>CM060114.1:21402224-22002224 GCA_030522415.1 Channallabes apus
ATACCCGCTCATATAAGGGCTTATATCATATTTGCTATTGTCTATTATTTTACACAATAATTACATTACATTATGAGATTATGAAAATTTTATTAAAACCATTTTATATATTATCACTACTCCTGATGATGTTTTTCATACCCTTGGCCTCATTCGAGTCTGAATTCCCTGCTTACAACCAACCAATGATAATATGAGTCATGTTACTGGGTCTCCCTTGCGATCTAGACTCATACCAGTCCCATCAATGTTCCCACCATTACAAAGAAACTCAAAAGTAAAGTAAAGCCCTATTCATATCTATACATTGTCATCAAATGAAAATTAAACTCTGGCATGTGGTAACCCCATTGTGTGATAGGAAAACCATAGTTCAGCAAGTCCAATCTGTCATGCATTAATTACCAGCTGATGACTGACATGACGCTAACAGCTCAAAGTTCAACATGTAATTCATATCATTTGCCTGTGCAAAACAACTGACTAATGCTTACTGTACAAGTGTCACATAGTTACATTACCTATATTTATTTTTACTAACCATGTAAATAATCAACTTTATTTACTGAGCAGCAATGCAAATGTGTGGTATTCCAAACTAGATGCTAAAGTAAGTTAATGATCTGCAGTGCACTCTTTGCTTCAAACACATGCCTGGCTTCGTCCCAGTGAGGCAACTGTAAATTGATTCGTTTTTGTCAGTTTTTTGGCTTGCAATGTTCTGCTCTCTTTGTTGCTTTTGTCTTCCTCATGGAGCCATTAAGCAAGGGGCCCAGCAGGCAGCTTGTCATTGCTCAATACATTCAGACCCACTTGTCATTTTCCTCAATACCCACCATTATGTGATCTTTATGGGCCTAAAGGTCAATACGAAGGCTTTCTCTCATCATGACGCATTACACTGCCAAAAATATCACTCCAAGCCCATTTCAATGCGGCCCTGCACCTTCTGTACATCTGTATCCGCTGAGCAACACTTCTGTAAAAATGATGGAGCCTGAAATCAGTAAATCTAATTTACCATTAAATGATCAGGTTACAATAATGATAATCAATTCACTTTGAAAGAGCAGCATGCCAAAAGCGTTAGCTCCAGCAGCATTGCCCTGCATTGTCTCCGCATCCGTCTGAGCTCTGATCTCTATTCGTATAGCTCTTTTGCTCACTGGAGTTAAGTGGTCAAGTATAAATCTCGCATCATGCCCAGGGAGCTGCGGCCCAGAAGAGCTACCACCATGAGTCACATAGCAACTGGAATTTACAGCTTCACCAGACCCATGGAAACCCAATGAGAGCTCGAATTAACCGTAATGAGTCAATTAGAGGATGGCTTCTGTATGTTTTTCTCCTCCTTAGAAAATCGGGTATACATGTTAGATAGATATGCTGTAAACTCTGTCCTGATATTGTTGGATGAAAGCTCTCTCTCTCTCTCACACACACACACACACACACACACACACACACACACACACACACACACACACACACACACACACATACATACATACACACATACAGTGGGGAAAATAAGTATTTGATCCACTACAGATTTTCTAAGTTTGCCCCACTTACTGTACAAAGAAATTAAGGGTCTATAATTTTTATCATAGGTTTATGGTAAAGGATTGAGACAGAATATCAACCAAAAATCCAGAAAAAGCACATGATACAAATGCTATGAATTAAGTTGCATTTCAATGAGGGAAATAAGTATTTGATCCCCAAGCAAAACATGACTTAGTACAGTGGAACCTCGGATTACGAGTAACGCGGTTTACAAGTGTTCCGCAAGAAGATTTTTAATAACTTTTGACTTGAAAAACGAGCATTGTCTTGGTTTATGAGCACTGAGTATCATGTATCACGCATGCGCTTCTTGTTTTGACGCCGAGCGTCACGTCATCACAACTGAGCCCACGTTTTTTCTCTCTTCCACTGCGGAATTGTGGGTAACACACAAACACACACAGACACACACAGACACACACAGACACACACAGACACACACACAGACACAGACACACACACAGCACCTGTGTGCACAAACGGAAACATCTGTCGGGATTTATTTTTTACTTTTTTGAAAGGTTTATACATTTATTTTTTGGGGCTGTAGAACGAATAATTTAAGTTTCCATTATTTCTTATGGGAAAATTACATTTGGTTTACGAGTGTTTTGGAATATGCTCCAACTTCCAGAACGAATTATGCTTGTAATCCGAGGTTCCACTGTACTTGGTAGAGAAACCCTTGTTGGAAGGGGATCAAATACTTATTTCCCTCATTGAAATGCAACTTAATTCATAACATTTGTATCATGTGCTTTTTCAGGATTTTTCGTTGATATTCTGTCTCCTTTAACATAAACCTATGATAAAAATTATAGACCCTTCTTTTCTTTGTAAGTGAACTTAGAAAATCTGTAGGGGATCCAATACTTATTTCCCCCACTGTATATATATTATACACACACACACACACACACACACACACACACACCAAATAATGAATTCAAGTCTGTTTTTTTTTAAGTGAGACCTGACATTCATTCACCTGTTTACTAAATATAATTGATTACATGCTTTTGTTTGAAATAATTTAGTGTTAAAGTGACCTTCCTATACACTGTGACAAAAAAATATGAAAAAGCCATTTAGTCTGCTGGCATTTACAAGACATGTTTAGTCATTAATCCCGCCGGCACCTCAACCTTTCCATCACTTGCCTTTCTAGCACAACATCTCTAATGAATCCATAAATATATAGAATAATGGACAAATAAATATTAGTAATTTATTTCAACCTGTCAGTTAAACAACTAATTAATTAACAAACTATGCAGTTCCTATTAATGTTATAAGATGTAATTTGTAGGAACAAAAAGTAAAAAATTTGAATTTGACACAAAATGTATGACTGCCTAAAGGTTTTTTTTCTTTGCAAATTAAAAATTATATTCACTTCAAACTAATTGTACAATTAGACTAGAGTGGGACACTCTTAAATGATATCCCTATTTAATTCAACTATAAATATGGGTGTTATAGATCTCATGAAGGCTCATGAAAAACTTTTGCTCCAATAATGCCTAATTACTATTCTTCCAATGACACATTCTCTCAGCTTTTTCAATATTTAAATCTTAAACCACAACGGCTGCATTCCATTCCACAGTGTACTTTAAAGTGCTGCTCCCTTACATGGAATGTTGGCTAAGGAAACGGAGTCATGTGATTATTGTTGCTGCGTCTGATTGGTGAAACAGTCATGCGGAAGATCTATTGGCTGCATGTGTAGAATAAACGAAACGGTTAGAACAGTAAGTAGAGTCGAGTGGAGCCGAACAGAGTAAGAGTAGTGTTTCTTCTTCACAAATCTACTCAAGTAAAAGTAAAAAGTATTGTACAGTAAAACGACTCATAGAAGTAATTTTTTTCCAAAAAGTTACTCAAGGAAATCTAACAGAGTAGGTATACTGTAAGCTCAACACTACACTGACGAAATATTTGCATTTCCATTTTGAAAGGAATGGTGCTGCCTCTTACCTGCAGTGTTCATGGTTTAATCTAGAGCTTTGCAGCCACCTCCCAACCTTGCCATTAGGATTGGCTAAGCTAAATTACCCCCAAGTGTAAATGTGTGTGCTTCTACCATGTAATGGGTTGGCATACCATCCAAGGCATATTCCCGCCTCATGCTCAGCTTCCTGTAATAGACTGCGGGTCCACCCTGACTGGAGTTGAATGAATAGATGTTTACATCTTATCCATCAACAGGAGTTCATTCTGCAATGCATTAAAGAAGGATCAGTATGGCAGCTACAGTATGATCGGTATGGCGCGCTGCTGCTATAGAATGATCTTATGAGTCGTATGTATATTTGTATAAGTAAACTCAGTGACGAGAGACACACGAAATTCTGAATGCACAACAGATTCGAAATATATATACAGTATACATGTAAATAAGCAGAAAATGTAACAGAAAAAACATGTCCTATTTTTATATATAATATATAATATAAAAAAAGCATGTTTTCATGTTACTATTTCTGTAACATGTTATATATTTTTATATCATTATTTTTCTTAAACATAAGTTGCTTAAACGTCTTTGATTGTGAAGTAATTGGTAGCTGTGGCAGTTATTTGTATGCAATAAATATGTTTTATTAATTCTCTCCTTGTTTTACTTGACCTTTAAATGAAAAATACCAACCAAAAGTCTTCTGTTGTGCGAGAAATAAATAAATAAATAACCCACAATTTTAGCATGCACACACAAACCCTGTATCATCCTCTTGCTACTGCGTCTGAAAATTTTTCTAAAGGGAAACACTGAGACTTTTTCTGTTATAATGCATGCGAGTAAAAGCTTACCACATTTCTAACAAAGCAGACTATTCAGGTTGTTTTTCTCCCTGAAATCTGACTTCACTTCATGTCTGTAAGCCAACTCTTTCCTCTTTATAACTCCAGCCAAGCAACAGGTGGGAAGGAAAATTCCAGGAACTCTAAACAGCTCACACTGCAGCATGGCTGCTAAGCTCGCGTCTTCTCAAACAGTTAGCGGGGCACTTTGGATGCAGGCTAAAATAGATCCATCATAAGAAATTAAGCTCCCGTTCTCAGACAGTGTGCAAATTACACACTCATGCAAGGATATACTGGAGCACCTGCATGCTTGAGGCACCGTGCTGATTTCCAGCTGATAAAAAAAAAAAAAAAAAAAAAAAAAAAAAACCGAGTGTTAACAGAGACCTGCCAGAAGCCACAGCGATTCAGTCATGCTCTGCCTGATGTGCAGATATTTCCAGCCTAATTCGTGCATGTTAGGCGACCTGCAGAACCTGGGAATGAGGCAGCGTTTCCTCAGGAGATTATGGCCCCAGCTGGTGTTCAGAATACATTCCTGCTCCTGTAACTCCCTGAATCATGGAGCCAAGAGACCCCCTGGCGCTAAAACACCTGAGTCGGGTTTGACTGGATGTGTCTCTGTATAAGCATTAATGAGACAAGCAACCAATGCTGATGTTTAACATACAGGCCATGAAGGAAAGGAATAGATATAAATCTATTCCTATCAAAAATTAAGATACTTTTGTGCTTGGCTGTAAGCATAATAATAACAACAACGAAGAGACACTTTTGGTCATAATTTCTAAATCATTCGTAGTTTAAAAACATGCATGAAGAAGCCCTGTTACATCATGCACCACTGTCCAATCGAAAAATTACAGAAGAATAAACAAATGGCTCCTCATTTACATATTTTTCTCACATATAAATAAAAGTCCCACAAAAGAGTTGTTGAGCATGTTTCTTGGAAAGACTTCACTTCGACCCGAGACACAGTGCTGTTAATGAGGGACCGAACTGAACAGATAAGGTTTATCAGGACAGCACTGGAGCTGTAGAGAAAGGGTTCACCCTCTAAACCATTGTAAACACACAGACGTCCCCTTGCCTGGGCTTATCTCCAGCATTTACACCCACATGTTCACATTCCACTCCCTTTCCTGAGTGAGAAAACACTTTTGAATCTTTAAAACTTCGATTCTCAGAAGCAAAGAGCCAGGCGTAATTAAATCATTCGAACACACTCTCTTGTTTTTTCATTTCTCAACCCTGAAAATGCAGCCATGAATAATTTAGAGAATAAAGTGGAAAAACACTTACTGTGGCTTCTACAGTAAAGTGAAAGTTCACTGTGGAGCCAAGAACATAATCACAGGATGTGATGTTGTAGAGATTGCTTGGAGGACAGTGTCAATGCGATTCGTCACAAAACCTGCACAGGGGATTCTGAAAGGAGATTGATCACCAGCCATTTGTAGGATCATTACAGACTAAAGCACTATACTTGCTTTAAAAGAGCCTTCTTTGCAAGACTAGATTACTCTAAATGAAAAAATGGTGGCATTGACCGGCAAGTTATCAGTCCCCATTCAATGCAGGTCAAGTTCACATGTAAAACGTGTTAACACTATGTTAAGCCATAGTAAACTGCAGCAAGATATCAGCTACCAACTTCAAACAAGCTCTTCTTAGGATTTGTTTACTTAACACTACTATTTAAAATACTATTTTAGACCTATAAAGCACTAAATGGTTTTTATGAAAAGATTTACCTAAAGTAAAAGAGCAGATCTGGACACCGTATTATAGTCAACTGGTATGTTTGGATGCTGTCTTCCCCAGTCACAGAACACTTAGGTTTGTTGAGGGTAGAGTGACTGGGTGGAAGCTCTCATGTCTGTGTTTTCCTCTGTCTCTCCGATTTAGTAAGGCTGTCATAGTTAGTCCTGCCAGAGTCCCTGCTTGCACCCTGCACCAAATATACATTCACCTTATACATTATGTAACTCTGCCCATACCTAACTGCTTCTATTCTCTTTCTCTGTCTAGCTACACATGCAGCTCCTGAGATGCCAGTGATCCAGACCGACTCTACCCTCTGGACCTGTCTGACTCATCCTGGTGTCCCGCTTCTGGCCCGTGTGGTCTGCTTGGGCTGCATGTGGTGACTGAGGACGGTTCCACTTTCACATGAAGACAGTCCTGTCCTCCGCTGATGCAGCTGCTCCTCGAGAACTTATTACTGCTGTCGCTCAATAGTTCAGGACTGTAATTTCCTACAGTTTTGTACCTGAGCCTCCAATAACGAACTGGACTCTATATTAACTTAAACACGTCATCTGTTATATTGAACTTACAGCTTGTTTCCAGCCTCCCTGTTAAGGCTGGTTTCTTCCTATTGCCATCTCAAGGAGTTTTTCCTTGCCACTGTCACCCTCGGCTTGGTCATCAAAGACAATCTGATCATTTTTAATTATACAGTACATATTTTCTTACATTTCATACATATTTTCATAATTTTCTACAAACCGGATTCCAAAAAAGTTGGGACACTAAACAAATTGTGAATAAAAACTGAATGCAATGATGTGGAGATGGCAAATGTCAATATTTTATCCAGAATAGAACATAAATCACGGAACAAAAGTTTAAACTGAGAAAATTTATCATTTTAAGGGAAAAATATGGTGAATCAAAATGTCATGGTGTCAACAAATCCCAAAAAAGTTGGAACAAGGCCATTTTCACCGCTGTGTGGCATCTCCCCTTCTTCTTACAACACTCAACAGACGTCTGGGGACCGAGGAGACCAGTTTCTCAAGTTTAGAAATAGGAATGCTCTCCCATTCTTGTCTAATACAGGCCTTTAATACTGTTCAATCGTCTTGGGCCTTCTTTGTCGCACCTTCCTCTTTATGATACGCCAAATGTTCTCTATAGGGGAAAGATCTGGACTGCAGACTGGCCATTTCAGTACCCGGATCCTTCTTCTACGCAGCCATGATGTTGTGATTGATGCAGAATGTGGTCTGGCATTATCTTGTTGAAAAATGCAGCGTCTTCCCTGAAAGAGATGACTAGATGTTGTTCTAGAACCTGAATATATTTTTCTGCATTGATGGTGCCTTTCCAGACATGCAAGCTGCCCATGCCACACACACTCATGCAACCCCATACCATCAGAGATGCAGGCTTCTGAACTGAGCGTTGATAACAACTTGGGTTGTCCTTGTCCTCTTTGATCCGGATGACATGGCGTCCCACATTTCCAACAAGAACTTCGAATCGTGACTCGTCTGACCACAGAACAGTCTTCCATTTTGCCACACTCCATTTTAAATGATCCCTGGCCCAATGAAAACGCCTGTGCTTGTGGATCTTGCTTAGAAATGGCTTCTTCTTTGCACTGTAGAGTTTCAGCTGGCAACGGCGGATGGCACGGTGGATTGTGTTCACTGACAATGTTTTCTGGAAGTATTCCTGAGCCCATTCTGTGATTTCCTTTACAGTAGCATTCCTGTTTGTGGTGCAGTGCCGTTTAAGGGCCCGGAGATCACGGGCATCCGGTATGGTTTTACGCCCTTGACCCTTACGCACAGAGATTGTTCCTGATTCTCTGAATCTTCGGATGATATTATGCACAGTTGATGATGATAACTGCAAAGTCTTTGCAATTTTTCGCTGGGTAACACCTTTCTGATATTGCTCCACTATCTTTCTGTGCAACATTGTGGGAATTGGTGATCCTCTACCCATCTTGGCTTCTGAGAGACACTGCCACTCTGAGAAGCTCTTTTTATACCCAATCATGTTGCCAATTAACCTAATTACTGTTAATTGGTCTTCCAGCTCTTCGTTATGCTCAAATTTACTTTTTCCATCCTCTTATTGCTACTTGTCCCAACTTTTTTGGGATTTGTTGACACCGTGAAATTTGGAATCAACATATTTTTCCTTTAAAATGATACATTTTCTCAGATTAAACTTTTGATCTGTCATCTATGTTCTATTCTGAATAAAATATTGACATTTGCCATCTCCACATCATTGCATTCAGTTTTTATTCACAATCTGTTTAGTGTCCCAACTTTTTTGGAATCCGGTTTGTAGTTAAAGCTAAGTATAGAAGATGAATGAATGAATGTATTTATAACTTAAGTGGTCGGATTTTGTCACTGTATGTCCCAGTGTATTTTTTTTTATTCACTGGCTCAGACATTGCTTCATGCCTCAGCACAGAGACTTGATATTATGCCAACTTCCTGTTTAACTAAATAAAATATGTTTGTAAATGTACTTAGTGCTATTTAATAATTTAGAATATCATTTCCCCATCATTTAACATTATTTATCTTTGTTTAACTTAAATATAAAAGTCATTCTACTTTTTATTTCACTATACAATCAGCTGCTACACAAATACTGTACACTTATCCCAGTGTTTCACTAGTTCACTTGTTTTTTTCACTAGTTCACACATTTTTTCAGTACGCCAGAGCCATAACCTGTCTGCCTGTCTGTCTGTCTGCTTTACATCTGCCTCCCAGGAACTCCTTTAACAACTCAAACATGTGGAAATGACTTGGAGTGACATACAGCGGATGTGGGATGTGGGACATACTGGGAATAACTCCCAGCCAAGTTCCTATATTGTGGAAGTGGTGTTTGGGAATGATTGAGTGTACATTTCCCACTGACAGATAAATCTCTTTTGCAAATCAGCTACAAGTTATCAGTCTGTTTTCAAGGATACGGAGTTCAACTTGCTGAATGTTTATGGAAATGACTACAGTGGGCGCCAATGCTAAGTTTTGTGCCACTAAAAAACTAACTTTGACTTTCAGGATTTATGCTGAAATTAGGGTTGTTCCGATTCCGATACTGGTATCGGAAATGCTGCCGATACCACAAAAAAATCTGGCATCGGAATCGGCGAGTATTTGAGTCCACGTACCGATCCGATACCATTTTCCTAAACATAACCTATTTATGCCCGCTAGCTTTGCTAGCTTAGCTTACTTACAGAGTGTCACGGCGTGCGCCTGTGATGGGCGTGCGCCCAAATTGATATCGCTCCTCGCTCACTAGTTAGGCGGCCTCCCCCCCTTTAGGTATGTGAAGGAGCAGGGCCGCAGAACCAGGCAACGGCCCATGAGCTATCGGCGCTAATGATCCCGGCACTATAAAACACAGTGGGGAGTGTAGCTCGGGGTCTGACTGTTGGGAAGCTGGACTTTGTGACGCGGTGGATTTTATGAGAGACAGTGGCACAAGAACGGGGCGATGTGATGCGCCCTAGAGACTTTAAAAAGGGGGGCGGCCTTTGATCTCCGCGAGAGGAGCGCGTGAACGAGCTGCGCGAGCTCCCGCGGCACCTTCACTTCCGCGTAGAGCCGCCTTCGCATCCCTGCCGCAGAAGTGCAGAGAGCCTTTAACCCTTTCCTTCCACATTTTTATAAATAAATTACCCTTTTTCCTGTAAGACCTCGCATCGTGTCCGTGTTTCATGGTGTCGCCCGTGCACTTAGGGTCGAACCCGTTACACAGGGTTAGTAGTATTTTACTTAAAAAAAAGAAATTATTTTATATACATATACATATATATATATATATATATATATATATATATATATATATATACACACATACACTGTACAGATACACACCCAGGTATCGGGTCAGTACTCAGTATCGGCCGACACCCTGAGCCCAAGTATCGGAATTGGTATCGGGAGGGGAAAAATGGTATCGGAACATCTCTAGCTGAAATGCATTAATGAACAGACATTAGTCTCAAACTCCCTTAAAGTCTCACAATTCTGTATTTGGTTTGTTCTGCAATTTGGTTTGTTCTCTTTTTTGTAGGATTTAAATATCAATAACATTCTGTCTCTCTTAGCAAAGAGTGGCTCTTTAGATTATTAACAAATAAAAAAAACTCTAACTAGTTATGACATTGCTACTGTTTTATTAAGCATTAATGCTTTATTAGATTTTCTGCGTGGGAATCGAGTGCTCTGTGTGGGAGCTAGTGGAAAGTGCTTTAAGTGCTAGAATCTGCTTTGAGCACTTTATTGATTAAATCCAATGGGCAGCATTTCCAATCAATCACAGGTCCAAAGGACACCCTTAAGCTTGTTAGACAGCAGAACTTCTAAAGCTGCAAACTAAGACAGAAAGTTTTTATCCACATACAAAAGGAGGGAAATAGTGCCAGGTTTTTCAAAGCTCTATGGATTTTTTCCTCCCTGGCTATGGACAGTACTGCTCTATTGATTAGTATCGATTGCGCAAAACAGAAAGTCATTCATGGATGCCCTTTGCACAAAGCAAAAGAGGGTTTTTTTTGTTTTTAAAACACCTTCTAATTTACAGACATTATGGCAAATAATCTGTCATATTTTGGCACTGTATATCATTTTCGTTTAAATGAAAGGCTTTCGGAATCTTAGGGTACAACAAACTAAACAGGGTATTTGCTTGGAGACTGATCTAATTTCACCCAGTGCAGAGCTACTCTGGACCACTTCAGGACATTTCTCTATTCAGCTTATGATAAATGCATAAACAAGAAATTGTCCATATTGAAAACTGACATCTAGAATATAGGGACAAAAGAACACATGTAAGTCCTAGGAAAGCAGAAACTGGTAAGAACAGGTTGGAGCATTCCAGGTATTTTGTAAACAGGTATACATCACTGAGTATTTATAGAACAGTCAACATACAACACATATCAGAATACCAGTAGTCAGAACAAAAAGACAAGAAATACTTGCAGAACTTCAGTATCTTACAAAAATCAGTGAACTTCACACTAACTGCTAAGACACTTATTGATATTTAATGCCAGCTTTGAACAGTAATTCACAATGACATGTGGAGGTGGGAATCACCAGAGTTGTCCCGCTACAATATTATGTATCATGATACTTAGCTGCCGGTATTGCGATTCTGTAACTATCATAATTTTGTAAACGTCCGGATTAACAAAAAAAATTCTGATTATGTTACAATGCGGTGGCACAGTGGTGTAATGGTTAGCATGGTCGCCTTGTACCACCAGGGTCTGGGTTCAACACCGTGACCATGGAGTTTGCATGTTCTCCCCATGTTTGGTGGATTTTCTTTGGGTACTCTGGTTTCCTCCCACAGTCGAAAGACATGCAGATTAGCCTACCTGGTGTTCCCAATTTAGTGTGTGAATGAGTGTGTGAGTGTGTATATGTGTGTATGCCCTGCAGTAGTGGTAGCAGCACCCTGTCCAGGGTGTACCCCGCCTTGTGCCCTAAGTCTCCTGGGACAGGCTCCAGGGCCCCCGCAACCTTGAATACAGGAAAAAGCGGTATAGACGATAAGAGAGTGAGTGTTAAAATGTGTGAATAGTTTGTAGTTCACGTCCTGTGAGGTTCTAAGGGAACGGCTACATTTTCCCACTTCAAATGCAAACATATATAAACTAAAAATGTATTTAGCGACAGTGCTACCACTACACCACTGCACATCAATTTGCATTTGTACTAATGCCAGTGAATTTTTACATTTGTCATGTTTGTGGGCTCTAATGGCAAAATAGAAAAATAATCAACAATGATGGTGGTTGTAATGATTAATGTGATGGTGGTGTGGTAGAGTTACTCTTACTCCAAAGTGCATTCGTTTCCTGTAACAGCAAGCTGTATTTTATTCTGCATTCAAACAGTTACAGAGGAAGCAGATGGTGCTACGACACTAAATAAAATTTTTATAAAAGGCTTCCTAAATGAAAACTTCAAATAATAACATAACTTTTTTTCTTGGTTAAACAACATGTTACTAATCAGTTTATTATTAGTCTTATATGGAGCATCTGTCTTATATTATGTAAAGCTGTTACTATAGAAACAATGATGCGTTAAAATCAAGCACTTTTAATTAGAGCCAGATCATTTACACCATTGTTGTGTCATTTTGTAATATCGCTAGCAAACTGTCATCATAACAAGACAAACATGCAGTGAGGGTAAAATGAGGGTACTCTTTAATATTTAGCAGCCATCTCCTTAATCCAAAGTTATTCCAGATTTTGCATGGCATGACTTTCCTTTAGTAATCTTTAACTGATGGAGAAATACAACAGCATGTTGATGCAAAAACATTGCAGAACCTAAATCTGTCTCTCTAGATCTTTTCCATTCCTCCTCCCAATCTCCATGGTGCTTAATAATATCCATGGTGACAGAGTACCCCACATGTACAGTAAAGGCATGCACCTGATGGTAACCATGGCACCGGCGTAGGCACTCCTCACCAGGCACGCAGCCGTGCGGACAAAACAGAGTCCAGCAAATGTGCCCAAAGGGACGTGAAGCAGAACAATTCACCAAGCGCCCATCTGCCTCGCCGCCCACTTTACTTTGAACATGTTATTGTGTTTGTCACTGTTCCCTAGGCTTGTGCTGAAGACCACAACACTATGAACCATAAGCTAAATAACAACTCAAAGTAAAAATCCTAAAATTTTAATTCTTTCATACACAGATCATCCTTGCAACATACAGTACATACATAGTTTGTATCAATCACTGGGGGATGTTTTGCAAGTGTGTAATAATTGGAGGGAAGAGACAACTGGACACTGAATAAGACTTACCATAAGTGATCTGCATTTCTGTCAACATTCTTAATGCTTCTTGTACAATCTATGACGGTTCACTGGTGACACTGCATGACCCAAACCACTTTCCATTACCACGATGTACATTAATCAGCTGAAAGGATGACAATAATTTAAGAATATTAACAAATATCGACTATACTGTCAGATCCCACACCTCAAGTCGTGACACACAGACATATGGAGTGATATACTGTAGATAATATATCTAATCCCTGTATACTGTAACCTTATGTTTTATATCAAACTGCAGCCCCGCCCACGTGCAGATCATGACCTCTGCGTGATACCATTAACTGAGAAAGGATTGTGATTGAACAGGAAATTCGCTGGTGCTCCTCACGCTGCTCCAATGTTCAATCAGCCCTTACATTTGTCTATCGTATTTGCCAATGTTGCCTCGGCCTGGCGTACCTGTTTTCACTACAGTTCAAACGCCTGAGACATGCTAACAGAATGCCATGAAATGTGATGATGATGCTTACTGTTAGGAACCCCTGGGACACTACTGTTGCCTACTGTTAGGAACGAGAGTATGCGGTCAACTCGCTGCCGCTCCTCACGGTGTCTTAATGTTAAGCCTGTGACACGCGAACAGTGAAAGTTGATGATGGCGTTGCCTACTGTTATGCAAATTTATGACATAAAAGCTGGTGAAGTCGGCACCTATTGTAACAGTTGTGAGGAACGCCAATGACACAATGCATTACTGTGCAAACACCACCCACCCACCATTTATAGATAGATAACTGCACATTGGTGATAATGAGCTATGAATAAATAATAAAAACACATGCTTTATGCTACTATTTTGGTCATGCAAGCACGCTCTTGCAGAATTATTCAGAATTAATATTAAGGTTTATGATAAACGATACAGTGAGACCGTTTTCAAATGTATTGCATGTCAATAAGTAGTTCAATCAGGAAAAGAAGAAAGACAGGTTTCAACATTAGGGAGTAACACAGTAGCACTTCTTTTTAGCTCTAAAATAATAAATTCCATGCGCTGACTAGAGCAGAACAGATTTATTTCATGGATTATATTAAATAAAGCACTCAGGGATTGATGTAATATTGTTTTAACATTGTTATGACTGTAGCAGGCTGTGATTTCCAGCTCATAATATAATAATAATAATAATAAAAAAGAAAAATCACAAATCTCATGACTATGCGTCACACACACACACACACACACCCGTGGAGTTTCCCAGAGTCTGAAAACCTCTGTGAAACACCTCCACAGTCAGAAATGTCTTACCATATTAATATTGACATATTCGGCGTACAAACTGCCTTATTTACAGAATGTCAACCAAGTGAAGTCAACCAACAAACACACAAACACACAGTAAAAATGCCTGGTTTAGAGCGAATAAACAACAACAACAACAACAAGCAGCAAAGTTGCTGTAAAGTTGCGCAGCTGAGACAAACCCGCGCTGGTGTGTTTTGACTTTGGAGAAACACTGTTGCTCTTGTGCGAGTGTCAGAGAGAGAGAGAGAGAGAGAGAGAGAGAGAGAACTTTCTGGAGAATAAACCGCGACACGCTCTCACTGAGGATCCGCGGAGGAGCGCGCACTCACCTGCACGAGACTGTGATTTCAACTTTGGTGGCGGGGACGGTGGCGTTCAGCGCGTCGAAGTCTCCTAACGTCGCCATGTTCACGAAGCTACTGCTGCTCATCGTGGCAGGAAAATACACACACACACACGCGAGCGCGTACGTACGTACAACTGTCCAACCCCTTTCTGTGAAAAGCCGAGGAGCTCTGACGCCGCTGACTGCAAGTGTGTGTGTGTGTGTGTGTATGGACGCTCGCTCCGTGCCTAGAAGTGATGTCACATACTCCCCGGCAGAGGCAGCAGCGGCGCGCGCGCTTGTGTGTGTGTGTGTGTGTGTCGGACAGAGGAATCACGGTGCCATACCGGGAAAATTCCTGCTCGGAAAAAGTGCCTGGAGATCTGACAGCTGTATTGTACACCGTGAGAGGGAGGAACCCATTCATCATCATCATCATCATCATGTAAAACAACACTGACAATAACAGCTACACAGAGGCTTTTATTATTATTATTATTATTATTATTATTATTATTATTATTGGTAGCAGTAGTAGTAATAATTATAGTAATAATAATGATGATGATGGTAATAATAAGAATAAGAAGAATATAATGATGATGATGATGGTAATAATAATAAGAAGGAGAAGAAGAATATAATGGTGAGGATGATGATGATGATGGTAATAATAATACAACCTTTCTCTGGTTTGTTTGGAAAACAACCACGAGAAGTTAGCCCACTGCATACATCAATCTCACAGTTATACTTATAGTGTACTTATAGTACATACTTATAGTGGTATACGGTATAGTAGGGTATTCAATGTTTTCATTTACATTTAGGCACTTGGTAGACGCTCTTATACAGAGCGACTTACAAAATTCTTTGAAGGTTTTTTTTGGGGGGTAAACCCAAATATCTAAGAAATCAGATAGGTCTTTACTCATTGCTTGAAAATGTGACGGGTGTAAAAGACATCTACAGGAAGTTCATTCCACCATCTAAGTGCCAATTCACCTGGGAAGTGAAAGGAAACTGGAGAACCCAGAGAAAAGTCCATCAGAGAAGAGAGGAGAGAACAAGCACAGCCAGTAACCTGAGCTCAAGATCACAGAACAAAGAATGTGAAACAACATTACCTGATGTGCTACAGTGGGAGGACAGTGTTTCCCAAAATAATAATACAGTAGTAATAATAATAACAACACCAGCAACATGATCAGCAAGAGCAATAACAACCGCAATGTTAGTACCAAGCTCACTAGGATAGCCACATTTAGTGTTCAAGCACTTTTTGTAAGTTGTATCCCTTGTGGACAATTTGTATTCTGTAAAGTAAAAACTAAATAATAATAACCCTTTCACATACCTGCTGATAATGATCTTGGTTTTCCTTCCAATTAAATGAGCCATGACGATCCAATTAGCAGCAACAACAGAAGAAGAAGAAATCTAAGAACAACAACAACAAGTTTTCAGGGGTTTTTGCTTGTACACACCAAAGCTTCACTCATAACATAACAATATACCAGAATAATACAATAACAATAGCAATATACAAAAGAAGTCAAGTCAACAACAATATCTATAATAGTAATAACAGTAGTCTTTATCATTACACTAACATCCATGGCACAGATCAACAGAAACTAATGAACCACATTTACAGTACTAACATAAACACAGAATTGATTTGCTTCCTAATGAGATAAGAGGACAGCAGTATACCCAAGCTTGCTGATTGCTTTTACCTCTACAGTATGTACAGTACCAAATTAGATAAGTATTCAAGAATTATCTACAATTCCCGAAAGTACAGTTGGAGACATCTGATAATCTGTCAGCCACATGGGAAAACCTAAAACTGCTCCCAAAATAGTGTACATTAAACTTCAGGACCATTCCTCATGCCCAGGGCCTGTTGTGTCACAGATTTTATTTTAGTGCTGTACTAGTGTGAATATTAGTGAAACAAGGGTTTCACTAAACAAGGGCTTTGACAGCATCATGATTCATGTTCATAATTTAGAACACAGACCACAGTAATAGATTGGCAATCAACCCATTTGTGAATTTCCTTTTTTATAATATTCTTATCTTGTAAGCTAAGCATGCAGTCTGATAGACTAGTCAGGAAAAAAGGAGAATGTAATTCTCTCGCCTTGAAACTCCAGGGTCCGGGTTCAATTCCCGCCCAGGCTCCATTCTCGTCGCTGTGTGCTTGGTGGGTTTCCTCCCACAGTCCAAAGACATGCAGATTAGGCTAATTGGTGTTCCCAAATTGCCTGTAGTGTGTGAGTGTGTGTATGTGTGTGTGCCCTGCGATGGATTGGTATCCTGTCCAAGGTGTACCCCACCTCATGCCCTAAGTCTCCTGGGATAGGCTCCAGGCCCCCTGTGACCCAGAATACAGGATAAAGCGGTAAGTGATGGGTGAGTGAGTGAGTGATGAGTATTTCTACCAGGAACAATTGTGGCACCAATTCACTGCCCAGTGCCAGATTCTTGTTTTGTATTACATTTGGGTAAAACACCTCAACATCACTGCTAGCCCACATGTCCACTGCTAGTATTGTGTACTAGTTGTTCTAGATTTGGTTCTCCTTACAACTATTAGTACAATAGACCTCATTGTAGCTAAGTTTCCTTAAGGCCTTATATTTTTAGATGAGCCACTGTGGACGGAGTGCCAGAATGAGATTGCTTGGGTGGGCAATGCCATACTTATTACTACTTGGTTATGTACTACTTGGGTGACTATTTGTTTTTCATCTCTATGCTTTTCAGAGAATACTTCTGTAGAAGACCCAGAACCCTTAGCTTAGGTTTAACAGAACCATTGAGAAACTGTTTTTAAACCAAGAATGAAGGCATGTTAAATCATCACTTGAGTTCTCAGAAATTACAGAAGGAATTTAATTGTTCATCATGATACAGTACATGAAGACAGGAAGATGATAGAGCCATGGATGTTCCAGACCCAGAATGAATATGCAGGTGATGCTTTGACTGGATGGCATTTCCCCAATCTTCTTTTCAATCAAACCCACCTTCTCCTTCATCACGACACTTCCAATCATACATGCCTGTCCTTACCTTTCATTACACCTGGATTTACTTTTCAGTTGATGTGCGTTCAAGTGAACACATGCATATATACATAAACACATACAACCCCTGGCAAAAATTATGGAATCACCCCTCTCAGAAGATGTTCCTTCAAATGTTTAATTGTGTTTGAAAAAAAAACAAGCACATACATGCCACAAAACTATTTTCACTCAACAATCCAAACTTCTGGCTGTATAAAACACTTAAAAAAACAAAAACAAAGAAAGATAACAATAGTCAATGACAACTGTTTTGACAACTCAAACAGAGGAAAAAAATATGGAATCACACAAATCTGAGGACAAAAATATGGAATCACCATGCACTTTGCATTTCTAAAACAAATACCTGTATCTGATTACAACTGCTAATTAGTCTACAGTTAAAAAAGAGTGCTTGCACACATTAGGGATGTGTTGAACCAAGATGATTGACATAACTCATAGCTCCAACACGAGAGATGTCAGTTGAAACAAAGGAGAGAATTATCAAACTTCTTGAAGAAGGTAAATCTTCATGGAATGTTGCAAAAGATGTTGGTTGTTCCCAGTCAGCTGTGTCTAAAATCTGGACCAAGTACAAATCAAATGGAAAGGTTGTAAAAGGGAAGCGTACTGGTAGACCAAGAAAGACATCAAAGCGCCAAGACAGAAAACTTAAAGCAATATGCCTTGAAAACAGAAAATGCACAACAAAACAAATGAGGAACAAATGGGCAGAAAGTGGAGTCAATGTCTGTGACCGGACAGTAAGAAATCGCCTAAAAGAAATGGGATTTACATACAGAAAAGCCAAAAGAAAACCATCATTAACATCTAAACAGAAAGAAAACAAGGTTTCAGTGGGCTAAAGAAAGACAATCTTGGACTGCGGATGACTGGATGAGAGTTAGAGTCAGTGATGAATCACGAATCTGCATTGCGCAGGGTGATGATGCTGGAACTTTTGTTTGGTGCCGTTCCAATGAAATTTATAAAGACAACTGCCTGAAGAAAGCATGCAAATTTCAACAATCATTATTGATATGGGGTTGTATGTCAGGTAAAGGTATGGGAGACATGACAGTCATTACATCTTCTATAAATGCACAAGTTTATGTTGAGATTTTGGACACTTTTCTTATTCCATCAATTGAAAGGATGTTTGGTGATGGTAGCATAATTTTTCAGGATGATAATGCATCGTGCCATAGGGCATAATATGTGAAAACATTCCTACAGGAAAGACATATCATTGGCATGGCCTGCAAATAGTCCGGACCTTAATCCAATTGAAAATCTGTGGTGGAAATTAAAGAAAATGGTCCACGACAAGGCTCCAACCCGCAAAGCTGATCTGGCAACTGCAATAAGACAAAGCTGGAGACAGACTGATGAAGTATACTGTTTGACATTAGTTAAATCCAGGCCTCAGAGAATTCAAGCTGTTATAAAAGCCAGAGGTGGTGCAACAAAGTACAAGTAGTGTTTTTATTTCGTGACTCCATATTTTTTTCCTCAGATTTGTGTGATTCCATATTTTTTCCTCTGTTTGAGTTGTCAAAACAGTGGTCATTGACTATAGTTATCTTCCTTTGTTTTTTGTTTAAGTGTTTTATACAGTTTGGATTGTTGAGTGAAAATAGTTTTGTGGCATGTATGTGCTTGTTTTTTTTTTCTACACAATGAAACATTTGAATGAACATCTTCTGAGAGGGGTGATTCCTGAATTTTTGCCAGGGGTTGTACTGTACACACTTAAAGCCACACACTAGCTAGTCTCTTGGAAAAGAGCGAAGTTTCACTGATCTCACTAATAATGAGATTCGAGCTAACCAATCAAAGCTCTTTGTTCTCCCTGGTGAGACATTCTGACTGATTTAAAAAGCTACGCCTGATTAAGCAAATCACTCTTCACCACTGAAAGACAAAGAGAAAGATAGACAGGCACAGGGGGGGTCTTCACTCTTCACTCAGAAACGATGTCCTCCCGCAGAGCTGAAAAGGTTCTGGATTTCCTAATCATATCCGAACACAAGTGCTATTAAAAATGAGGTCAAGTTATTTTAAGGGGTTGGCCTTGCCTATTAATTAAATATCCAGCAACACAGTCATAATCTTGTCTTTTGGGTAACACTAAATGTCTGCTTGGCCTTGAGGACGTTCAGAACATGAATAAAGCACAAGCCAACTTGGCAGATATTACTTTCACATGAAAATATAGAGGATGTGTGCATGTGTGGTTGAGTGTTTGGGGGGGGGGGGGTTGGGGAGGGAGTTGTTCTTATTCATGCAAGGCCTTTGTGGTCAAACCGGCAAGTAGTTTCAATTCAGGGGAAATGCAGGTGTAACTGGCATGCTGATGTGAAATTAAGTCAAGACCAACAACATCCTGTATATATATATATATATATATATATATATATAGAGAGAGAGAGTATATAGAGTACACTATATATTGTATTGTGTGTGTGTATATATATAGCCCCCTTCTGTTAACGTTCTGCACTGCAGTCTCTTAACACTTTTATTTTCAGATGGGAAGGGAGTGTTAAAACCTTGGGTTGTATCCGTCAACAACGTTGCATGTCTCTCACACACACCCACCAACCCACCCACCAACCAACCCACCAACCAACCCACACACACACACCAGCCATAACATTAGGACCAACCCCTTAATATTGCGTAGGTCAACCCACCTTTGCCACCAAACCAGTGATGACCAATCTGTTCAGACATTTCAATATTGAAACCAGCATATTAACATTCTCCTCAATTTAAGATGCAGTAACTCCTCTATTGAATCGGACTACACAGACCAGCCTTCACAGCCTTGGCCACTCATGATCTTGTCACCAGCTCACCGGTTTTCCTTCCTTGGATCATTTTTGGTACAGTAGATGCTGCACCCTGGGAACATCTCCAAAACTGCAGATCTTGGGGGTTGCTCTGGCCCAGTTGTCTAGCCATTACAATTTGTCCCTTCTCACTGTGGCTCCATTTTTAATATCTTGTTACAGTGGCAGCTGGCAGTGGGTGGGATATATTAGGAATGAAGTGAAACTTTTTTTTTTTCTGAACTTGATGTGTTGTAAGCAGAAGAAATTCCAAGCATAAGAATTTGAGTGACTCCGACAAGGACCAAACTGTGATGGCTAGAGGACTGGGTCAGAGCAACTCCAAAATTGCAACTCTTGAGGCGATGTTCCTGGTCTGCTATCTTGTGTAGGGTCGTGGGGGCCTGGAGCCTATCATGAGGCAAAAGCACAGTCACAACCTATGGCCAATTTGGAAATGCCAACTTATTGGAAAATCAACTTATACCAGAGTTTGGACTGTGGGAGAAAACTGAAATCAAACCAAGCACTTGGAGAACATGTAACTCCTAGGAAAATATACAGTAAACTATAAAATAAATAGTAGCAGTTATAAGCAAAAATTAACAACAATACAAAAAACTTTTTTTTTTTATTCCATGTTTAAATATAGTAAGTAAAAACTAATCCCTATTCAAAGGACTCTTGAGGAACCCCCAATAGTGTAGTTAAAGCTGATTCTAATACAAAGTCCATTTTGATTACATGGTTTGATGTCTGGAAAATGGCTTGATCTTACTGTACATTAAGTTGTATTGTAGTGGTTTGAAAGAAGACACAAAAATCAAATGATTGTTTCAGACATGATTTGCATTGACCTAGGATTTTATACAGACAAAACAGACTTGGGTAAGACAATGATTAAGTTACAGTCTGTGTTCTGAAACTTTATCTGGGCAGAAATTTATGTACACTTAAAGTTCAGCACTTACAAATCAAACAAACACTAACAACATCACAAATACAGTATCTAGAACAGATTGCAAAACTAGTACATGAGTGTACAGGAATTATACCAGTAGTAATGAAGTAACTTAAAGAGGCTTTCTTTGTGTTTATGATGCGGAAACTGTCACTGCTGAGATGAACATCAACACTTTGGACATCAACCACGAGATCAAGAGAACTAACAGCGAGGTATGAATAAGGTTTAATTTAAGAGCATGTTGGTCCCGTTCAGCCAGCATCCAGTCACACACATTCAAAAACGCTTTAATACGTCTTCACAATGTTTCAGTCAGTTTTACTGATCTTACAGAGCCAAAGCCCAGCTTTGGTTTTGCCCTAGCCAGCAATGAGCATGTGACCTAAATTCATGAGAGAACTGCTGACTGCGCACAGGAACAGGCCACTTTCAGAGGTACATTGATCAGTTTGCTTCTCTGTCAGTTAAAGAAGCGCACACGGAAAACACGTACGTTCCACCGAGTGAAAACACAGAACAGCCAGAAAAGAATGCTGGATTTCTTTGTCCAAATAATCTGCTCTGTTTCCTGGTCACATCAGGTATTTGGATCAGTAAAGCCCATCATCCAGAGAACCTTTAACTTGCCAGATCCTCACTGTCCGATCTCTGCAAGAACACAAAATCAAAAACAATATTTAGTGTATTCCCTGTTTATCAAAGGGTGGAATTATGTTATGGCTGGAAGCTGCATCCACACAGAGAATGAACATTAACAGTAATGCTACTCTATGTACAGACAGTGTACAAGCGGAGTTCAAGTCAAACCAGGACTTGTTATAAAATTTCTCATGAATGAAGGCATAAACCCACCTGACATTTACAATGCACTTTAGTCATTCTGCAACAACTACAATGAATTGTACAGCCAGTTAAAATTCAGTAAGTAAAACACCTGGTCCTTAAAAATGTATGAACTTGTGAAAGAGATGCATCTGTTTGTGGGAACTTCACACACAATCATTAATGAACACCACTTGCAAAATACAGGAACTCTGCTGGGAGGTTATGTCACAACCTCAGAACAATCTTGACCTCACTCCAAGCTATTTCCATATACTCAACAAAAAAAGAAACGTCCTCTGACTTTCAACTGTTTTTACTTTCAGTAAACTTAATGTGTAAATATTTGTATGAACACTAAATGTCATGCACACTCAATCTGCGCCCGGCACTAGGACCCGGAAGTAAGGCGGGCGCCAAACCAGGAAGTATAAAAGAGGTAAACAAACGATGGCTTACCACTCAGTCATTGAGTTTCGCCCGATGCCTTTTCGGAATCGTTCGTCAAACCGTGAGTACTCACTTTCTTGGTCTTGCTTCCTGTTTGAGTGTGTGTTTATAGGACGCGGGTTTGATTTGTGTCTTTCCCTTGCTCTTTCTATCGTGAGAGTCCTTAAACTAAATAGCGTGATTATCCTGCCTACTCGTGCACTTCCGCGTTTGGGTTTACCATTCACGCAACAAAGGGCTAACCGCTAAGCTACGTCTTCTGCTCATCTCCGGTTAGTTCGTGACAGAATGACTGAGTCAGCAGTTAACCCAGCGGATTACGCTCACCTCTGCGACGTGGTAGATGGACACGTTCGGTTGATTGATCGGCTGAACGCCGAGATCGCGACTCTCCGCAGTAGCGTCCAAGACCTTGCGGCCTTGCGGCGCGAGGTGGCGGAGCTGCGGCGCGAGGTCGCGGATCTTCGGCGCGAGGCTGTCAGTCCTCCGGCTGGTCTATCTCCCGTCGCGGTTGCTGCCGTGCCGCCATCTTCACCTTCACCTGATGTATTTTTATCACTACCGGACAAATGGGATGGCACAGATGGGAGATGTAGCGTTTTTCTAACCGCACTGGATCTTGTGTTTGAGTTTAATTCCACCAGATACTCCACAGACCGACTGCGCATCGCTCTCCTCGTCTCATTGCTATCCGGGCAGGCAGCTGAGTGGGCCACGGCGGTTCTTCACTCCGATTCAGACACGGCACATTCTTATAATGAATTCACCAAACAACTGAGACTCACCTTTGAACATCCAGCAGGTGAGGTGGAGACCGACACCAGATTATACCATCTGCGGCAGGCAGGTTCGTCCGTGAGCCGTTACACGGCGGAGTTCCGTACCCTCGCCGTCCAAACCACCTGGGGTGACACCGCTCTCCGGACAACCTACTACGAGGGACTGGCGTCATACATTAAAGACGAGCTCGTGGGACGAGAGCTACCTGCGACGCTGGAGGGTCTTGTCCAGCTAGCTCTCCGGATTGACCAACACCGAATCTCTCGTCCTAAACCAGCCCCACGAAACCTGACACCTGCCGTTTCATCATCCCCACATACTACATTACGACCATCCATCACCCCCTCTCACGTTCCCGCACCTGAAGCACGACCCACATTCCACTCCACCGTTTCTGGTGCTGTCGGTTCTCCACCACCCGCCGTGGTTAACACGGGAGCCGGGGAACCCATGCAATTAGGGCGCGCCTCCTTGACCGCTGCAGAACGGGAGCGACGATTTAAAGAGGGGCTCTGCGCGTACTGTGGGTCCAGCGCACATCACCGAGCCATCTGCCCCCGTCGTCCGGAAAACGCTCAGACCCGGTGAGGAACGAGGGCAACTCACCGGGTCATCTCCAACTCTCCTCAGTCACCACCCCGACCTCCCGTCTCGCGGTCCAAGTAAGTCTCCAGTTTGGCCACAAACGAGTCAGAAGTGCTGCATTTATCGATTCTGGTGCCGCAGGGAACTTCATTGACTCCACCTATGCCAATAAATTGGGGATAAAACTCGAGGCGTTATCCCAGCCGGTTCGGATCACATCCGTTGACGGTCGGCCCTTAGCCTCCAGCCCCATCACCACTCAGACCCAGCCCATCACCCTAATCATCAACAACCATCAGGAACGGATCCAGCTTCATCTCACCTCCATCACATCACCACCCATCATTCTCGGGTACCCATGGCTGCTTCAGCATGACCCCCTCATCTCCTGGGCCCAGAACCGGATTCTTCAGTGGGGGCCGACCTGCTCCGAGCTCTGCCTACAAGCACCGGCTGGGACGTGCTCTAGGGAGTCCGAGGCCCCCGACGTCGACACCAACGCCATTCCTGCCATGTACCGGGACCTGGCTGAAGTGTTTTGCAGAAAACGAGCCACGCACCTTCCACCCCATCGCCCCTATGACCTGGCGATTGACCTCCAGCCGGGCTCGGTGCCCCCCCGCGGCCATCTCTACTCCCTCTCCAACACCGAGACGCAGGCGATGGAGGAGTATGTATCAAACGCTCTCCGCCAAGGCACCATCAGGCCCTCCTCATCGCCCGCCGCCGCGGGGTTCTTCTTTGTGAAGAAAAAAGGAGATGAACTTCGCCCATGTGTCGACTATCGGGGGCTGAATAACATCACCATCAAAAACCGACACCCGCTGCCTCTTACCAACTCTGCCCTGGACGCCCTCTCCGGTGCCACCATTTTCACAAAGTTGGACCTTCGGAGCGCCTACAACTTGGTGCGCATCAGAGAGGGCGATGAGTGGAAGACGGCCTTCATTACACCCACGGGACACTATGAAAGTCTGGTAATACCGTTTGGACTTTGCAATGCACCCGCCGCCTTCCAGCACCTCATCAATGACATTCTCCGGGACATGCTAGGGCGGTGGGTCTTTGCATACCTGGATGACATACTAATTTACTCACGAACTGTTGATGAACACATCCAGCATGTCAGAGCAGTTCTAAAGAGATTACACGCCCATCAATTGTACTGTAAGTTGGAAAAGTGCGCTTTTCACGAGCGCTCCACCACGTTCCTGGGTTTTGTCATCTCGCCCCAGGGTGTGGCCATGGACCCGCAGAAACTCGAAGTTGTGCGTCATTGGCCCCTACCCAAGACCCTCAAGCAACTTCAACGGTTTCTCGGGTTTGCGAACTTCTATCGTCGCTTTATCCGGGACTACAGTACGATTGCCGCCCCCCTAACTGCTCTGACCCGACCCTCATCATCCCCTTTCACTCTCAACTCCGTCGCCATCTCAGCTTTCCAGAGACTCTGTCAACGCTTCACCACCGCTCCAATTCTTCTCCATCCAGACGCAAGCAAACCATTCGTTGTGGAGGTGGACGCCTCAGATGTGGGCGCTGGGGCTGTTCTCTCCCAGCGAGGTCCAGATCAGAAACTACACCCCTGTAGTTTCTTCTCCAAAAAATTTGATGCCACTCAGCAGCGATACGGGGTAGGGGACCGCGAGCTGCTGGCCATAAAGTGGGCTTTGGAGGAATGGCGTCACTGGCTCCAGGGCGCCAGGGAGCCATTCATTATCTGGACCGACCATCAAAACCTCATCACCATCCGTAGTCTAAAACAGCTCAACCCGAGGCAGGCGCGATGGGCACTATTCTTTGAACAGTACAACTTCCATCTGTCCTACCGCCCGGGGTCTAAGAACACCAAGGCCGACGCCCTCTCCCGACAGTATGAAGAAGACGTCACCCGGGCGGAACCCGCGCCTGTCCTCCCACCATCCAAAATCATTGCACCTATCCACTGGGATTTGGAGACCAGGGTCCGCCAGGCACAGGCAATGGAGAACGAACCGGCAGGTGCGCCGCCTGGACGTCTCTACGTGCCCCTAACAATGAGAACGGAAGTGATGCAATGGGGCCACACCTCACCCATCTCCGGACACCCAGGCACCCGACGCTCCCTACAATTTATTCAGCGAGCCTTCTGGTGGCCCTCCATGGCCCGGGACATCGGCGAGTTTGTCCAGGCGTGCCCAGTGTGCGCCAGGGCTAAAGACACCAATCAGCCGACCCCGGGGGAACTCCAACCACTCCCTATTCCCCGTCGGCCCTGGTCGCACATTGCCATCGATTTCATCACGGGCCTGCCGGATTCAGAAGGAAAGACTACCATATTGACCATCATCGACCGTTTCTCCAAAGCCGTGCACCTGGTGGCCCTATCCGGACTCCCGTCAGCCAAGGACACCGCGGAGCTGATATTAGAGCACGTAGTCCGCCTGCATGGGTTCCCCAAAGACATCGTCTCGGACAGAGGGCCCCAGTTCACTGCCCGGTTCTGGAAGGCCTTCTGCCGTCTGATCAATTCCACCTGCAGCCTATCTTCTGGGTACCATCCCCAGACCAATGGTCAGACGGAGCGGGCCAACCAACAACTGGAGCGCTATTTGAGATGCTTCGTTGCCGATCGCCAGCGCTCCTGGGCTCGCTACCTCCTATGGGCTGAGTTGTCTCACAACCTTCACGTCTCCTCTGCCACCAATCTCAGTCCGTTCGAGGTATGCCACGGTTTCCAACCTCCGATGTTCGAACACCAAGAACCGGAGGTTGACGTACCCTCAGCCCAACAGTTGGTCCGCAGGTGTCGGCGGCTCTGGACCCAAGCCAACCAAGCCATCCAACAAGCCAACACCCGCTATGCTGCTCAACATCGCCGCCGACACCCCCCGGGACGTTTGTATAACGTAGGTGACAAGGTCTGGCTATCTACAAAAAATCTTCATTTACACACCGAGTCAAAGAAGCTATCTCCCAGGTTCATCGGACCATATCGCATCCACCTCAGAATCAACCCTGTCACCTACCGGCTCCAGCTGCCTGCGGCGCTCCGAATTCACCCGGTATTTCACACTTCACAGCTCAAACCCTTCACTACATCACCTATGGTTCCACCCACCCCCCCTGCTCCTCCTCCCCGAATCATCGACGGTGGTCCTGCCTATACCGTACGCAGGATCCTGGATTCGCGACCTCGGGGCAGAGGCGTCCAATATCTAGTCGACTGGGAGGGTTATGGCCCCGAGGAGCGATCCTGGATTCCGGCCCGGTTCATCCTCGACCCCGAACTCATCAGAGACTACCGTCATAGGGTATCCTCCACCCCAGGACCGTCTGGAGCCGGTCCTGGACAGGGGGGTACTGTCATGCACACTCAATCTGCGCCCGGCACTAGGACCCGGAAGTAAGGCGGGCGCCAAACCAGGAAGTATAAAAGAGGTAAACAAACGATGGCTTACCACTCAGTCATTGAGTTTCGCCCGATGCCTTTTCGGAATCGTTCGTCAAACCGTGAGTACTCACTTTCTTGGTCTTGCTTCCTGTTTGAGTGTGTGTTTATAGGACGCGGGTTTGATTTGTGTCTTTCCCTTGCTCTTTCTATCGTGAGAGTCCTTAAACTAAATAGCGTGATTATCCTGCCTACTCGTGCACTTCCGCGTTTGGGTTTACCATTCACGCAACAAAGGGCTAACCGCTAAGCTACGTCTTCTGCTCATCTCCGGTTAGTTCGTGACACTAAAAGAGTCAACACCATAACACATTAACTAAAAATGTTTCATAATGTGTCCCTGAATGAAAGGAGGCTCAAAATCAGTCAGTACCAGTCAGTATCTGGTGTGGCCACCAGCAGCTTGAAGTACTGCAGTGCATCTCCTCCTCATGGACTGGACCAGATTTGTCAGTTCTTGCGGACAGTCTGAACACTGATGGAGGGATTGTGTGTTCCTGGTGTGACTCGGGCAGTTGTTGTGGCCATCCTGTACCTGTCACGCAGGTGTGATATTCGGATGTACCCATCCTGTGCAGGTGTTGTTACACGTGGTCTTCCACTGCGAGGATGATCAGCTGTCCTTCCTGTTTCCCTGTAGCGCTGTCTTAGGCGTCTCACAGTGTGGACATGGCGATTTATTGCCCTAGCCACATCAGCAGTCCTCATGCCTCCCTGCAGCATGCCTAATGCACGTTCACGCAGATGAGCAGGGACCCTGGGCATCTTTCTTTGGGTGTTTTTCACAGTCGGTAGACAAGTCTCTTTAGTGTCCTGCATTTTTAGAACTGTGACCTTAAATGCCTACTTTCTGTAAGCTGTTAAGTTCTTAACGACCATTCCACAGGTGCATGTTAATTAATTGATTATGGTTAATTGAACATGCATGGAAAACATTGTTTAAACCCTTTACAATGAAGATGTGTAAAGTTATTTGGATTTGTACAACATTATTGTTGAAATACACAGTCCTGAAAAAGGGATGTTTCTTTTGTTGCTGAGTATATTTAGGCCATTAAAAGTTCCTTGGAGGCCAGCGTTACAGACTAGGACTAGACACTGGGATAAGTGCATGAATGTAGCAGCGGATTATATTGAGAAATAATGGTAGTTTATATACTCTAAAGTGCATAACAAAATAAAACTGAGACAAGAAGAGTTGAGTATATGCAAAAGACCAATAACATGTCATTAGGTCATAAGGTTGAAATATATCCTGGCCTCAGCTGTTCTTTGATGACTTGTGACTGCTGGAATTTCCTAAAGTTTTGTACCTGAGCCTCCAATAACGAACTGGACTCCATTATTAACTTAAACATATAATCTGTTATGTTAATCTTCCAGCTGCCTAAGAAACAGTATGACTGCAGAACAATTCCTGCTATCCTTTATCACCCAAATATGGATGGGTACCCTGTTCTCATTTCTTCCTATTGCCATCACAGTGCGCTTTCCTTTTCCATTGTTGCCCTTGGCTTGTTCATGAGGGACAATCTGATCATTTTGATTCATAGATATTTTCTCACATTTTTATTTTGATTAAGTAAAGGCAATGACCATTGTTAAAAGCGCCACACATATAAAATTGAATTGAAGTGAATTGAACTGAATCAAAAAAGGTGCATGCCTTGGGTCATGAACATAATGTATAACAAGAGTAAATACAAGTATGTTATTCATTCAGGTTTTTTTTTGTAATGTCAGAGTTGTGTGTGTGGATTAGGACACACTCAGATTATATCTGCCAAAGTTTGAAGGTGCACATGCTTTGTGTGTGTTTGTGTGGATGTAGTGTGTGGGTGTAGGACTCACTCTGAGGCAGTGAATAGATGAGTGCTGTTGGTGGAGATGCCGTTGATGGCACAGTCATGTCCTCTCATTTCCCCTAGAGGTCTTAGTGTGTCTGAGTCCCACATCTTCAGCAGACCTCCTCTGCACACGCTCAGTAAAGTCCTGGAGTCTGGCACCACTGCCAGAGCGCTCACCCAGTCAGAGTGTGCCCTGTCAACCTGCTGCTCACGGCAAAACACACACACAAAACATTGACCTATTAAAGTCTCTTCCTACAGTTAATAAGTAATGACATTAAGTGTTAAACTTGAAGCGTCTGCCTTCAAGTTTAAGCCTTGACTTACATTCTTTACTACAATTATACATTTCCTAAGTTTTAATAGCAGCTTCTTAATAATATGCTTTATATATATATACTTAAATAACAGTAATATTTTGGGAAAGTGATGGATTGAATATGTATTTAATAGGATTATTACACACATAGAAAGTGCCTATTTACACATGGAATTACAGTACATAACTTGATGATGAAGCATGTGAAAATATAGACGTGACAAAAGAACGTGAAAATGATGTGAAATACTGTACTGTATGTTGAAGCTTGATCAAAGGCTAACATTCACAGTGTAAGGAAATCACACAGCTAGCAAGAAATCTTTAGGCAGGAAGATTTCTCATGCTCATGTGCAGACTGTATTTAATCAGGTGGGGCAGAACACAGGTTCAAATGTAGCCTCCCTCTCTTTTACAGTACCTGTTTGAGCTGTTTGCTAGACAGGTCCCATCTTCTTATGCAGTGGTCCCTGGCTGCGCTGTACACAGAGTCTCCCAGAATGCTCAGGGCCTCCAGGCCATCCTGATGAGCTGGCTCAAAGTTATGAGTAGAAGGAATGCTTCCTTGAGCTCCTTCCAAGACATCAAACAACTGAAACAAAGAGCGCACACACGCGCGCGCACACACACACACACACACACACTTACTCCTCATGGGAAGTCTGTGCTGCTGGGGAGCAATACCTGGGCATAGAAGATAATTAAGGGGTGCAAAAGTACATACTAGGGAACAACAGTGTATTTTGTAGAACCTTGAGAGCTTGATTAATATGGAAAAGGTAATTTTTAGGTACAGTAGGCTATAAATTAGCTGCAGTGGCATGTGTGGCGCTGTGAGTGAGCGGAGTTTGAAAAGTGGTAATTAAACATATCCTACACACTGGAAGCACACGAAGGACTTGCATACTAAGCAAAAGTTATTTGGTGTGTGTGTGTGCGCAAATGTGTGTATACCTTCAGGCTGTGGTCTTTGGAGCCTGTAATGACCACATCTTGACCATTCCCCAGCTGGTCCACTGCGAGACACATTACTGGCCCCAGATGACCTGTCAGTTTCCCAGTTGAAACAAACCTGTAGGAGGATAGAAGAAAAGGAAGAACCTGTGATGAAGAGCTCTAGGGTCACCACAGTTATAGGAACTGAGTGATATGCCGAATCAAGACACCATAACATTCTACACTTAGCAGTCACCATGCAAATGTTCAGGAAAAAACTGACAACAATTTAATTGAAACAATTTAAACGAAGTGGACATCCAAGATACTTCCCAATAATAACACATGTAAGACACATTAATCTCCCAGAATTTATTTGATTTGTAGATGTTTATTTATGGATTGCTAGGTCAATATCTTAAGCCTTAGCTGTTATTCTAGCCCATCATCCTCTGTGCTATGAAAATGAGAGCTATAGACACAGGAGCTGGTTTTGTTTTTAAACATCCCCCATGTTGACTTTCCTTCTTAGCTCAAATAGACGCACAGGAGACCTGGTGCAATTTCCTTTAAAAAAACAAACAAACAAACAAACAAACAACAACAAAAAAAAGCAATACAAAGGCACTCCAGCGTGGCATAAAAGAAGAGTTCACTCTGTCTCAGGAGATTGAGAGTTAGAACGAACAAGACCATATTATATGTCTAATGCAATACTCAGACACATATAGTACATGTGATTAATATGAAACATTTTAAGTAATACTACTGTAAGTAAATTTCATTTATTTTCTAAAGTAAGTCTAAAAGCAGATCATCCTGCAGTTGGCAAACTATGTCAAAAAGCTGTGAGATTTAATCGATTATTAAATTTTTTGTTGTTAGATTCAATTAAATTGTTGCATCAGTATATTAATCAAAATCTATTGAAATCATTTAGGTAAACTTACAATTGAAAAAATAAAATCAACAAATTCCTTACAAATATACCATTGATTTTGCTAAATATAGAAAGTGTACATCTTCTGAAAATAGTTGTATTTTCCACGTGTATCGTTTTGAGTGTATCTGCCACCTACTGGCCTGGAAGCAGAAGATTTAGCAGGAAAAGAGATCATTGCTTTGTATAAGACCGGACACTAAAACGATCAATACGAGTTGCACAGAATTTGTTTACTTTTACTTTACTAGTGATAATCACAATGTCCAAGAAAGTCTACCAATGATTCAAAACTCTATGTGCCATGAAGCAAAACTGATGCAATTCCAATTTAAATTAAAAGAAATCCCAGCTCTGAAAGGACATTTTATACAGTCTGAGCTTGATCACTGAATTAAAAAAAAAGAAAAAAGGAATGAAAGCTCCGATACTACTCTACCCTTTTAACTAGCGTTTTCTTTTTTCTTCATGTGAATATTGTACATAGGAATGTGCAGATCTTCCTTTTATTCAGTTCATGCATCTAGCTAGCAAGCTATCTATTCATCTAAATGGAAAAGCTAGATAAGATAGATGGACAGCCAGACTGGCTTCTAGTCTTACTTATAATAAATGTTAGGAATTAAGGACGCGAGTCACATATGCCACATGCCCCAGCACAACAGAGACCCTGAAATATGATATGCACAAGACACTGACTAACTGAAAGGCACCATTTATTTTCAAATTCTACTCATGCATGAACTATCATCATATAAAATTCACAAGTCAGAGAAGAAATAAATCACTTTTATGATGCTTTATGTGCCACACCAAAGCAAAATAATTACTTTGATAAAACACACAGAGACTGAAATGTCAGGAAGAAAAAATGTCTCGTCAGAAAATGTTGCTAAAAGACTCTGTGAAAACTTTTGCCAACATAATGGATTATATCACTGGGGCTTTCCGAGTACTCCCAACCTGCTAATCAATTTTATTCTGACACATTGTTCCCTTCGTAGTAAATATAACCACTGAAGCTAATACAGATCATTAGGGCCAGTTAAAAAGGGCATATAGGAATGCAGGATGTACTTGCTTGCTCCATACCTCCTCAAATCCCACATCCTCACTGAGTTGCCTGCTGCAGCATACAGGAATGTTCCAGAAGGATTCAGGGCAATCTGGTTGATTTGATTCTCACCAGGAGGGATAGCGACAGCTCGATTGCCCAAATTAGCACAGCTATCACCCTGAGACACCTGACCAGACGATCTGAGGCATAGAGGCAAAAAAAAAAGTAAGTTTAAGTTTGCTTTTTTAAATTAAATGAATTATATATATCGATGTCTTGTGCTTAAGTTAATAAATGCTCAGAAGCTCATATAAACAGTATTTAGTAAGCAAAAGCACAGGATAACTCACGTAAGTGTACGGATGCACTTGGCTGAATCTCTGATGTCCCACACTTTGATGTATGTGGTGGAGACAGTGAAGACGAGGCTGGAGCAGTACCTGACAGACAGCACACTGCTGGGGTGATCACCGAGAGACATGATTTCCTGTCCTGTCACCAGGTTCCACACCTTACACGTTCGATCTGACACCAAACACACAGACATGCATCAGTCAAAAGAAAATAACAACAACAACATAGCAAAGCTGCAAAGGGCAATCATTTGGGTCTAAGCACTACTTTGCCACCAAAAACTAGTTTGCAACAACAGTTGTACCTTTTTTAATCTCCCTTTACAGCAATTTCAGGGCAGACTCCCTTATCCAGAACGACTTCTCATAAGCATGAAATTACTAGAGCCATGCTCTCATACTTAGTCGAGTTATTTATTTATTTATTTATGTAAAACGTGCTGGTGCAGCATTATTATCTACTACATAAAAAATACATTTCTGCTAACATTTAAAAAAATGTATATTAATATTTTGAAAGTGCATGAGAGTGACAGAGCATGATGACATCCTTGATGTAATGATAAAAAATATGTAGACAATGCAGTAACTTCCAGTGGTACTGTGCCTTATACGCATGAAACGATTAAAGGACTATTAAAGCAGAGTTAATGACTGATACACATGCACTGTATCTCCGAGATGACAAGCTTGATTTAATGAAAATATGTTGACAATACAAGAACTGCAGTTAACTGAAGCAGTCACTGCTCCACCTAGAGGCACTATACAGCATTGCAAGAACAGCGCAAGAAGGTGTTTATGGGGCAGGGCTTCGTTCACTGCGTCATCGTGGGAGATCAGGGTCCATGCACAGAAAGGTCACGGATCCGCCATGGAGCAGGCAGCGGTTTGAAATGGCACCTACTGTACATTTTGTCTCATTATACTCCTGAGCAGCTGTGGGTTAAGGATCTTGCTCAAGATCCCAACAGCAGCCACTTGGTGGTGCTAGGATTTGAACCTAGCACCTTCCAATCAGAGGAAATTATATTAAATTATACCTTTAACACCATTCACAGATATCAGACTCACAAAACTGTATAATACAAAGTTTAGTAATAATGAGATTAGTAATTCCAGTATCCAACACTTAAACTACATTACACTTTTGCTGTCAAGGTTTTTAAAAATTCCAGGTCTCTCAGATTCCCCCCCCCCCCTGTTTTCAAAACATCCAAACCAGCTGATTAACTTAATATTGAACTTAATATTCAACTGTTGGTAGCAGAAAGGACTAGAAACTGTGTAGATTAGTGGATCGCCAGGCGTCGAGATCCCCACTTATCAAGTCATTCCTGCACTGCAACCTACAGTACATTACAGCAGCAAATTAAGCACCAAATGATCCAAACACTAACAGTCTATGTGGTTTAAATCAAGGAAATTAAAAAAAAAAAAAAAAAGTATTGCTGTGTACAGCTCATGGCTGTATAAATGCACAATTCTGTGCTATAGCTCCACCCTCAGGTCAGTGTACATCCTCATTACCTTACTGAGCAGCAGGTAGGAAAAAGAACATTTTCAGCTGATCAGTAATGTCAAATATTAATTTGGTGCTAATTAATATTTCCAAACATGCATACTATATATACATAATGTTTATTATACAACATCTAGTTTTGATTTTACTACACGAGTTAAATTGGGTAGTACTAAAAAATTTAAAAACTGTTTTTTTTTAATAGTGTCCACAACCCTCAACAAACATATGCCAAGTGCAAAATATTATTTGCACAAAGACTAAATCAACATCTGTGTATAAAAGTTTTGAGCTGCGCAATGCAGTTTTTCGAGAATATACTCACAGGTGGTCTAACATTATTAGCAGGTGTGCTAAGGCAGATAGATACTAGTATATATATAACGCTTTGGAATAGCCTTCCAGACAGTGTTCGGGGAGCAGACACGGTTTCTCAGTTCAAAAGTAGACTCAAGACGCATCTTTTTAATCTGGCATAAACATAACTCATCCCATAATCTCATACTCCAGTACACCTATACCGAATGGCAACTACGCTAATTCTCCCCATCTGTTCTGTATTTCTCTACCCATCCCGAGGCATGGGGAGATTGTGCCAGCTTCAGTAGACAAAGGCCGACCCTGCGCGGTTCCTGAGGCATCCAGAGAAGGACCAGCTCCAGCTGGATTCAGCTTTATGATGGTTGGAGCTACACATGCTGCTCCTGTGCTTCCAGTGATCCAGACCTCATCTGCCCTCTGCACCTACTGACTCGTCCCTATGCTGAACTGGTCTTCATGTTAATTTAAATAATTTCTGTCATATTGAATTTTCACGTGCACAACACACAAGATGTTATATCATTTCTATCTGTTATCGCCCAAATGAGGATGGGTTCCCTGTTGAGTCTGGTTCCTCTCAAGGTTTCTTCCTAATGCCATCTCAGGGAGTTTTTCCTTGCCACCGTCGCCGTCACCCTTTGCTTGCTCATCAGAGAAATTTCATTCATTCGTCTCATTATTATTATCTGCACATTTTTCTCACACATCCACACTTCCAATTATTTTCTTTTCTATTATTATTATTATTATTTTTTTTATTTATTATTATTTATTATTATTATTTTTTTTTTTTTTGTTAAATTTCTTTAATTTTTGTGAAGCTGCTTTGAGACAATGACCATTGTTAAAAGCGCTATATAAATAAAATTGAATTGAATTGAATAGTATACAGGGCTGAACAAACACAAGACACAAAGTCAGTTTCTTACACAGAGACATGCCAATGGTGGAAATGATTATTGTTATTATTTTTTGGTGGAACAGTCATAACATTAACGGCAAAAAAGATCATCAATTATATATACCAGTAAACTGGTAACAAGATCATGGGCTACCCAAGGGTCACTCATGCCTCCAGGGATGAAATGCCAGCCCATCTGGTCTGACCCCACAGAAAAACAATGTACTGTAGCATACAGTAAATTGGCGAAAAAAAGTCAATGGTGGTCAGAAAGGCACCAGAACGCCAAGTGCACAACAGCACATCAGTGCACCAGGCAAAGAGCCCAAGCAGAGACTCCAAACTCCTCAGATCCCAGTCTGATTGAACACCAACTGGTCAAACAAGTCCAATCCATTGAGGCCCCACCCCACAACCTACAGCACCCAGATGATCAGTTACCAAAATCCCGGTGTCAGACACCAAAGCACACCACCAGAAGCCCTGTGGAGCCATGCCCCAAGGCGCCAGAGCCACTCTGGTAGCACAATACTGGGCATAATAATTGCACTGTAGTGTTTAGCTGATACTAAACATTTATTTATTATAAACAACAGCATGGCAGTGGTGATCTACAACTAAATGACAGCTGTTATGTTATTAGCCATAACACACTCTCTCACATGCTCTGTTGCCTAAAAGACGTGCAAGTAAAGTTGGAGAGCTTCAAGGTGTTACCCTTTGAGCCAGTGAAGAGAAGATCATCAGTGGAATCCACACACATCAGGGCTTTAGTGTGTCCCTCTGCTGCATACAAACACTGCAGCTTGGCTGCTCGGCTGCCTTTAGGGCATGACACAGGGTTGATCACTCCTCTAGAAAAAGGACATATATACACACACAGTCTAAGGAATGACTAAATACATTATTATCATAATATCAAATAAAGTGACAAGGGAGACCATTAGCAGCAGCTATTAAAAATATAAATGACCATCCCTAATGGCAGCAGAATAAAACAGCTACAAGATCAAGAGAGGTGATAAATGGGAATGTATGTTGGGAAAGGGTAAAGAACAGATACCTTTCAGCTTCAAAAACTACAGGGTCATCAAATCTGTTAGAGAAAAGTAAAATAAACACAATCACGCAAGGCTTCAAGCCAGAAATAATTAAAATGTATAATGTATACAACAGTGTTTGGTTGTTAAGCACGCACTGATTAGGCACAAGAGACAGATTATATTCCTTAAATAAAGTCATTAAAAGAAAATTCACTTTTTAATCATTTAAATTTAAAAGTGCATGCATTTTAAATTACTTAATTAAAGATGTAATCCCCAACTACGAGGGGCATTCAAGTCAAACTGGAACTTGTGACAAAATTCCATGAAATGAAAGCGTAAATTTTTTTTACATTTACTGGTGCAAACATTTTAAAGAATGACATACTGTATGTCTGTGAATCGACAGAAAATTTAAGCCAACTTACAGAAGAGACGCATACAGTATGTCTGTGGGAACTGTACACACAATCATTCACCAACACCACTTGCACATTACAGAAACTTGGCTGTGACTTGACATTCTCACATCTCCCCTACAGTCCTAACCTCTTTCCAAGCCAATTCCACAATTTTAATTCATTAAAGCATTTCATTGAAGGTCAGAATTTCAGACGTGAAGCAGACAGTCCAATGGTATCCAAGCACCTAAGAAACACTGGGATAAGTGCAATAGGGATTACTGTACTGTATATAGAAAATATAAAGGGAGCTTTTACTCTCATAACTGTGGTCTGTTATACTGCACAATCAATCCTGGTTTGACTTGAACACCCCTCATAGTATGTAAAACGTTGCATCAACTACTACTGTAGAACTGTACTTAAACTTTTACTGTTTTATGTCTTGATTCTTGGGCTTGTCTGTGGACATCTGACTCCTTTCCTGGTGTGACCTGCGTGTCAGAGGCGAGCGTTCTATTGACCTCTTCTCCATCGCTGTAGGAGACCTGACATCAGACCTGTGTGGTGCAAATAAACTACTTAAAATCCACTATACATCATATAAACACAAGAATATCTAAAGCTTTGATATTAGACCTAAGCGCTTGACTTTCTGAACGCTTGCTGATCTTTTTAATTAAAAAAAAAAAAAAAAAAAACAATAATGTAGTGAGACATACATAATGCTTGTTCTGGATGATAATGTTGTGGCCAGGTCTCTGTCCAACAAAGGGGACACTAGGGGAACAATGCCCTCTGAGCTTTCAGGAATGGATAGGAGAGGAGTTGAGAAATCGTCCAGAGGGGCATCAGGGTCAGCGCTGTTAGCATACAGTAGCTCCATCTGGGTGGTGGTTCTTCTTCGAGCCTGGTGAGGAATTGTAGAAAATTTCAGAACTCATTAATCTAGCGGCAGTAAGTCAAGATGACTCACAAGCTGCATGTATATGGTCCACAATATTCCGTTAATGATCAGAATAATAGGCAAATTGTAATAAAACTGCATTATGTAATCACTTTAATCGCAATAGTCTGACCCACTCTGGCCTGATCAAAACGAATTGTTCAATTAGAATGAGAGGTGAGGTGTGTGAACCTTTGATAATCTCACCAACAAGTAAATATTAGCCATGTAAACACTTGTTCTGATTGTTATCTATCTTGCTCCACAAGTCGGTATTATTAGGTGATGTTACGAGTATTTGAGAAGGAAATGTTGCATCCATTTTTGATTAGAAAATTCAGTAAGAAGAACATTAAACATTTCATAGTGGTAAGAACCATCTTCACATGTTACGAAAGTGCTAAATGCACATCTTATCAGATCAGAGTTCATGTACAGTAAACAGTTGGAATATCGAATCAGAGTGAAAAAATATTCTCAGTTTAAATGCAGCTACTGTGTAACACTTCAGACACAGCAGAAATAAGCAGTGAAATGTCAGCATTAGAGCAAATCTAGTTGCTTATTAGACATTTCAAACAACTTTAATAAAACGCCTGAGAAGTACACAAATTTCAGCCAGAAATTTAACACAAATGAATGACTATTTGTGATCTACAGTAATACCCCATTCACAACTTACTCAAAATTTATGAAAAACATTTCCATTATATTTCAGATACAAACTGATGGCTAAGGCAAATTATTATGGTCTCATCATAACCATTGCTTAGAAATATTGCCAAACTTAGGAGCATCTTATCCGTATCTGATGCAGAAAAGCTAGTTCACGCATTCGTGACCTCCAGACTAGACTATTGTAATGCATTACTAGGTGGTTGTCCTCCATCCTCAATAAACAAGCTTCAGTCAGTCCAAAATGCAGCCGCCAGGGTTCTCACTAGATCCAGAAAATATGATCATATAACCCCAATATTATCATCCCTGCACTGGCTACCTGTTCAGTTTAGAATAAATTACAAAATAGTATTACTTACATACAAGGCTTTAAATGGTTTAAATTCTCCCACATACCTAACCAGTCTACTGACACGCTACAATCCACCACGCGCCTTAAGATCACAAAACTCAGGACCTCTGGTAGTTCCCAGAATTTCAAAATCTACAAAAGGGGGTAGGGCATTTTAATATTTAGCTCCAAAGCTTTGGAATAGCCTTCCAGACAGTGTTAGGGGAGCAGACACGGTTTCCCAGTTCAAAAGTAGAGATCGGGAGATTGTGCCAGCTTCAGTAGACAAAGGCCGACCCTGCAGGTTTTCTGAGGCATCCAGAGTCGGACCAGCTCCAGCTGGATTCAGGTTTATGATGGTTGGAGCTACACATGCTGCTTCTGTGCTTCCAGTGATCCAGACCTCATCTGCCCTCTGCACCTACTGACTCATCCCTATGCTGAACTGGTCTTCATGTTAATTTAAAGAACTTTCACTTGCACAACATAATGTCATATAATTTCAAACCATTATCACCCAAAGGGGGATGGGTTCCCTGATTGAGTCTGGTTCCTCTCAAGGTTTCTTCCTATTGCCATCTCAGGGAGTTTTTCCTTGCCACCGACGCCGTCACCCTTGGCTTACTCATCAGAGACATTTCATTCATTCATTCATCTCATTATTATCTAGACACATTTTTCTCACACATACACACTTCCAAATATTTTCTTTTCTAAAAAAATTGGTTTCATTTTTGTGACGCTGCTTTGAGACAATGACCATTGTTAAAAGCGCTATATACAGTAAATAAAATTGAATTGAAATTAATTGCAAAACAGCAAAGTTGTGCATTTATGGTACATTGCTCCATTGTCAGTGACAATTATTTAATGTTCATTTTATACATTAAAATATATATAGTAGAGCAGCACACAGAGCTGCGGAAATGGAGATCAATTTACTGTGAACTGTAGTTAAACAAACAATAAGACCATGAACAGTGTTCAGTCGACTTGCACTACTATCTCAAAAGATTTCAAGCTTGGTGTGATCGGTCACAATTTAATCAACAAGATCAAGATCACTTTGTCTCATATGATGCTCCTTAAAAACAGTTCATTATACCAGAATGAAAATAGACAAATGATGTTATGAATAAGCTGTAGGACATTATGTATTAAACTTAATGTAAATTTGCCCTTTTAAACTTCTACTATGATCTCATACTCCAGTGATGGATACATGTTTAATGTACTGTGATGTGTCATACCTTATTTCTGGGTTTGGACTCTGCACACAACTTCAAAAGGTCTGAGGCCAAAGAGCTGAAACAGACAAATCAAATCCCCACTGAGACATTTACCATGGAATGACATAAGGCACAACAAGCAGATCAACTCAAGGATGAATGTTAGTGTTGATTGGTCATTGGTCTTGACTCATTAAAGTGTGCAGATGATGGAGACACATGTCACAGTGAATAAGCAGATGAACAATGGTTATGGTTAAATGGTAGTGTATTTGAAACCAAAACATCATGTATAGCATTTGTTTACAACTAGTCGCTGATTTATTGTGTTGGTTTGTATTACCTCCCCTCAGTAGCTGGACTCCGATCAGATTCATCACTGCTGCTCTCCTCACCATTCTCTGAATGAGCACAGAATATACAGGTCTTGACATAGTTAGCCCAAACTCGTAATACTCGCCCAAATACACGTATGCACACACTGTAGCATTAAATAGTGCACTTAGAAAATATCCATATGTGGTGGTCTGAGGAAACTTTTTTCTGCTAGCAGTATATTTTTGAGCTCTCATTTTTGGGGAGAAAGGAACAAATTTATTTTACCAAAACACTCTCTGCAAGGATCATAGGGTGGAAGGAGCCACCATACCAAATGGGGATGATGCTGAGAACTCATTGTTAATCATTTCTCATGATGTTAGTATCGTACGTTTTTTTTCTTCAAGTGTACTTTGTGAATGAGTGAGGTGTGAAAATTTTGTGTGCCCTGCGATGGATTGCCACCCTGTCTAGGGCGAACCCCGCCTCATGCCCCCAGGCTCCTGGGTAAGGTTCCAGGCCCCCACACCCCTGAATACAGGATAAAGCGGTATAGATGATGATACAGTAGGTGAGTGAGTGAGTTTAGTTTGTAAATGTAGATGTTAATGGAACATCATGCATTGGAGCTTGAATAAAACCTTTCAATGTAAAGTTTTACGTTTGGCATTTGGGAGTAATGATTATTTAAAATGCTTTAAAAATCCTCTTTGAGAAATTGGAAATGTGAAAATGTAAATGCGGAGTGGTTAGAACAGCCGAAAGGAGAAATGTGGTTGTTGCTTAGGTTGTTACATAAACCACCAATTTTAATTTGCATCTTAAGTTACTTTCCAATCTGTTGCAGCAAAACATTTGTTCCTATTTCTTTAATGTAATCTACTTAATGCAATTTGATTTAATATGAAGAAATGAGGCACACCTCAAGACTCCTGCACTGTACTGTACCTCAAACCAAAATAACATATCTTGGTTAAACCACCTCATTTTGTGTAGGACAAATGTGGATCTGTATTTTCCAAACTTATTGCCAGACTTACCCTATGCATAGGTTGAGGGGTTGGTATTTGCTGAATTTATTACTTTCATGAGGGTAACTGAGGCTTAGTGTTAGCTGAATATTTAGAAGAAAGCAAATAGCATGCAAGGGACATTTAAGGACATCTAAAGCCATTGGGAAACAGTGAAATTGGAAACAGCTCAGAGTAATAGCGTCGACTCCCAACAAAAGGGTTCAACACAACATAAGGGTGTACGGTAGATAAGGTAGTCATGTCAAGAGAAGCCAGTAACCCTGAAGCTGCTAGGAAGTCATTAAAGCATCTACAACACTACAGTACGTCCTGTAGTGTGACTCTGAGGGCAAGCATTCTACCTACTGAAAAGAGCTCAGGGGAGACACAAAAAGCAGAAACTATACCCTCGAATACCCTCTAAATCCCAACAGTTATCATCCTAATGAAGAGGAAAAAGAGGAGTGTTTAGCTGGTTTAAATGTGGGCTTGTTTAAAAAGGTCAAAATATGAGGTTTTTGGGAAAGGTAGACCCCATGCACATTACTACTGTTACAGTTTCTGGTTAGACCGACAGAGATGCATGTACTCACATACAGTTTTGGGGACTTACTTACCAGCTGCTGTATTACCTAGCTCTGTTTGGGTTTGGGTGACAAAAAGACAAAAGTAAATCAAGATCAAACTCATAAAGGGCAGGCTGGAGTGTAGAATATGAGAGCCATGCTAGTGCTGGGTGAGGTACTGTACAAGCATGTGCGAGTGTGTGAGTTGACGTGTGTGCAGGGAAGCTGCACCTTGTAGAGCGTTCCCGAGTAGAGCGTCGAGCTCTGGGTTGAGCTCGGCTTTCTCCTTCAGCATGTGGAAGAGAAGTTGATTCTGAGTAGCGCTGTTGATCTCTGTCTGCTTCAGTCGGCCCTCCATTACTTTGATCTGAGACTCTTTCTGTGCTGCCTGCAGGCCCTGAAGATAGAAAATGCACTATTAGTACACATGAGTACACGCTGCCGTTTTATTTGTTTCTTCATTAGGGTTGTAAAAAAAAAATTATTTAAACAATTCGGCTGAAATTTTTTATCATTTAAGAGATGCCTCATTCAAATACTGCATAATAGGTAACAACATTGTAGAGTACTGTCTTATTCTCAATTCAATTAGGTTGAGATCTAATGAGTGTGAATATACTATTAGTTTCAAGTCAATTTTTCCCCTCAAGCTCAGTTAATTCCATAAATATTGACACTCTTTGCAAAGACTAAAAAAGAATAAATCTCAAAGTCAGTCTTAAACCCCTATCTCACCTACGCGGTTATGCGCGGTGGCCGTAAGTGCAGTTCATCATGATTCACTGCGAGATTTTTCTTTAAATTAAACATGTTTAATTTTTTTGGCTTTTCTCGCAAAAGCTTGCAGACCTTGCAGAACTTCGCGGAACATCAGCGGAACGTCGGCGGTCAATCGCAGCAGCTCACGGTGCCTAACGTCGCATCTCACCGTGAGTCATATGTGAGTTAGGGGTATTAGAGACAAAATGTATTTACAATATGATGACATTTATATTTGAGATTAATATACCTTCCTACTATACCTGCCCATCCTTACATAAAGTCATAAATAAATGTTGACACTTCAAATACTATTAAAATTTGAATGTTGTTCAAACAGTGACATTCATTTTTGTAGTGTTGGCTAAAGGTAAGCTATAAAAGTATGTGGCTATGGCACCCTGCACAATTCTCAAATATCAGTGTGTGTCTTCTTTACCTTATTGATGGCCAAAGAGAGGAAATGGTCAAGGAGAAAGCGGGCCTCTGACAAAGTACAGGAGCTGATCACTGCGGAGACATCTACTGTATCACCCTCCTCCTACAGGAAATACAGTATATGGCACGTAAATGTACAGTATCAGTCAAAAGTTTGGACACACCTTCTCATTCCATGATCTTTCCTGGTTTTTATTTCTTTCTACACCGTAAATCCAAAATATGCAATAATGTCTTCTGAACAGTTGATTTTAAGATGTGTCTGCTACAGTATGTATGCAATGTAAATCCTTCATAACAGCTGTAATCTGAGGTGATGTTACTTGGTGAGTTTTGACACTGGTACTTCTAAATTCACTTCTCCTCTGCAGCAGGGGTAAGTTTTGGTCTTGCTTTCCTGGCTGGTCTTCATGAGAGCCAGTTTCATCACAGTTCTTGATGGTTTTTGAAAATGCACTTGAGAATACCGTTCTTGCAATAACTGTCCCAGAAGGACTATCATGCCTTAAAATTATTTATTGTTCCTAAATTAATTACAAATTATTCCAAAAAGAAATCCAATATTCCAGTATTATTCTAGGGCATAGAAAATAAAAACACTAAAGAAAAACTACTGTAGTCTACTATTAGCCTAAAATGTTGAAATTAATTCATGCAAAGAAGCTACTATTAATACATCAGTAAAATCTAGATAACTAATGCAGGAACTAATTGCCTACAAGTATATTTATAACTGTGTGTACCTTAGCTTCTTCCATTTGCATGATGTTAGCTTGGCAGTCAGCGATGCTGTCATTGATGTAGTCAATGTTGGCTGTGAGAGACTCCATCTCCTCATTGAGAGACTGGACGGTCCTGTCTGTGTCACTGCCCTCTGATACAGTCTTATCCCTTTTCCTTAACACTTTCTCTTTGCGCTTGGTCAGCTCTTCCCGTTTCTGGAATACACGCACAGAGCAAAAACCAAAAAAAGACTCTTAATCAGTTTACAGAATAGTACTATATAATTTCTCAGTTTGTCATGTAAGTATTATTTGACAACAGAACTAATGATTGACCAGTCTACTGCATCTGTCACCTTGAGGAGACGGTTCATATCTGCCTCCATGTTGGAGATGGTCATCCTCTGCATGATGATGTCACTGACACGGCGCTCCAAAGACTGACATTTGGCCCGTGCTGTTTTGGTAGAGGACACCAAAGCCCCTGACCGCATTTGGTATTTCCTATAACATAGTTTAAAACTCAATGCCAATATCCATGTAACCCCTTAATTATTTGTTCCAGAAACTATGCATTCGTATGTAGTAAGCGTTTTAACCTAAGAACAGTAAAGAGAGGTTTTGTAATTTAAACCAAAATTCTCTGCAGAGTTTATATTGTTTTAGAAAGTGGCCAGATCGTATGCTGGTGAACAGTACCTAGTTCCGTTAGGTGCACTACTACTTCCAGCAGTATGTGTACGGAGCGCTCCAGGTCGTGCAGCAGGCTCCTGTAAAGGTTCAGGCAAGCTGATCTTCCGGCTCACCTTCCCTGAGGCGGGTCGAACCTGCCTCCTCAAAGCAGTCACCTACAGTATAGTACACACAGCAAAAAATAAAAAAATACTAATGAAGATGTGGCTTCGTGAAACACTTCCAACAGTGTATAGCTTTGTATTATATGACAATGTTTAATTCTCAAATCTGATTGGTCAAAAGGTGTGTGCTTGCAAAGCAAATTACAAGTTCATATTGTTTGTTTCAAAATATTATCATTTCTACTGTACGTATTCTGGACACTGCCACGTAAATGGATTAAAAATGTGTACAGAGTTTTAAGTGTCAGCTCATTATAACACACGTATTTCATTCTTTACAAATCCAGTCATCTTTAATTAATACAGGATATCAAATAACCAGCCTTGCCCTTTATAGACATCGTGACACATCAGTATGGATGATTCTATATCACAGATTTACAGAAATCTCCATACTGCCCATATAAACTAGTGTAGCAAAGTAGTTTTCTTTTGATCGCTTCTCTCACCTCTTCTGTTCTCCTCTTCAGGATGATCTCCTGCTGTCTCTTCTGAGCCTCCAGTTGCCGTAGCATGTGCTGTACAAGGAAAACAGATATGAACATTAAATGTACGTATACATGTGTCACAGTTGTTTGTAAACTTTTGCCCTGGACTTGTATAAAATTGGAGTCTCTTAACCTCCTGTCTGCGTTGGTCCTTCTTGAGTGTGGCGATTTCCCGGTTGCGACGCGTTTCTAAGCCACGGCTCCTCTCCTGCTGCTCCTTCATTTGCTTCATTAGGCCAACCTGACCATGACATTACTGATACTTAAACATGTTGCTTAAACATATAACTTAGACATGCAATTTGATGGACGCTAAATTGCACGATGACAAAATTTGCTTATACAGTACCAACAGATTTTTTTGTAAATGTAAATATATGTATACATACCTTTGTCTTCTTCATTTCAGAAACATCCTGTTGGAGCTTCCTGAGCTGTTTCTCATACTGTGACTGGTTCTTTAGCAGTCGTGCATGCTCCTTCTGAGCCGACTGCAATTTCTGCAGCTCCTTATTCATTGAGCTCAACTTTTTTTCATACTCGGCCTTAACCTTCTTCGCCTTTTCCTCTGTGCCTGCCTCTACTGAACCTGCAAGAACATGCCAGCTTCGATAATAATACCACCAACAGTATATTCAGTGATTCTTCTGAGGCTATTGATGAATTAATAGTAATAAACGGAACAGCGGGTAATTAGCAAGCTGGTAATAAATGACACTGATGCATAATTTTTAGTATGCATCTAGCATTTGTGTAAAAAAAGAAAAAAATTATAAATAATCAGTTTCCTTTTCACTCTGTGGTGGGTTGTCTTTTACAAAATCACTAATGAGCAATAAACTCAATGTGTAATTTTGAATAAATATGTGAATGTGGATAAATATGCAACACTGAATTTCCTAAACGAATTTTACTGAGCACAGATGCAAGAAATGAAATTACCTCTTGGCATATTATTAGATTTTGCAGAAGGAAAAAAATTTAAAAAGAGAGAGATATTTTCTATTTGTTTCTGGCATGTAATACCAATCCACATGACCCCACATGGGAAAACAGATTACATTTTAAGTTTCTCTGCCTGTGGTTTAAAGTGAGGCATTCTATAGATTTAAAATAAAAAAGGGTCGCCTGGATTGTAAGCCTATGCGTCAGTTTTTCAAAATACTGTATAAAACCATTTGTAATTTCATTGTACTGTAAATAATACCACATCCACAGATATTGTGAAGAAAGTGGCATACCGACGCTATGTAGCACCCGATCTCTCTCCAGCTGTGTGTCTCGGATCTTGTTCTGCAGCATCATGAGTTTCTGTTCGTACTGCTGTTTCAGTGTGTGGAGACGCCGCTGACTGTTCTCCAGTTCATCAATCAACTTCTGCTTAATGGCAATCTCACAAGTAATGTTGGCCAGGTCTTCTTGAACACTGTCTGTGAATGATCACATACCATTCACAGGCACTTCACTGATCAGTAGATGACTTGTAACAGTGTAGATGAACTAACTAATTTGGTCAAATAAGGAATAAAACACTACTGTGTTACAGGGAAATATTTAACAACAGGGTGTCGTGACACTGTCCTTTTTACCATTCTATTCCACTAAAATGCTTTTTATCCAATTATATGTTTTTTGTCACCTTGTAACAATAGCTGCATCAACTACATTTAGATTCAAATTCTTTGGTCAAACTATGCATTTAAGGTGACTTGATTAAGTAAAGTGGCTGCTTTTACCTTTTTCGTCCTGCTCCAAATCTGACTCCTCTGAGCTCTCGTCTGCCTCCATATCGTCCTCGTCTTCCTCTCCCTCACAATCATCTCCCTCCTCATGGTCGCTTCCTTCCTATACAATCAGTCGCATATGGCAAACCAAATTAACTGTAGTTCTCCTGCAGTTACAGTATGCGATTCTTAAAGTAATACTGCCATTCTATTACAAACTGAATAAAACATGCAATAAGGTACTGTTCAAAACTCTTGGGTCATCCCTCTTTTCTTCATATTTTGCTTTTAAAGAGCCAGAATTTCTTTCTTTCTTTTTTTTTTTTTTTTTTTTAAATGTAGTGGAGTAAAGTTTTTAAATAAAGAGGAATAGTTCGCAGTCTTCCTGAAGGACTTTTTAGGCTCTCATTAATGGCAAGTTTTTGGTTTTAATTTTCAGTCCAGTCCCTGAGAAATGTTTTTTGATTAAGTACAGGTATTATACACCATCTAACTTTAGACATGAACCAGAGGGAAACAGGTGAAGATGATGACACGTTATCAGACCCGTAAGTATTATATTGTTAATGCTAAATGGTTGGAACAGACGAGAGGAGAAACAAGGCTGCTGCAGAAAACAGCAATATTTTTTTATATTGTATCCATAGGCACTTTGTAGCCTGTCACAGTAAAATATTTGTTCCCATTTCTTTAATTTAATATGATTTAATACATCAAATACACTGTATAAATGCAGATCAATTCCTGCTTTCTGTTTCATCCAAATGAGGATGGGTTCCCCGAGTCTGGTTCCTCTCAAGGTTTCTTCCTATTACCATCTCAGGGAGTTTTTCCTTGCCACTGTTGCCCGCGGCTTGCTCACCAGGGACTATCTGACCATTTTGATTCATACACATTCACATTCCATACAAACTTTAATAATTCTTTTGATTGTGTAAAGCTGCTTTGCGACAATGACAATTGTTAAAAGCACTATACAAATAAAATTAATTTGAATTGAAATGAGGGTGACTCTTTGGGGGCCCAGTACTGTATGACATCATAATAAAGATAAAATAAAGTTTAAAAACATAACTCAATAATACTCAAATGTTTTTTTTTCTTTTAAACTTAATCTCTATCCACTACATCTACATTGCATAAACATTTCATAAAATAGTTTTCTTTAAATAAGGCAAATACATTATTTAATAGTTGAAGTATTAACAAAAACGTACTGCCTCTTGCTCTTCACTGGTTCTGTCTGAGGGCTCTTTGTCTTGGTCGTTGTCAGGCCCTTCCTCTTTAATAACACTGTAAAAAATACATAAGTTAGTAACTAAATAACTGAATATACATAAAAAAAAACCCAGAAATTAAACAGAATTGGAAATCATGCCTCAAATCTACGGCTAGGCTAAAGGATGTCTCACTCTCACTCATCGTCTATACTGCTTTATCCTGTATTCAGGGTCACGGGAACCTGGAGCCTATCCCAGGAGGCTTAGGGCACGAGGCGGGGGTACGCCCTGGACAGGGTGCCAATCCATCACAGGACACACACACAGACACACACAGACACTATGGGCAATTTGGGAACGGCAATTAGCCTAACCTACAGTACATGTCTTTGGACTGTGGGAGGAAACCGGAAGACCCGGAGGAAACCCACTAAGCACGGGGAGAACATGCAAACTCCAAGCACAACACAGACGGGAATCGAGTCTGGCCAGGAAACGAACCCGGACCCGGGAGGTGCAAGGTGATAGTGCTAACCACTACACCACCGTGCTGCCATGCTTAAGAATGTACAATACAATAAATTATTATTATTATTATGATCACTAAGCAGGGTTTGATGTTATTGAATGTTAAGAGAAACAAACATGTTACTTCAATCATAACAGTTTTTGTAGTTGTTGTCTTGCCTTTTTGTCTTTAGTCACACATTAGGAAAATTTTAATCATTCATTCAGTGATTAAAGAGTCAGAAACCCATGGATTCTGAGGGTACACAAAGTACCGTACATACACGAGTCGTACTGAGCAATTAAAATTGTTAAGCCATTAAAATATTTTTATCTGCAATAGACCAGGGGCACTCATTTAATTAATAAAAGTGGATGAAGAGCAAGGTAACTAATGTTAGAGATGAATTAGAGTATAAGAGTGGTCGGTTTCCCAGATGCCATCCACCTGCATGTACAGTAATCAGTATACCATATATTAAGTGATGTTAAAGGATTAGTGGTCAAGTTCTGAGATCAAACCTGTCATCCTCAGGGTCGTCAAAGGCACATTTTGCCATCTGCTGTAGTCTTCACATAAGAAGAATGAGTGGAGGTAAGAGAGTACACCAAGAAACAACAGTAAGTGAAAAGGCCTTTGCTAGATTATTGTTTCTGAGGTGTAATACTTGGTTCGAACACACCAGTGCTTTAACTCTGTTCATTTTTTTTTTTATCCATACGTGAACTTAAAGGCATGAGTTGGAAATATTTATTTTTCTATTATATTTCTTAAAACAAAGTTTTGTCAAATAATAAGTCTAGTTAGCTTAGATTAACTAGCATTAGTAATAAAGATTAGAAACGGAATGCGTACAACTTTAAATTCCTTTTGAACTCCTGTCAGGTTAGCTACAGTAGCTTAGCTTGCAGCAACAATAAAGTGAATGAATTTTAACTTCCTGTAAGAAATCCTGTAAATTTAGTTTGTTTTAGTAAATTTTCTGCCAGACTAGCTCATGCTAATTCTCAACATTAAAAAACCCAATAATTACTAAACTCTGGTGAAGTTATCTCAGTAGCAAGCTGGCCAACGAAATCTGTAGAGACAAAACTTTACTCAGCTACAGTAAAGTTAATACTATCATGACCTGGAACCATGACTATCATGAACCGTTGATTTTCACAGTCGGGCCAGTGGTTAAAGTTCAGTGGTAAGTGAGTAAAAAAGTCCTGACATTGAAGCCTAGGCCAGATAACCACTGTTACACTTTAGAACAAGGCCAGGAGGTCTGAATTGCTCCTGTCTATGTTGAAATGGTACTGCCTCCGTTGTAAGATGAAAAAAACATTGCTAATACCCTGCACGTTTTTGTCTTGGCAAAATGAAGCAGCTAATATTCTTAACCAATTTGGCAGAAACTGTTGCACTGTACAAGTGAGACTTTATGCAATTTAACATTTAACTTAGGGGCGTTGCTCAAATCCGAGGCCAGAGATCCACTTTTAGGCGTCTGAACATGGACCCCAAGTCTGAGTTGCCCATACCTACAATATGCTGGTGTAAATTATGTCACTATGGTTTCTGTGAAATAAATAAATAAAAATACACTATTAGTTTTGTCTTGTTGTCATGACAAAACGTATTCAGGGTATTAGCTGCATTTATTCTGTCTAAACTTTGCAAAGAATACAATAACAGACCTAAATACATGTTAAAACTTAGTAGGGCTTGTCAAATGAATTCCACAGAGAAAATAATCACTGTCGGGTGTTATAATCACAGTCGTCATTCTCTATAATGAGGAATTACAACAGTGATTCCAGCAGGTGTGCACAGAACCCAGAGCAGGAAGGGCCAGGGCACAGTGCCAATAGGTAATTACCCCAAACAGCCGAAAATAACATGACTCTGAAATCCCGATAACTTGCAGGTGTGAGAGATGTTTCACCTCTTCTTTTTCTTCTTCTCTTTTTTCTTGAGTTTCTCCAGGTTCTTCTTGGCAAGCTCGATTATGTCTGATGCCTCTTGCTCTTGGCCGGTGAGAGTGGTAGAGAACGAGGTGCTTCCTCCATATAGAGAGGAGCGTGTGGCAGCACGGGAGAGGTTCTTACGCAAGCTTTCACTGACTGCCTCACTCTCTAAGAGCTTGGCCCTGGAGAACATAAAATACCAACATATCAACACACAAAAACTATTTCAGTTGGATACATACACATGCCAAAGGGAACACAAACACACAGGCAGGCACACACTTACATACACACACACATAAACACCCATACAAAGTGGACAGAGTGATTCTACAATATACCTGAGCTCCTCAATTTCTTTGATGTAATTCTGGATCATGTTACCAATTTCCTCATTTCCTTCACCTGCAAAGCAACAGCAGGAAAAAAAGCTCACATGAATTACAAAAACCAGAATGCAGTTTCGAGAATACTACCAGGAATCTGAAAAAAACCCAAAACATCTTCAATAGGATGACCCCCTAACTAAATTTAAGGTACGTATAATTATAGTTCAACTCAGAGTATTAGGAATTACTGTATATCACATGATCTAATGCAGGAGAACATTATCACTACAACATTCTTACACTGACTAGTGACTAAAACTACACCATAGCCCTAATGAATTCTTGGGCAAAAGTGTCAAATTAAAAAGTTATTTAATAAAGAAAAACACATATGGTAAGACTTAACACATTTTCAGGAACGCATTTATTTAAGTTTCCCATGTCAGTGCTTTGTAAAACGTAAAGTTACTCCTTCAGGAAGTTTTATTCTGTTACTGTAAGTTCAAGACTGTTTGTAGCTATTAAACTCTAAGCCTTTATTATTAAATATACATTTTTAAATATAACCATAAACTATGAAGCTGTAAAGAATAATGTTCTTTAATAAATTATAACATTTCTGTTAGGTAAAACACAAAAAGAAAAACGCTACACGATTCATTGTGATTTATTCAAAACGAATGTTCATAAACTTTGTAAACCTCATCCTTAACAATTAAATCATTTCAAGCTAATGGATTATACAATGATTTCAAAAACCTTTTGATTTTTTAAATGCAGAGAACAGATGTGTGTGCTGTTAATGGTTAGGCGGTGTGGTGTGAGGTGGTGAGTGAAGTGGTCCTGTTTCAGCATACCTGCTTTACCTAGGACCTGGCTGGCCTGCTCAGTTAATAGCTGTGTTAGCCGAGCTCTCTGAGCGTCGATGGTCTCCTGCATGGCCTTGACACGTATACGCAGGTTTTTGTTCTCCGTCTGTAGCATGGTGTTCTCGTGAACCATATCGTTAACGCTTTCCAGGCCGTCCTCTCCAACCATGCGTTTACCCTGTCCAACCATGCAGAGATTTCTTCACTGATTCCACCGTATAATTTCATCTTTAAATAATTTTTTCATTAATAACAGTGTTTCGCACAGACACAGTAGAGTATAATTGGGTTTGTCTGCCAAATATATTGACCGCCACACAAGTATATTAGCCCACTGTTTTTAAAAAATCACAAAAAAGTGTTAAAGTTATTTATTTATTTATTTTTTTACTTCATCTGACTATATGGGTAGATGGAGTGGATGGTTTGGATGGTAGTTTGGATCTCTAAAATGTGAAATTTATAGAAATATCAAATACATCAAAATACTGTGTTCAAGGTCATATGTATTTAATGAATGTGGTAGACCACTTTTGTGCTGGCAGGTTCCACTGGATACCGCCACTAGTATATTTTAGGCCCGTAGGAAACACTGCATATTGAGTATTAACCACTGAGTGAGACAGGATTCAGAGCTATGTCTCAACAGCCCAAAACCTGCATACTATTGTCTCACTATTCCTTCCCTTCCCTCTCACCGTCCTGTACTCCATGAGCTCCATCTGCAGCCGCGCAATCTCAGTTCTAAGAGCACTGATCTGCTGGCTGGCTCGGTCCTGATTCACCATGACCTTGTTCTTGATGTTTCGTGCCCGGTTAGCATACTTTAGAGTGTTCAGTGTTTCCATGAAGTCCCGATCCGAGGGGCTGATACAGGCTATCATCACTGTCTGACTGAAGGGGGTAGGAGAAACAAACAGACAAAGAGAAATAAGCATGGAGAGATAGGAGAAGTTCTATTGCAATTTCATGTGCACAACAAGGTTCTAAGTATTTTCCAGTTCAATTTTACATGTAATAACTTTTAAAGAACAACTTCTGCATATTTAGCATGATGCATATCCCAAACTTTTAACGATCTGCAAAGCTAATGTGTCAAAAAAAAAAAAAACGTTGCCCAATTTTTTACCTAATTGTATGTAAATACATAAACGGGGTGTCCTCACGATTAACAAAATTACAATTTTATGGGCATTATTTAAAACAGTACAGTAGAGATGATGTGCTAAATAAAAAAAAATCATAAAATTACTCAAAAACCTTTTTTACAAATATCAAAGCTAGGTATACAGTAGTTTTACAATCTTCAGATGCAGACCTATTCCCTCCCAAAGAGTCCTGCAGGAGACGTGTGAGCTTCGAGTCACGATATGGCACATGTGTGGACCGCTTGCTTTTGTCTCCCAGAGCACTGATGACATTGCCCAGAGCTAACTGTATGAAACACGCAGACAATAACAACAATATAAAAAGTCAAACCTTTCAGAGGTAAAGTGATGCTGTATATTTAAAACACCACCAGATGGCGATGTTGACCACAACACAAAACATTTAGCTTCTCAGAGTAGATTCGTATTACAACTGACCCTCATTCCTGGAGAAATATACTTACTTTTGTTGCATAAAACAATACATGGCCAAAAAAAACAACCTTGGCTCTAGGGAACCTTTAACACGTGATGGAGTTCGATATGAAATTTTACTCCAAAAGAAAACAATTCTTATAATTATCATCTTTGTTCATCATTTTGTTCAAATGTGCGCCACACTGAACCATACCAGTCCACAGTTGATCGAGATGCCCTCTTTAGCTCTGTCCCCCGTCGCTCCTGTTCTCTTTAGCCTCTCCGATCCGGCCAAGTCCACAAAGTGAAACTTGGCAGTGAGGGTTTCAAACTCGTTCATTTCTGAGGAGCCATTTGCCAGCCTGTTGTCCGTCTCATTGTTCTAGAGAAGGGTGTAATTATGAAGGATTAAAATGTTATCAGGTAAAGAATATTGAAAAGGAGAACTCCATCTGCATTGCAAATCAGATTCAAATTATTAGAGATAGGGAGGGTGCGATTGTTTTAGTTGCATGTCGCAATTCTTTCATGCGGTGATTCATGTATCGCAACACTGACTTCAGTCAGTGAATTTGAAACTCATTTGAAAATCTGTTTTTAAATACATGTTTGCATTTGAGGTGACAAAATGTTGTAGTTCCTCTATTATCCTACAGTGTGCTCTAACTATTCACATCTTGGTAGGCAGCACAGCTTTGTGGTTATTATTATGTGGTTATTACAACAGTTTAATATCAATTCGGGATTTTTATAAAATCATAATATTTACACATTTGCAATACAAATCAAATAGGCACCTAGGTATCGTGATAACATTGCATCAGGTGACCCCTGGTGATTCCCATCCCTACTTATAATGGGACAAGACTAAAAACAGCTGCATGATATCAATACAAAAGTTCTTATTATATATTATGGCTGAATAACGACAATGTAATAGAGATACTGTGGTCAATTACACAATAATAATAGTGTTCTGGGGGTATCGAGAATACTTCTCTAATACTGGATGAAATCATTGTTAAATATCATGTATTATGAATTGAATTAAATTTTCATTAGATTTGCGTAGAGGGTTAATGGTGAGGAGTCGGAGCCGAGGGGGGAGAGTGAGGAGTCAGAGGGAGCACAGGGTAAAATGTAGCTGCATACACAATATAAAAAGTAGGGCTTTTGCTGGTGTGTTAGTGGTGCCACCTACACTGCTAGAGTCACAGACACGGACTTGGCACAGGTGAATGGTGAAGATGGCATGGGAGCGTGAGCTCTGGACATTCATCTGGGTGCTGGCGGTGGTGCGGGATAGAGCGCCTAACTTCAAACACTGCATCATCTGAGCTCACACACACAAAAAAAAAAAAAAAAAGGGTGGTGAATAGACAGACAGACAGACAGACAGATAGATAGATAGATAGACAGATAGATAGACAGATAGATAGCACTAAACATGTGGTTACTGGTTACTACAACAATGTTACTGTATGACTGAGTGGAAAGTAGTCGTACTGAGTGTTTTTATATTAATTATGTCAAAAAGCGAAAATAAAGATACCTATGTTCACTTACTTGTGTAAAGATTTTAACTGAACTGAGCTGTAATTACAACTCTGACAACTGGATGCTACCCAGAGCACAAGTTCTATTAACACAGTTATGGCATGAGCAGTCATGTTCTTGATAAAAGAATTCCAAAAATGATGCATCTAATATACAGATTAAATGAGAGCTGGACTTAATGCATGAGTCACTTGTGCTACACACATCATGAATGAATCCTACTGATTTCTTTTTCAGTTTATCCAGCACAGTCAGGTTTATAGATCTTTTATGGTAAATTTCTAAATTCTAAGTTTAACCTAAATGTTATGCTGGAATTATGTAGCTTGGTACAGTAAATTATGTTAAATGGGCTTAAAGTAGACATATACAGCAGCTGTAAACCTAACCTCAGCTTCAGTGGAGACTGTGCGTGTGGTGACTCCCACTGTGTAGATCCCTCCGTTAGCATCCTCATGGATCTTAATGTTTGATTTCTGCTTTCTGGCTTCCAAATCCCGTGTAGTGTCAAACAGGTCCAGCACTTCCTCGTTATATAACTACAAAAAATAAAACAAAACCAGCGTTTGATCATCCTTTTCAAATTCTCTTTTATCTAACCTCAGGACATTCAGGCACACTTGGAGGTATTCGGACACTCAGACACATGGTGATAACTCAGGAGAAGCATTTGATCTGGAGTTAAGGAACGTATCCCTGTCTTTAAGATAATCGCGCTATCTATAACTGAGTGGACGCGGTGCTCCACATGCTGGATCGGCATTATCTCGAGGTTAAATTTAAAGCTAAGTGGTGATACTCAGACATGTACATTTTAAACTAGCACAGAAATAACACTATTGTCAAGCGTCTGTTTAATGCTTCGTATCTGCACAGTAATGTAAACATGCGTCTCATATTCCCCGTAAGTGAAAAGGTAATGTTTTGAGTGCAATGTGGATTTACAGAGAGAATAAATCACTTGACACAGGGATTAGCCAGATTAACATAATATTTTCTGTTGTTAATCCTTAGAAAAATCTTTTTGTTTTTGATGTTACTCAATCTATAACCAAGTAAAAAAAATTAAACAAAAATCTACAACTTTACAAGTTTCCAAGGACTTCTATGCGCTTACGGATTTCTAAAGACTGACTCTAAAATGCTAGGTAGGTTTTGAAGAACAATGGTCATGCCTACCTCTAAGAACTGGGCGTTGATCTTGAATTCGGGCATAGGGCGACCCTGATCCATTGCAGCTTGCTTCCTCTCCTCGATGCCCCTGAAGAGATGGCTCACCGCCCGTGGGATAATTCCATGCTCATCTTCGCTGATGTTCACGTCGAAACCTGTTCCCATGGTGTACGTCTTTCCTGAGCCGGTCTGGACCAGAGAAAGATGGAGCAAGCAAAAGTGATGGACCATATCGGCACATCTCACACGAAAACAACAGAAGTGGATCAGTTATTCATAACACTATCCTAATAAAACTAAATAAAAAGCACTTTTTTAGTAATCAGTGCATCTGCATTACATTAAACTTTGTACATTTTCATACTTTTTTTATTCTCGAACACTGTACAGGCGATGAATCCTACAATTTTCAATAAAGTAACATTATACTTAGCAACTTGAAACAAAAACGCAGGACGTTTTTTTACAATAAAGTACTAAACACAGACAGCTAGTATTGCAACTCTTGTCCAACAGCCCCACAAGATAGCACTGCTGCTCAATAAGTCAAATCATATGACATCATTATTAATACAAAACTGTTTCGTTAAAAAAGAAAAAAGAAAAAAAAAAAACAGACCAATTAGAAACAGGAAGAAGGCTGATTCTGATTGGCTGGTTCTTATTAGCAATGAAACTGTCGATTAGACTTACAGTAAGCATCTTCCAGCATCTCTTTTTCTACTGAGAGGTGTTGAGAAAGGGTCAGGAGTCACTTACAAAATTGTGTGTGTCTAAAAGTTTTTCACTCACAATTGACAGACAAATTTAAGTCCATACTTGGCAGAATTAGAGAGCATGGGCACGCGCAAAAACACAAAAGATAGCTGATATTAAAGCAATTAACATACAGTATCCTATCTAGGGCTGTGCAATTAATTGAATTTCGATTCCGATTTCGGGTCTCAACGATCACAAAAATGGTGTAATCGAAAAAAACGATTATTCACTTTTTTAAAAAAAGTTATTTTGACCTGCGTTCTGACGCGCGCGCATCTGCACTTTCGCCCTTCCAGAAGCCCGAACTCTCTCACTCTATACCCGGGGTACTCCGCATCCGGACCCCAATACGGTTAAATCTGGACCGACGCCAAAACAAACATGATAATTTAATCATAATCCAAATGAGTACATGTCTTTGAGCCTTCTAGTGAAGATTGCGCGCACCCCAGCAGCACATGATATGAACTTAGAAGATGGTTCTGGCCTCGACTGGTGTGGTCAGCTGTTTCTCTGAGGACTTGACAATTCGATAGTTCAGGACTGGAACTTTCTACAAGTCTATCTGAGTCTCGAATAACTACTGGACTCCATTTTACATCAAGTATTATAACATCAATTAACATCAACTATTATAGCTGAACCTAACACTTAACACTGTATAAATGCAGATCATTTCCTGCTATCTGTTATCGCCCAAATGAGGATGGGTTCCCTGTTGAGTCTGGTTCCTCTCAAGGTTTCTTCCTATTACCATCTCAGGGAGTTTTTCCTTGCCACTGTTGCCCTCGGGCTTGCTCACCAGGGACTATCTGAACATTTTGATTCATACACATTCACATTCCATACAAACTTAAATAATTCTTTTGATTGTGTAAAGCTGTTTTGAGACAATGTCAATTGTTAAAAGCGCTATACAAATAAAACTGAATTGAATTGAATTGAATTGAATTGAACGTGCCCAAACCCCGGCGCATGATCTGCACGCGCGCACCTTCTACTGTACCATCGCGAGGTAGAAGCAATTCTGTTGTTTGGGAACAGTTTGGATTCGAAGAAGCGGACGTGGATCAAAAACATTAGGTGCAAGATTTGCTACGCGGTCGTGTCGGCAACTCCGTATCTATCCAGCTCAGAAAGGCACAAAAAAAATAACAGATGCCGTTGCATACTTTTTAGCCAAAGACATGTGCCCTATTAGCATGGTTGAGAACGAAGGATTCAGGAAAATGATAAATACTCTGGACAAGCTTTATGCTTTGCCATCTCGACACCATTTCACGAGAGTTGCTCTGCCTGCTTTATTTGAACAATTCCATTCAGAAGTGGCTAATGAAGTATTAAAAGCAGGGGACTTCGCCACCACAACAGTAGAAATGTAGAATGTTGTAAAATGTTGTTTTGAATTTTTCAGTTTGTTAAGGCACATATGTGAGCAAATTTATTTTGGACTAATTTATTTATTATTTTATTTCATATTTACATTTTATTTATTACTTGTTTTCAAAAGATTGTGGAAGTGCACTACACTGTTGATCTTATTTGCCTTTATCTGTTTTATCTGTCTTAATCTGTTTTAAGGAGAATTCACTGTTCAATAAATTTATCAATGTATCAGTAACATATTTCCAAAGTCAATGAGTAATCGTGTAAAATAATCGTGATTTCAATCATGACCAAAATAATCGTGATTATGATTTTTTCCATAATTGAGCAGCCCTAATCCTACCTACTATGAATCTCAACCAATATACTGTATACTGTATTTTCTGTGAACATTATTCATTAGAAAATGTTTTTTTCCGTATCATCCATGTCATCACAACGTTTTCTTTTCTTATTTGTAATTTATTTACTTTCCATTTTATTTACCAATTATAATTATTAAAATGTGTTTGATTGGTGGATCAAGCCTGCCTGCCAGCGAGCCGCCCCATGACACCGACCAGGAAGGAGAAATACACTCTGGATTTTATGTCACATTCTCATCTATCCCCAGGGGCAATTACACATTGTCGATCCACTCCCTGGCATGTTTATGGGCAAGGAAAGAAAAAAAAGAAGAGCAGGAGGAATCCCAAATGGTTAAAGGGAAAACACGCAAACAGACAGTAACCCAATCTGTAAAATAAAACACAAATATATCACATACTTATGTGGAAGATTATAACATACCAACTAATTAAGACTTATAGGTAATAAAATAGTACAGAAATTGATTGTGAATGTATATTATTTCATGTTCAGTAAAAAATATATATATAAATAATAATATTATTTTACCAAGAGTCAAAAGTTAATGGTTAACTTTCATAGATTTTTCTTTGGACTACTCAGATAATGCAAATTGGCTTTCGGGAATTTTTTCTGTCGATGCCTTTTGAGCTGCAGAAAACGGAAAAAAAAAAATTAATAATCACATGGCTAAATTGAAGCCTATTAGGAACTTGGACACCTTCGCCAGGTCAGCGAGTGATTGATAGTTCACTGTCATTGGTCTGACATATAAAAAGACTTGAGTAGGAGTGATTCCTTTGTCTGGCATGGAGCTCTGGGATAACGAGGCAGACAAAAGGGGCTCGGGAGTTGGTGTTGTCATGGCCACAGAGAGGAATGTGATAGAGCATCCAAACATCAACCCCCTACCATCCCTCCAATCCCACTCCCCCCAGACTCGGCTTGCCATAGCAGCCCTTGAAAGAGTGTGACGAGAGAGTTAGAGATTTAGGGAGAGAAGGAAGAGCGTCAGCTTGCCTCCTGTGGAATTCCTGGTTGCTTTTGTAATTGTGATTTGAAGAGCTCTATACGAAAGAGAAGGAGGCAAAATTTATCTGACTGACATGTGACTTTTAAGGAACAGCCCATTTGGTAAATTTATCAGGCCTATAACCATACACACACACACACACACACCAGGCTCACTGTTGAAACATGTCTGATGTTGCACTGTTGACAGAGGGTTTCACGGCTTGTTTGCTTTTCTTCGTGGCTGATATGAAATGAACTGAAAACAAGCGCAGCTGTAAGCACCTTTTATTGTGAAATGCTGTTAGACATAAAACAGACAAGGCAAAAGAAAAAAAAAATAATCTAGGCTTGTCATCTTAATGGTAATGTAGAATATGAAAAATTTGTAACATTTCTGCAATCGATTGTTCATGTAAGTATTTTAATCTGCCCTGCAGTATTGGGAGGATTACGAACATTAAATAATGTCTGGCATGCTTTACCTGACCGTACGCGAAGATCGTGGCATTATAGCCCTCGAAGCAGCCTTCAATGAGCTTCTCCGTGCAGTTGCTGTAGATAGCATCCTGCTGGGAGTCCATGTCAAACACATAGTCATAGGTGAAGGCCTTATCCTTTCCCAGGATCACCTGGGGCTCTCCAGGGGTCACAAATGTGCAAATGTGACATCCTTCAATCTTCTCTCTCGCCAGCTGAGGACGGATCCTACAGAAGCAGTGAGAGACGGAGAGGAACAGAGATAGACATAGTGAGACAAAGAAAGAGAGTGAAACACGGAGGAGCACAAATGGACAGAGAGACAGGGGTAGGAGGGAAAGACAAACAGGCAGAGAGAGAAAGAGTGAGAGACAGAAATAATAGAGAGTGGAGAGAGAGACAAAAAGACAGGGAAACGGAGAGAGAAGCAGAGAAAGAAAGACGGAACGCAAAAGAGCAAAAGCAATTGAGAAATTAAAAGAAGAGAGAGAGCGAGTGAGACAGAGAAGCAGAAGGCATGAATATGGATGTGAAAAACAGCAATGAGAGTTTTTAAAAAGTAAAAAGCTTATCACTAGTTTCATGGATTTTTTTCCACACACAGAGGTTTGACTTTTCACAGTGATGATGGAGGCAGTAATCACACGTTGGTCTGTCATTGGAGCTTATTAAAGACAGTTAATGTGCCGACAGTTTGACTGCAGGTATGCAGCTGTTAGCAGGTTCAAGGCTGGGAGATGCCCTGGCAAGGCCTGGCTTGCACTGGTTTGAGTGCCAGGATCCTCCTGAGCACATTACTGCACATTACACTACGCCCTGAACAGAGGCTCTAATATTACTGACAACCCATGTGTCTCGCAAAAGCATCGACTGTGCTTGTGTGTGAACACTTGGGAGAACGCTGTACGAGTAACCTGAGACACTTAGCCGCTAGCACCTTCATTACTGCTAGTGTTATCATTGACATCTCCCGGTCACTTTGTACTGTAGGTATGATTTAGTGCACGTGTTGCTATCACTGTTTGATGGACGCTCTGCACTTCATCCGTCAGTGTAAAGACGCCTCACAGGAGAACCACTTACCTGACATTCAACAGCTGCAAGCACGCCGATGATAATAGTTTTTGAGAAAATGTCTGGTTTCTACCTACATGTCTACAGCACAGTCGCCTTGCGCTTCCAGGGTCGGGATTTGATTCCCGTCATGGGTCTGTGTGCATGTTCTCCCTGTACTTGGTGGGTTTCCTCCCACAGTCCAAAGACATGCAGGTTAGGCTAACTGGCATTCCTAATGTGTGAATGAGCATGTGAGTGCCCTGTGATGAATTGGCACCCCATTCAGTGTGTACCCCACCTCGTGCCCCAAGCCTCCTAGGATAGGCTTGAGGCCCCCCACCATGATCCTGTACAGGATAAAGCGGGATAGACGGTGCCGATGAATGCAGAGCAGTCTTAAGAGTTAATAGTTCTAATGCTGTCAGCTGATCCCTGTTTTACTGGTTATGTTGGAAGTGTGAAAATTAATACATTTGGAATACTGAATACTGTACACAGAGACACCGTGAACGACAGGTCTCGCTTAGGTGCAATTTTGCATACGCCGTTTACCTACGGGCATATTTTAAGGAAATGATGGAGACTTGAGATCCAACAGGAAACCCACAGAGACATGGGGTGAGCATGCAGAACCCCATACAGACAGTACCCTGAGCTCGGGATCGGACTGGGAACACTGGAGCTGTGAGATGGCAAAACTATCTACCATTACAAAGCGGTTTATTTTCAACATCCTTATTTCTAAACCCGTCTGTGTATAGTTAAAGAGTATACCATAGAGTATTGAAATGTCTCGTGTAGTCACTCTTGTTTAGTTTTCTGTCAATTTATAAAGTTAATCTCTTTTGGTTTCTTAGTTAGCTAGTTGGTTGTTGTTAATTTATGTTGTATGTAGCACCTTGGTACTGGAGGAATGTTGTTTCATTTCACGGTTGAAATGACAATAAAAGCCTACTTGACTTGAAAGGTGGCAAAGGGTTATTAAACACACTGTAGTAAAATAGACTTTTTTCAGTAATTGTACATCTAAACTGTATTCTAAGTATATTACATAGTTAGTTAATGAAAAAATACATGTACCTACTGTACATTTACTAGACATTTTACTTCGTATAAGGCAGTAACCTGACCACTGATGGCTAGAGTGGACATGAGAGAGGCTACATTACAGGCCACAGTGCTGCACAGCTAACGTTAACCAGCATATGAACAGAGCATTCACTGTTCTGAGGGCAGAGGGAAACTAAGCATATTCGTTGAGTACATAGTCACACCCTTTGCATTTCATTAACTTTTTTTCCGTTTGTTTTTACGCATCCTTTTCCCTACCAAACCAGTCCTAGTCTCCACATTTCTCTAAGCTGGTCTAAAACTGGTCATCCCAGTACCCCAGCGATCCAGTTCCCGATGCCTCACTCCATTCCTGTTCAGAAACTGAAGGCCTGTGCAATACAGCAGGCCATACAAGCAGTATTAACACAAAAGTGTCATTACTACTAACAGCACTCATTCGTCAACAGGCAGTGAATGAGACCACTGACGAGCACTATAGACTGTGTGAGAGAGGTTTTTATTTAGGAATTGTACTGCATAATAATTTATAGCATAGTATCAGTAACATGTCAGTCTTGATGGCTTGATGCTAGCAGGTTAGTGTTGCAGGTCCTGGCACTGCTTGGGCACGAGCTACAGTAGTAACACTTAACTGTCTGCCACAGAGCTCTTATTGTGTGCCAATGACATCAGGACCCGGTAATTTAGCATTCCCATTCTGAGGACACATCTTCCAGCACGCGGATGGGAGGAGAGAAGATGGAAGGATGGGAAAGAGAGTCAACGGGAAATCAAGCTGACACACAATTAACACTAGACTTACATTTCACATGGGCACCGAGTTCTTAAATTCTTCCACAATAAGCACAATCAAAACAAGTTAAAAATAATTAAGACTCAGTGGACAAACTCTGTAATGGGATGTTCACATTGTACATACAGTATGTCTGTGATTGTTAATTGTCCACATACCTTATAGTGTACATAATCACAGGTGTGAAATGTTGGTCCAATCGCCACCTCGCAGTTCAAGGGTCACGCCTTTTCAAACCTGAGCTTGGGTTACTGTCTCTGCAGCATGACATTAACATTCACATTCTTTGTGCATTTCTTTAAGGTTTCCATGTTTTTCAGTTTGGATAGAAACTGGAAGACCCATTTACTGTCAACGTCCAAAAAACTGACAGTGAGTGATATGAGTATCGACTACTCTAAATTACCACCAAGTGTAAATAAGTGTGTGAATGTGTGGGTGTACAGTATGATGCCTTTTGATTGACTGGCATCCTAACCAGGTTGTTTTTGTTCAGTGCCTTTAAAAAACTAATACCAGCTTCAGGTCAAGCTTTTAAAGTTGGCCTTAGGTTATGTGTGATATTTAAACGATTCTAAAATGTTCATAAAAATACTGTGATTTCTATCCTGGCTCTCCACATGGTGGTCATGGGGCAGCTCGGAGGCTCACACGCAGGTTTCAAATTAAGGTTTAAATGTAAACACATCATTGCCAGGACTAGAATAAGGGCTGCCTTCATGAAGCTTTCCAACCTTTACCTCTGCTGACAAAGATGGATTGCGTGTGGATTTTTCTTCTAGCAAAAAATACAGGCCTTCTCTTATATTTCTTATATATCATATTATTTTGTTTCACCACCCATAATGAGTGATAGCTACTGTAAATGTCTTTACTTAAACCAGAAATTTAATCAGCATTATGCTACAGCAGGCAAACCTACAGTATGCATATTGAGGGCAAAGGTGATTTAAGGCTGTATAAGGCTTACAACCCTTCTAGGCATGTGATGAGCTTACGCAATTTTAACCTATAGACCTCATTATAAAAATTACTAGAGATGGGTGGGAAAGTGTGTCATGATTCTTTTGTGCAGCAATTCATGGATCACCATGCGGACTCCAGAATAAATACTTAAAGTATGAAATTACTATAAATATTATATTATAATATTATAAAATTTATTTGTTTACATTTTGAGGTGGCAAAACACTGTATACTGCTACATGTAGTGCGTGCTAAACTATTCACATGTTGACAGGCAGCACAATATCATATGTAGTTGAAGACAACTATGTGCAACGTTTATTTGAAATTGCATCAAAATCAGAAAAGAAAACTTCTATATTAAATTGGGTCATATATTAAAGTCATGATACAAATAGAATCAGCACCTAGGTATCGTGATAATATTGTATCGGCTACTCCCTGGTGATTAACATTCCTGGAAATTACAGTGACCGATAACCTCAATGAACTCTTTTCTCCCAGGGTTCAACCTCTAGAAACACATCTTTTGTGCTGGATTATCTCGTTTGTTTGCTGCTTACTGATTAAAGTAAACTCTTTAAAGTTAAAAATGGAATTCCATGCACGTTTATCAGTCCACTGAAATGCTCATTCTGTCAATGAAAAGAATACAGAAGATATCAGACCTTAAACCTTAAAAGTTATGTAAATGAAAGGTTAGGTCTACTTAATTACAATGTAGACAATACTTGGGCAAATAGAGGTGAGATATTTGGGCTGATATGAATAAAAATGTACTGTGGTGCATTGAAGAAGCAGCCAATGCAAAGTAGTAAATGTTGTCAATTAGCAAAGATTGATTGCTTTTTTGATTTAGGACTGTAGGTACAATTCTAGTGTACCTACCACAGGATGTCCACATCGGGACATTTACATATTAAAATACATATTCAAATCGTCAGATTGAATCTACAACACCGATATGCTACTTTATATAAATATTATTCAGACATTAGTGGAAGATACATTTCACAATATCATAGCTTGAGGCATGTCAAACATCTTAACTTAATGTTTCTGTTTAGCAAAATAATAAATTCTGATGCATCTGATGTACAAATAACACCAAAACATCATTTCAGCCTCAGTGTCAGACTCGTTTATTTCACTAAGTATATACTTTTCTATAAATTATAGACATGATTTGATCAAATTGTTCTTCTAAATCTCTGCTATGAAACTACTGAAATCAATCTATATGTCCTATAAGTAAATAGCTATCTGACTTTGCTACTCTGAGGCCTAATGGAAGCTTATCTGCTGTAGCACCAGGGCTTTATGTGTAACATATCAAAGAGGCCAATAAGAAAATGTGTAGAAGTAAGTAAAGGACTGAGCAGCAGGAGCAGTAACTGTGTCATGGCCTCTGAGTCAGGCACATGAATTGATCACAATGATGCTACTGATCTGAATTGGTCCCTAGACAGGAGACGGACATTAGGGGGGATTTGATTTCCTGCTCTGGCTAGCAGGTGAGTCACTGCCTCTCCCAGAGCTCTTCTGCAGCTGACCTCATCTGGCATCATCTCTACTATAAATTGTGATTTTGCAAGAGCATGTGATCCCTGATACTTGTACAGTACGTCAAAGTGTAGGGTGTGCTGTTGTAGGAAATTCTGAGATGTGTTCCAGTTAGTAAATCCTCATTTTTTTCGTGAATTAATATTATGGACTTATCACTGAGCAGCGCAGTACAGGACACATTAACTCATTACAGGAAACAATCATAAAGACAGAACCCTGATGTCCTATGCCAAGCCTTCAAAATAACTATGACCTGTTTTTCCATGTACACAGAACCCTATTAAATTATTACTTTGTCTAATAAAGCAAAATTATGTTCATTCATATCTTAATAAATATAATTATTAATAAAACAGTTTCAACTTACCCTATTTTAATATATGCTTTGACCAAGACATACATTTTATATAAAAAAATAATAATAATATTATATATGGAAAAATAAAAAGCTTAAAACTGACTGTAGCAGAGTCAGTTAAGAGTTGGTATAGTACGGTCAGCATAAGTGTTTACTTTATGTGATAACATGTATTTTACTCATGATTAGCTACGGTAATCTAAGACAATGGTTCTTACTCTTGTTCTTATGGTTCTCAAACTCTTACTGCCCTGCACGTTTTACAGCACACCTGATTTATCTAATCAACTAACTAAGAGTCAGAGCATGGAAAACACTAAAATATGCAGGGTCAGTGGTTCTCTAGGAATAGGGTTGGAAACCACTTATCTGAGACAACTAGACAATCCTGTTTTACACAGTAACATCTTGAAAAGTCGAACAGTCTTTGATCCGTAACTTAACCAAACCTGTCGTGAAACAGCAGGTACACTGCCTGGCCAAAAAAAGAAAGGCCACCATTTCAGAAGTGTCAAATTATTTGGCTGCATCAAGCAAAGAAACCAACTAAGGAGATTTGAACGCACATCAAAACCTGGAAGGATAGTGCTGATCTGTCAAGTTTGTGAAAGAAATGTGGTCAGAAAAAGGAAAAAAATTATGAATGGAGATCCCTTAAACACTTGAAGAAAAAAAAAAAAAAAAAAAAACTCAACAGTAAAATCCAGACCCATGTTTTAAAGTGAAAGCAAGAGTATTTCCATGTACTGTACAGTACAGTCCCCTACATACAAACATTTCACATACGGTCCCATACATTAGAACATAAGAGTTATGAACTTTCAAAGATACAAACATACGTTCACACATGTTCAAGCGTAAAAGCAGTGGCGATGAAGAAAAAAGTTAAAACAATTGCGAGAAATGCCTGAAGTTTTAAACCAATGGAAATGATGAAATGCTGAGTTTCCTCCAGGCCTTTACTTCAGCTGCCCTAAGCTGCTGCTTGTTTCTAGGTTTTGCTGCCTTCAGTAAGTGAAATGCATGCTTTATAAGATTGAGATCATACTGTACATTCACACTTGTTCAATTGTGGAAGTTAGATCTTATGTCCGGCGTACACAGTCACATGCCTGCAGCGTGCATCCCAGGATGTCCGGGAGCAAGCGTAAAAGCAATGGCGATGAAGCTGGTACTGCTAAGCAATAATTATGGGGACAAAAGTGAAAACAATTGCGAGAAAGGTGCAAGGAGAAAAGATGGCACACATTGCTACAGTAGTTTGTTTAACATGAATCGTTCAATCACCTGCATGATTCTAAATAACAAGGACAAGATCATGGAACATGCATAGCCAATTGTGTTAGTATCCTAGTCTTAGACAATGTTTGTTGGATTTATGAACAAATTAGACTTAGGAATAAGCTCTCGGATTGGAACTCTTTTGTATGTAGGGGACTAACTGTACAGGAATATGATAAGAATTCACAGGATTAAACTGCTGATACAGTATTTAGCTGCAAAATGGAATGTTACTTCCTTTAATATAGAAAAGAGTGAGGCTGGAATAATATATAACCTCTGGAAGCTCCCAAAAGTAAAGGAAACATGAGAATGGTGCTTAGGCCTGTCAGATATAGTGTTGCTTTCCTTTCCGTCACCTCCAGCTCACAGACAGAGTCACTTTTCATGTTATGTAACCTTACCAAACACTTAGAGTGGTGTCTAACCTGCTTCTCTGAAATTACAGCTACATGAAAAGCAGCACAAGGGAAGAAGAGACAGAGACTGGATGTGAGGATTTTCCCTGTGTGTCATTCTTGCTGCAATTTCAAAAAGCCCTGCTTACTTGTGGACATCATACACTCAACATGAAGGCATTCTCAAATTTGCGGTGTCTCAAAGCTGAGGCTAAGATGCGGTCGACATGTTCAGGGTTTGATACTTGGGGCAGTTTTAGCTCAAGGGCTACTATTGTTAAGATGCAGAGGTAATGTCTGGCATGATGACATTCACAAACAGGTACAAACAAGCCTCTTTCAGCTGTAAATACTCAGGGGACATATTACACTACACTTTCCATAATCCCTATAACAAGGCACAGATTCACAGAGCGCAGATGCTAGACTTCATAAGTGAAGGTTAGAAGCATGCTCATCCAATTTTTGAATCATACTAATAGAAAATATCTATATTAATCAGATACTGACAATGACTGGGGTTACGTTGTCCAAGTGAAATGACAAAACCATGATGGACAAGTGATGTTAGCATTCATAATTTATGGTCAGAAACACTCAAGAGTTTTTGAGTATAATTGGTACAGTATAAATGTTTCTTTCCAGGTCTAACTGACCAGCCAGCTCTCTCCTGTCATACACCAGCAATTAACTGATACAGGTGGAATTTGGGATGCTCATATTAACCGTTTAAACATTAACCGAAAGAATGAATTTTGACCGATTATTACGATCAGTTAAACGGTTTAAAATCTTTATATATATATATATATATAATTTTTTTTTTTTTTAATTAAGTGTGCCTAAAACTTTGGGCCGTTTCTCGCCCCGCAGCTTTGAGACGACCCTCACGTATGTTACACCGTTTCGTGCGGCTCGATCGGGAATGGTGTGCCATCACTTTTGGTGGGGATTTTTTTTAATAAAAACTAGACAGTTTGTGGTTTGAGGCAGGCCTGCAATTTGTTTTAACCGAAAAAACTTAGTAGCCAATGTATGACAAAATTTGCCTACCTGAGGCAAGCTCAAAGGTATTTCAGCATGTTTTCGTTTTGTAATCTTAATTTGTTATTTAAGTAAAAAATATTTAGTGCAGGCCTATTTATTTTATTCTTTTTATTTATAGTACTTTGTTTTTCGCTGTTGTCGGAAACGCTGCAGGTGCGTGAAAATTTGACGATGTGTGAATCCAGATTCTGTTCTGTGTGCTATTGTTCACACATGTTCAAATAAAAACTGAAAAATAAATGTTTGTATATTTAATCAGACAGTTCTATTTTCATTTAATTCTAATTTCATATTCTAATCGGATCACTTAACGGTTAATGTTCGGATAACGAACGGCGGCTGTCGGTTGGGAAAATTAATCGAATTGAGCATCCCTAGGTGGAATCTAATGTGCTCTCTAAAAACAGCCAGTCATGTTTCATGCCGAGTCACCAGGCAGCGTTGAACACTCAAAGGAAAGCACTAGCCAGAATAAAACACTCAATATGTCTGCAAAGTCAAAACTTTCAGCTTCAATTCAAGAGGTTTGACAACAGTGGTCATTAAACATTCAGGAATTACATCCGTTTTCGTACCCCCAATTAGGAGGCTCATTAATAATTGGACAAACAAACAAATACAAACAAAACAATTGCCTTTAATATTCATAGGAAAATCCATATCCTAACCAGTCAGTGGCTACCTGAAGTTTTGAACCCATGGACATGATGAAATGCTGAGTTTCCACTTTCAAGATGGTTTTTCCTCCAGGCCTTTACTGCAGCTGCCCTACAGTATGCTGCTGATTGTTTCTGAGTTTTGCTGCCTAGTTCAGTCATATCTTCAGTAAGTGAAATGCATGCTTTATAGGGTTGAGATCAGATGACTGACTTGGCCAGTGAAGAAAATCCCATTTCTTTGGCTTAAGAAACTCTAGGGTAGTTTTCACTGTATGTTATGGGTCATTACCAATCAATATGAAGCGATGTTCTGTCAGATTTGCAGTATTTGGTAATTCTGAGCAGAGAGTATAGCCCTACTGTATACACTTCAAAATAAATCCTGCTACATTTTATCAGCAGTCAGTTTATTAATAAACACCAGTGACCCAGTTCTATTGACACTCACACATGCTTATGCAATAACACTGCCACCATGTTTAACAGATGATGTGGTATGCTTTGGATCATAAACTGTTCCTTTCTTTCTCAATTTCTCCTTTTCTCTTTCCATCATTCTAGACCAAGTTCATTTGTGTTTAATCAGTCTAAAAAATAAAAATCGGACAAAATTGAATCAGGCAAAAGTCTAATCTGGTCTTGCTTGAGCATTACCATTAGTTTGCAACTTCTTGTGAAGGGTCTGTATTTACTTCATAAGCCTGGCTCCTGACTGAGGACTTTGACAATGACAAATCTACCTTCGTGAGAGTGTTCTTTACTTGGTTAGACTTTGTGAAAGGGTTCTTCTTCATCATACACAAACTTCTGCAATCATCTACTTTAGTTGTTTTCTGTGGTCTTCCAAGCCTTTGCTGTTGCGGTCACCTCTTTGGACTTCACGTCGAGAGTTCGAGTGAGCAGCTACCAAATGCAAACAAAACAATCTCCAGGGCTTTTATCTGCTTAATTAGTATTGGAGTAATGAGGGAACAGGCCACTCATGGCCACAAAATAGCTTGTTCCATTTTTTATGAGCTCGCAAAATGGCTGTACTGTAACTCCTAAATGGATAATACCACACTTTCATCAACCCCCTTGAATTAAAGCTGAAAGCCTTGTCGTCTCTCACATGAGGAGTGTTTCATTTCTAAGTCAATCAATCAAGTGGTTTATACACGCCAATAAAAAAAATCTTTGTTTTAAAATTCATGGACCTGATTGTATAATCATAGTGATGGACAGGATAGCGAGAGCATGCCATCGGCTCCATCCAGAGAATACAGTAAACTTTAGTCCCCTAAGCAAAATATTTCTTTTGGCAGCTATGTGCTCTGTAGATGGGTAATGCCAGATTTGCAGTCAAATTATTACGCCAAGATTACACTGAAAAACTTGATAAAACCTGTGGGAGAAGGGTTGAAACGTTTCATCACAATACTTCCAAATTCGCAACCCTACCCAGTCTACAGTACATTTGCAGTATGAGATATACATGACACTAATTTCCTTACTTCATGGCATGAAATATGTCGGAAGAACCGATCACCAAATACTGCTAACTGATTTTATCTCTACTACAAAGAGAGATGTGAACCCTGGCACAGTCAGCCCCCCTGAAAGCAAAGAATGCAAGTCAACTTACTAAGTGAAACCGAGTGGTCTCAAACCTCTCCGAATGGTTCACTGATCAGCTCCTGACAGCTTCCTCAGGTCAAAGGTCACCACGCACACATGAGAGGTTGCAGGAAAAGGGACGGGGGGCATACACAGAGTTGTCAGATTGCCTCATGTTCTGGTCAATGAGTGGAAAGCCAGCAAACACAAGGACACAAAACAGCTGGCCCTCTCCCCTCCCAAAACAGTGCAGTTATTAATGGAAAGAAGCTGCTTATTCCAGTGTGATTTGATATTGGCTGACTGTACATGGGGAAATGCTGAAAACACAAGATAAGGCAAAACGTGGAATCCTGTTGACAATCTGCACTTATTGGGAACTGGATATGAGCCGTTAGATATTTCAACAACAACCAAGCAAGATGAATGGGATTTTAGACAATTTGAGACAATTAGAGCCATTTCCTTTAATTCAACAATATACTTGCCTAAATTTAAGTCCACAAATAAATCTGATTCCTGAAGGCCCCAAGCTACAACCCACAGCACCCAAAGGGTCCACTGCTAATGTCCCGGTGCCAGACACCACAGCACACACCCAGAGAGTCATGCCCAGGGTGCCAGAGCTGCCCTGGTGGCACAACGGGAACCCGCCACACTATTGGGCAAGATGCTATAATGTTATGGCTGATCTGTGTATGTCAGCAATATGTACAATTTATTTAGTCTTATCATGACTTTCTTTTAAAAGTATAGTGCAAGCTATTAATCTGAAATATGCAAAGTTTTTCAAACCTTGTACATTCACTTTACCTCTGCATAGCATGTTATTTTTAAATAATGTGACAAAAACACACACAGAGATAAAATATTATAACACACAGAAGGGATTTACGAGTTCTTTCTATTTCCACAGCCTTTTGTGAACTTCAAATATGTCATGAGGCCATTCAAGAAAAACACCCTACAGACAAACACACCACACACAACTTGACCTGAAGGATCCCTGCCATGCATGCAGCAACAGCAGAAAGATGATAAGATAAACCTCAAGAGGTTGCGGAAGTCAAGCTCCCGCTCTGATTGCCAGCAACTTTGATAAAGGTGGAGAGATATTCCCAATAGGAGTGGATTTGCTGGGTGACCTCATCTGAAATGAGTCAGCGCTTTCTTACAAACCAGAAGACAGATGAGTCTCAGAAACATAGTCCTTGTTCAGGTCTATAAAATGGGCTCATAAATATTGATATGAAAGTCCACACAATTAGACAGAGGACGACACAGCAGGTGGACGTCTCTACTAGGCTGACTAACCAAAGACTCTGTAATAGGTTTTGATGAATGTCCAAAAATTATTATGACCTCTGAAATGATAAACAGATAATGCGGAAATGTAAAACAGCACTCAGCTACTCTATATACTCATAAATATGACTCCCATAAAGATTGCGCAATATTCCCTGCCCTACTGACGTTTGGCTTATTTCCGTTCCAAACTGAAGTAAATGCACAGATCAAAACAAAGCTAGCTCTAGAAGAGTAAAGGACGCACCATTGTATGCAATAAAAGCTTGCAATTCGATTGACTGAGAGATGAACATTACAAAGAGCAGTACTGTCTGCTCTAAGGCTTTTCATTATTAATCGCTTGGTTTAGGCTTGCATGAGTACCGTGGCACTCAAAGGACCGGTAGCTGAGACAGAGGCAAACACAGTCAAGCCCTTCATACAGCACATACACACACACACACTCAGAGATGCTTACACTCACTGTGTATCTATCTGTAACTGAAGCTTGTTTTGTGAATGCGTGGCTGGTGGGTCCAGTTCACTGCTGTGTGCAAATGTCATGACACACAAACTTCATGTTACTGTAGAAAATGTCCAATTGTTCTGATACGCAGTTGGGATGAGGGGCAAAATTACTAAATGTCCTATCTAGTCACAAATATGTCCATGGGTGTAATTCTGTACAACTGGGAGTTGAAATCCCAGACTGCAACAAGAGCAAGAGTAAGGACTGTTGAGCAAGAACTTTTCTCAATCACTACTGACTGCACCTACAAAAAAGAATTTATGTCTGTGCATTATCAATATAGTTGATGTTCACCTAGCCACATATCGCAGTGTGGTCAGATGTTCAGATTAACAAGTTAACATGATCTCTAAGCTCCCCAAAGTGTCTGTTAATGCTTGAACTGAAAGATCCCTGTTTTTACATCTCAAACTCCCTTTAATTTCGTAAAATGTGCCATTTCGGTGTCTGTATAAATGAGCCCAGCTCCACCAGAGAACAGCAGAGCTCACCAACAAGCCGGGGCAGGACAAACTTCTTATATGACGTCACATTAGGTCACAATGGAAAAAGGATAAAAAGCCAGGATCGTTTTTTTTCCGCTCATGTTTTTTTTTGTTGGTACATGCACGCCGGAGACCCACCCGAATGCCTCTTTGCCTCGAATAACTAAAAAGTTAATTTTGCATAATAAGTGCCGTTTAAAGATGCATAAAATCTGTGATTGGCTCACACAGGGTCAGACTTTGATCATGTTGTTGGAAAGCTGCGTGCCTATATGCATATAAAAACTTACAAACACACACACACTACAGGTGCAGGACTGTGATCAATTTAAAAACCCTGATGTGATTCTTTAACTCACACCTGCTCCACCTGAACTTCCTTCCATGGTGTGGTATCTAAAGAAAGCTTTTAACTTTACTGTATACCGATAATGCAGCCTTTTATTTTAGTTCACTAGCTTAAAAAAAAAAAAGCCCTGACCACATGACAGGCTCCTAAAAGACAGGAAGTGAGCATTTTAAAGTTATTTCCTGCATTAGGAGCATAATGCACTAATGAATTTAAAAGTCCTCCGTTTACCCCAACATGAATGAGGTGATATCAACACATGGCATTGCTCTAGCAAGCACAGACAGGAGTGTCAACGAAGTGTGAATTATTAGTACAAACCCAGAATACTGCCCCAGAATACCAGTGCAAACTGACGGACAGGTTTATTCATCGGAGTCAGCACCAGTAATTATTACGTTGCCTTGACTTTGTATTGGCTTTGCAAACAAACACTGAAATGACATGAGCTCACCAAACGCTGGACGTTATGTACTAACGTACAATAGTAACCAAACAAACAAAGCTAAATACAGTATAAAGGAAAAAAGTGCTGCTGTATGCAGTAACAGAGAATATATTAAGGAATACCTGCTCTGATACCAACACTAAAGAGACACGCATTAAAATACCTTTAAGACAAATAGACAGGGCTCACGGAATTAAAATAAAATTATATAGTGGTTTCCATATCGGTGTGTGTGACAACTTTATGTTGATGTTGGGATAAACGGTGCATTACAGAAGCTAAGTTTTTTTTCATCCGAAAGATTAAATCTCAAAACCTTGGTTGTTTTTGTCATTTAAACTTCAGCATTATCTCCTTACCTGTCGTGTAAGACCACTGGCATGTAGTGTGTCTAGAAAAATGACTGACAGGGAGATCAACCAATCACAAACCAGCATTCCAGACTTAAAGTCAGCCTTCCCAAACAGGCTTTCTCAGCACTGTAATAAAGTTTTGCCACACTCTATTGCTTTTATATATATATATATATATATATATATATATATATATATATATATATATATATATATATATATATATATATATATATATATATATATATATATATATATATATATATATATATATATTTGTTTTTTTTTTACCCTTTCTACGATCGGAGTGAGTGATGGCATAAAACTGATTGGCACTTAGAAGTGTTCAAGCACAGTCATGTCATGAGAGTCATAATCGAAGTAAAACATTTGGATTGTTTTAAAACTTCCTAAAAGAAGTCTGTATATCCATGAATCATGACCCCGGCTGAGGTTGCTCAGAGCTCACTGCAGTCGCTCCTGTGGGCATTCAACGAGTAGAACACCTGATCATTGATATATATATATATATATATATATATATATATATATATATATATATATATATATATATATATATATATATATATATATATATATATATATAAATAATCAACTTGTGCACCATTTAAGTGCTGACCTACTTCTTAATATTGAACCAGCTGATATAATTAATGAGGGCTTATGATTCTAAAGAACATACATTATTAAACAATCAGATTATTTATTAGAATATGTTCACCTAGTCTGTGTCATACCAAAATACACCCTGTGTCTTGAGACTCATTTGTCGTCTTTAAGAGCACTGAAAGCAGTAAAGCTAATGCATGCAAATCGGAAATGTGTAATTTATGTGTAAGAGTGCTCAGGTCCCACATTTTGGCTATTTTGTATTATAAATGAATGCAAGAGCGCATTCAATAACAAATTACTGCCTGTTTATTTAAACTGCATGCACCTGCGTATGTTCTCTGTTATTTCTCTTTCTCTTTTCCTGGTGTTTGCTATGCAAAGAGGATGTTTCCATGTGAATGCCTGAACATTTACTAAACACAGAGATCGCACTAGATGACATTAGACGCGAGCTGAAACCAATGTTGGGTCAAAGTCTGACTCAGGTAACCGGAGCTGTACAGTCACGATAGAACAAAGTAACCTGAGCCAGGCATCGAGGCTTTTGTCCTTAACAGTGCCTTCTTCAATGACAAAAGAACACAGAAAACACCCTTGCTTGCTTCCTGTTTCAGTTGCTGTGCTCTTGAGCTGCCTTCATAGAATTTCTTTCTATACAGCACAGGTGCGTTCAAAAGTGGATTTATGTAACATTTTCCCCCTCTTATTCACCTGTGTAATATTGTACACATACATTTAGGTTTTGGCTCTTGAGGCTTTAGTCTTTGTCTGTATGTTTATATTCAAGCGCTGGATAGGGACACTTCCAATTTTAATCATCACTCAAATGGTTATGATTGCTGTGTGTAACATTAAATAAAGAGGGAAAAAACTCTGAACACCTTGCTTTTTCATTTCTAATGTCACCCAATGATTATTTTGTGTTGAAATACTGTACTTAGTTGAGTTCCTTTTCATGAACATGTTGTCTACACTTAACAGGTTCCTACATTACCCCTCAATGCCATTTGACTACAGGTAATTCTGCGAGTCGAAATAACAATTTTCAACCACGTGCCGAATTTGAATACAAATGAAAAAATAAAAAATAAATAAAAAATCATGGATGTCGCCATGTTTGTTTGTTTTACAAGCTAACTACAGTAGGTAGCTGTGAAAAGTGATGTAATGTTATACTTACCTTCTCAATCAGAAAACTATACAATATAATTGTTGTTATATATTTCACAAGCAAAAATGTTTTTATGCTGATTACACTGACCTGCATATAACAATATATTTTAATGTTTTTTCTTGGTTGCTTGATGATAATTACATGTTGGAACCTTGAGTGCGATGCAGAAATAGCCCTCACTTCATCTCTAAGCTAAAAGATGTGAGGATAAACTGTCTACGTGCCAAAATTAAAACTATGATTCCTTTTTTTTTTTTTTTTAAGTTTTTTTTATTTTATTTGAGATTTATTTCCCTCCTATTAAACGCTACTATGGCAAAATGGTTTTACAATGTCTTAGTGGCAGACAACCACCACCTTCTCGCATCACCAACCAACAAATTAGCATTATATTTAATACATTTCAAAAAGGTTGTAGTTGTACTCTTCAAGAGTAGTTAAGGACTGTAGTTTTGCTGTGAGGCTCAAACACAGCTGTCCACCAAGCATGTGCTTTCCACTCCATTTAATCCACTGGCTACATTTCTAAAGTGGACTAAATCCAAGACAAAACACACCAAAGACCACAATGCCTGCAAAATAGTCATTACAGTGCAAGCTGTAAATTGTGTGAGTCATATCTACTTCATTTTTCTTTCAGTTTCATGTGAATAGGACGTCAGTGGTTAAGGTAATTGACAGTACTGACAAACATTCATTACATCTGCTTGATTTATTTTTCTGCTCTGATGTATGAAGGTATAATGCATAGGTCTAATGTAAAAGTGAAGGTATATTTCATGATATTTGGTCAACCAAGTAGTTCAGCTACCCAAACAATGCAAATAAAATAAAAAATCAAAGTAGATACATGGAAAGGCACTCCCTCATCACAACAAACATTGCATAAAATAAAGCCTTAGGATCAATCCCAAATGTCTCCCTACTATCTATATACGTGCACTACATGCAGTGGATATGAAAGACAGTATGCACACTAGAGGAGTGCACTAGAGGAGAAATAAAAAGCGATTCAGGACGAGCCGGATCCTCCATGCCAGGCTTTGTGGCCAAATAACAGGTACACGGGGAGAAGGCGGTGCCTAAATGAGCATCAGTGGGGCAGAGAGGGTTGACATTTAGAGACATTTGACCTACCGTAAAGCGACTCGTACTGAACTTTCATCCTGTCCGGTCGTCATGATGAAAGAAAAACCCAAATGAACCAGCGCGCGCGTGCGTCCCGCTTTTGATCGGCTTAAACAGGTAGCTCGTGCGGCGGCGTCTCCTCTTATCCTGCCATGCTGCTCCTTCTTGACATGAGTCAACCCGTCTTATAATTTTATGACAAATAAATAATCATTCATATTCGGCCATGTTGTAGTCCAAGAGTTGTTTTTTTGTTTGTTTTACCCCAGCCTTATTGTTCAGTACATTGTCAATGCCGCGTCTCCAGGCAGCGCCAGCTGAGCCCGTGCACTGCGCTCGAGCGTACAGAGTGGGCGTGTCTCAACATCGGGTGACGTCGTTAGACCACACCTTCCGGTCTGAATGGTCACGGTACAAAAAAGTACGCCGCCCATTGAGAGGGCCATGGTTAGAAATAAGGCGCACTTCTTAGGGTGCAAAGAGCATTGTGTAATGCCCCGGGTAGGTCACGTGTGTAGGGATCATGAGGCATTTTAGATTCTGCAATCCTTTGTGTCAATTTCTGATTGTAGTGTTGTGAAAAAAAGCTAAATTGGGGGGTAAAAGTATCGTAAATATATTTAAATTAATTATTTGGTTTATATATATGATAACAAATGCAGGATAATAATTGCATATGTATTTATGTCTATATTTTAAGTTAGAAATAAGCAAATATATTGCACCGTTCTTTTGAATAAATCTAGAATTATTTAAAACAACAACAATAATCATCATCATCATCATCATCATCAGGCAGTATGGTGGCTTAGTGGTAAGCACTGTGGCCTCACACCTCCAGTGTCTTCGTGGTGTGTGGGCACACAATGATGTCACAAAATCAAAACCACTGGTGTGCCTTGGCAGACCAACAACGCCACTTGCTGGTCATCTTGCAGTACTGCGGACATCAGCACTGGTGTGTTCTCTGCGCGTGCCCGCGTATGTGCTTTTAAAGCCTCACTTGCACGCGCACACGAGGACCACTATATTTTAACAAATGTTTAAGAGATTTGATAATGACATTACTGTTTTATATCTCTTAATGTTCATCAAACAGTTTTAGAATAATAGCTTATACTTAACAAGCCCTGTGAACAGATAAGGTAATAAACTGCCAACATTAACAGTTACCAAATGTATGTTTATTGTCTACATACAATATTGACTATTCAATATGTGGACACCTGACCATCACACTAATATGTGCTTCTTCTCCAAACTGTTGCCACTAAGTTGGAAGCATACAGTTGCCTATGATGTCTTTCTATGATGTCTCATTATAGTCTGGCCTTCAGAGTGGCCACAAACTGTTCTAGCAAGACGTCGCCCCTGTGCACAAAGTGAGCTCGATTAAGATGACCTCTAGTGGTACACCTTTGGGACAAACTGAGATGTCAACCGCACCCCAGGCCTCCGCGCCAAACATGTCTGACCTCACTAATGCTCTTGTGGGAACATGAACACAAATCCCAAAGCCTTTTCAGAACAGTGGAGGTTACTACCCTATATCAGTAAAGAGAGACTAAATCTGGAATGAGATGTTAAACAAGCGCATACTGTATGGGACTATGGGATTGTCAAGTGTCCACATCTTTTAAAAGTGTACGTCTGATTTTGTAGGCATCTACTGTACATGATCTTACCTGATTATGATTATTAAGCTCAAACTTCCTGAACTGAAAACTATTTTTTATTGGTCAAGGGAACTAATATTGGGAAGTCACTGCACTAGTCACAACCTGAAGGTTAACTGCCTGATTTAGTTTAGTCACTGATTTAGCCTCTGTCTGGTGCAATTAATGATAATAATGTAAATAGGCATTCCAATACAGCACAATTATATATTGTTTAAAACGTAAACTTTCAATGTACAGTATGTGAAAAAATGCGCTAGGACTTGATCACAATGAGCTCGGACTAGAATACAATGAACTGTCATGTTACTATATTTGCTCATACAGTACAACATCTGAATAGAGCATATGCATTTTAGAGTACTGTTTGTTACTGCTCATATAATCCCTTTGCACTGCTCATTTATTGTTTTGACCTGGTCCCATCATATTTTTATCAATAAAACATTTAATAAGTTGACACTATAATTCAGATGAATTAATTTATTGTTCACACACACAGGGTCTCCAACCTTAAATAAGGGGAACTTATAGTATACTATATATTACTGAAGAACAATAATAGTTATATTAAAAAAACACAATAAAGTAATAGCTGCTTCCAATATTGAGTATAAGCTTTTAAAAAGACTCAAATAAGACAATATACACTTAGTTGTAATTACTGTTGTGTTGTTTATTTACTTACATTTCAGTTCTTTGTTTAGATTCTTAACAGGCAACTTTCAAATTTTACACTTTCTTATATTAGACAAAATATGGGCGAATCATGACATGCAAAATGACAGTTTGTCCATTCCAAGTTATATTTCCAAGAAGATATATTTGTGTTTGTGCGGGAATAAAAATGCAGAACTTGCCTGAAAAAGACTTTGCAAATACATGCTGGCTATATCCAGGTACCAATTATTAATATTAATAGCAATATTAATAGTATTAATAATAAATTATGCAAAGTCATCACATCAGAAAAAAATTCTCTGATACTCCGGTGTAGGCAAAATATAGGTTATCACATAAGTTTCAAACATATAAAACCCCATCTATTTACAATTCCAGAATTACATGAAACAGGCCCTGATACAGATATTTAACCAAAAGCAAAGAAACGAAGATGCTATCTAATGATAAAAGTTGGATGCCTCAGGTATTCAAGTTGTTTCATAAGCCACAAACAAATAATTGGGAAAATATTGAAGAAAAGAGCACCTAGACTTTCTACAATTGTGAGTTCCTAATGCAAAGCAGAATATGTTTCTAAACTATAAGGTGTCTCAAAGATGTCCCCATACATTACTTTTTTTCTTTAGCAAAATGTAACTTTATTCACAAAAAATTCACTACATGATTGCAATTTCTTTGTTAACACACACAGTCGTTTTTCGCACTCAAGATGAACTCATTAACACATTTGGTGTTGTGCATGTTTTGCACCTCGTACTGTACGTGTTCCTTTAAATCATCTTCGCAATCCAGACATGAGAATTATTTCATTACATTCTACTTTTGTCAAAGGCATTCTGAAAATAATAATGATATCTATCTATCTATCTATCTATCTATCTATCTATCTATCTATCTATCTATCTATCTATCTATCTATCTATCTATCTATCTATCTATCTATCTATCTTTGCTTACTTGCTTTTGCTTAAAGGCGGTTTCACCCTTGAAGGGTATTCGCCGTATCCAATACGATTTGACGCCATTGATGTCGATCTGCAGCAATTGATTGCAAATGCTCTGTCCAATTTGCTTCGTAGTTTTTCCTGCTAAGTTGAAAGGGGCGCATTATGATGTTTTCTGCTCCTTTTTTAATGTGTCTTATCCATGTTGTTTTGACTCCTCCTCTTGGTCTTTTCCAGTTTGGCGCAGGAGCTGAGTTGAATACTTTTCTAGGTATTCTTTCTGGGTTCATACTTAGTATGTGCCCAACCCATTTCCAGCGTCTTTCCATGATCATGTTACTAACAGAGTTCTTCAAGCCACATCTTCCTCTAATTGCTTCATTTGTTGAAAAGTCTGACCATTTCGTTTTGGTGATGCGCCTTAAGTTCCGATGGTCAAAGACGTCAAGTTTCCTCAGGTCTTTTTTGGTGGTGGGCCAGGTTTCAGCTGCATAGGTCAGTGTGGTCCTTACTGTATCCGCATAAACTCGGGCTTTGGTTTTTACTGTATTCTGACGTCCTTATGGTTCCATAGAGGGTTGAGTGCGGAGAAAATAGAGCTTGCTCTACCTATGCGTGTTGTTATTTCGCCATTAATATCGCCATTTGGAGTTATTTGACTTCCCAGATATGTAAATTGTTCTACCAGCTCCATTTTCTCCTGATTTATCCACAAATCAAGGTGGGCTTCTGCAGGGTCACTATTGATTGCAATGTACAGTATTTGGATTTTTTGCTGCTTAGTACAAGGCCGACTTTTGCCGCTTCTGACGAAACTCGATTAATCATCTCTTGCATGGCTGGCATGGATTCAGCTAGAAGGGCTAGGTCATTTGCAACGGTGAGATCTGTTATTTTGTCATTGCTAGGGTACATTCTCATGCCATCTTCATGTTCATCCAAGGCTTTTTTCAGGACGCTATCAATGACCAGATTAAATAGGCATGGGGATATCTATCTATCTATCTATCTATCTATCTATCTATCTATCTATCTATCTATCTATCTATCTATCTATCTATCTATCTACTGTATCTATCTATCTACTGTAGCTATCTACTGTATCTATCTATCTATCTATCTATCTATCTATCTATCTATCTATCTATCTATCTATCAGCAATAACATTAACACCACATAACATTAACATATTAACAATGATTATCAATTATATACCAGAAAACTGGTGTCAGGAAAGGCTTATGTACCGCAAATTGCTGGAAAAAAAAGTTAATTCTGGCCATTATAGATAGGAACCAGTGCACTACAGCCCATCACATATAAGGGTAGCAGGCAATCAGAATAAGGTTACCAATCTGGTTTCCAAATTCTCCATATCTAAAGTGGATTGAGCATTCATGGGATGTGCTAGACAAGCAAGTCTGATGCACAGAGGCCCCACCCCACAAACCACAACACCCAAAGGATCTGCTGGCACTGTCCTGGTGCAGCCTCAGCGGTCCTGTGGGGTGATGCTCCGAGGAGCAAGAAATGCCTCGGTGGTACAAGAGCAACCCACACAATATTCAGCATAATGTTGTGTGTTTTTATGTTAGGGCTGTATGCCTTAAACATGTATGAAGATACTTTTGAGACACCAAATACAGTGCATGATTAAACCCAATAAAGCCACACCACAAGTCCGACCACATCATTTCTAGCTCGAGAGCAATGTGTAAAAATGCATTTGCTCATAAATCCCAACCCAGACTCAGAGAAAATTCACAGTATCTCAGTCCATCGATAGATAGACATGTTTGAACGATTCATGTTAATAATAAAAACAAATTGTGACCTTATTATGAATATTGTGAGGTTCTGAGTGATGTAGGATTTAATGTGAGACAGATGTTTTTGTTATTATACGATGATCACAAAATAACCAGCCTGCAGTCTATTACTTATCATATTGTCTGCACTACAAGACACGTTTTTGTCTTATAGCAGATCCTGCACCTTAGTCCTTCTGCACTAAATCAATGTATATATCAAATCAATAATTTGTCAGGATCTGACTTCTAGTTAGGAAAACACTAAAGTAAATAATCATCTGGTTTTCTCTACTATCACAAAAGTGCTTCTGGATTAAATCAAACCATAATAAACGCCACACCGTACACCCATGTGAACTGTTGACTACGAACTCAGTCTTGAGTTCTCCAGTTTCGTCCCATCACCAAGGTAAGTGGAATTGCTCCACTAGTGTGGACTGGATCCACTAAATTTCAATGGTGTAATCCTGCCTCATGCCCGAAGTTCCAGAGATCCACTATAACTATGACCAGGATAAAATGTTTATTGAAGATTTTGAGAATCTCCCTAATCAAACCAGAACCACCAAAAGGTAACAAGTCTAATTCTGAAACTAAAACTAATGCTTACTAATGGAACCAATGACTAAGAAAAGCAGGTTCTAGTTAATAGCACCGATTAGTCAGTGAAATAGCTGTTCCTAAACAAATATCAAACTAGACTTCAGATTTTGGAGTGAAAATCAGCTGTTTAAGCTGTGTAAGTATCTGTTGATCATAAGCCCAAACCACATACTTTGCTTGTCAATAGAAAGAATAAAACAATATGCATCATCATAGCGGGTACAGATATTTCTTAAAAGAATCAGCGATAGCTGTCATTGCCACAGAATGACATGTACATTAATAAAAACATAAAAATCTTTTAAGCAGTCGATTATACTGTGATAATTACAAACAACTTTAAAACTATGGGATAAAACATAGCTAAGACACTAATGAAATATCCCTAAGGGTAAATAAAGACAATAAAATGGCATTTTTATAGAAAGCGGAAAACTGTTTAACACTGCAGGAACTCCCTAGTCCTGAGCCTCGATGAAACATCCCTCCCATTCATTTTCAATGTACATTACTGAATAAATGTGCAGGGGATTGTGGGATAGAGAGAGGCCAGAACATAACTTACGCTGTCATGGATAAAGTTGAGCTGCAGCCTCAAAGTGCTGACCAGTCGGGACTCAGTGGGCAAAGTTGCTTTTGGCTGCCGTGCAGTGTGCGTGTGCTGTAATTTTAGCTCTTTGTCTCTTATTCCCTTTCACTGCACTCGATTGTCTTCAGCACAGAGTCCTCGCCCAGGATCTTACACAGTTCATTCAGTCTCTGTTGCATTTTGGGAATGCCCGCGAGCTGAGCCTCCAGACGCTGCTTCTCCTCGGTGAGAGAGAGCCGAGTAGCTGTATCCAACTGCTCAAACCGCCAACCTCCCTCACCGTCAAACTGCAGCAGGTGCGTGTGGTACTTCCTTTACCATGTGACAAGAACGAACACAACGTGAGGGTGATCTGAGTCAAGAGCTATTAATTAAATTATCATAATTAAACAAAAAACTGAGATTTGTTCACAAAAGTTTTTAAATCACTAATAATATTAAAACACAGTTTAGTTGCAACAACTGATTGAGAAATTTCAATAAAAAAAATAGTTTCAAATGGTTGGTCTATGTTACGAAGCTCTCTGGCAGACACTCTATCTGTGGCAAAGCTATGTGAGCCAATAGCTTAACTTTTTCAACCCGTTAGTGCTGATACACTACACTCAGCTATATGTATATGTAATATAAACTATATGTACTGTGCAAAAGTCTTGGTGCCACCCCTCATTTCTTCCTCACTCATTATCACTCATTGTCTATATTGCTTAATCCTGTATTCAGGGTCACAGGTAAGGAGGCTTAGGGCACAAGGCGGAGTGCACCCTGTTCAGGGTACCAATCCATCTGAAGGCACCCACACATACACACTCATTCACACACTATGGGCAAATATTGGGAATGGCAGTTAGCCTAATTTGCATGTATTTGGACTGTGGGAGGAAACCAGAGTACCCTGAGAAAACCCATACAATCATATAAACTCCTTGCACATAGAGGCAGGTAGATCAAACCTGTCCAGGAATTGAACATGGCTGGGAATTGAACCCAGACCCTGGAGGTGCAAGGCGACAGGGCTAACCACTACACCACCATGCCACATGTTAATTATATTATTATTAAATTGAATTAAGTGATGTAGAGTAAGTTAAAGGAATGAGAACAATCGTTTTACTGTGACAGGCTACAGTGGACATAAAGATACAATAAAATTGGTTGTTTGCATAACAGCCTCAGCAGCAACTTCATTTCCCCTCTCGCCTGTTCCAAACCACTTTGATCATCTGTCATGACCTGCATTTGTGCTTTACTGCTTCAATACCCTAAGTTAGATGGTTTTGATGGTTTAAAAAAAAAAGTGGTCAGGTACTGGAACTGGACTGAAACCTAGAGCCATAAACTAGCCAAAAATGATAGAAGTCAGAAATCCTTCAGGAAGTCTGAATAAATATTCCTAAAGATTAAATTACAATACAGGAATGTCTGTCTCTTGGAAATACAGTACACAAGAAATTGGGGTTGCTAAAGGCTCTTGCATAGTATGTTTGAATAAGTTGCAAAAATGAATCAAGTTGCAATCCTGTTTTTGGTTCACATTGAGGTTGTTGGGAGTCAATCACAAAAAAATTAATGAGCTTTAGAACTAATTATTCACACTGAATATGATTCACTTAGTGCAAACATGGCAATCCAAATGAATCGCAGAGTGTTTTAGTTAGAGAGCCACCCAGTGGACACTGGCCTTTAATATCAATTAAACACAAGTAACACCGTTTCCAAGAAAATAAGACCAAATCGTTCACAAACTGATATGTTGTTGCAAAAACATGTCTGAAATCAACACAAGCATTTATTCTTATGCTGTAACAGATTGTCTAATAAATGTCAGTAATACAGTATTGTAGGTATTTAATTAAACCTATTTAAAAGCTTTGTAGTAGTATTAGTTGGTTTAAAATTAGCTAAGTAATTTTAAATATTTTTTTCAGAGTATTATCTTATTAAAGAAACAATGGAACTGTATGAATCATTAATTATGACCATAAAACAGAATGATAGTGAGTGATGTTAATATTTGTTTTCACTCTATAGGAACATCAAAAAGCACCAAGTCTTTTAACAACATCTACATGAATAAACTGTATTCTGTGACTGAATATGACTGTGTCCTTTAAAATAATTTGCTGCTCTAGGATCTTAATTTACAACCACGATGTGCCTCAGCCTTACCATAGAGAGGGACGATGGGTAATAGACAGCAAGGAGATCCCAGCATCCTTTGCAGCCTGAAATATTTTACCCTCCACGTCAATACTGACTGCACTTGTGCACTCATCCAGCAGAGCGTACTTGGGTCTAAAGAGACACAGTCAAATGTTATGACAAATTTAAGGTGCATATTGATGATCTTGCCAATGTATTACTTCAGAGGTGATGTTTTACCTATGATAAAACATGCGAGCCATGCCCATCCGCTGTTTCTCTCCTCCTGACAGCACATCCTTCCAGTCCACCTCTGCTTCCCAACCTGCAAACGCAAATATCAAGTCACTTACTGTATCATATTCACATACACACTAATCAGCATTCATAGTAGAGAATTGTGGACAAGGTACATTACTGTGGTCAATGTTACACAAGACATATTACTGCCTGGCCAAAAAAAAAAAAACGTTAGCTATAATGTGGTGGTCAGTGCATGTATGAAAATGATCACCATGCTCCCAGGACCGCTTTTTCTCAATTTGAGTCCTGGAATATGGCCGAGCTATCAGAGGAAAAAACTCCTCTAATGTGATTCAGGTTATCTCTGACTTCATTTTATTGCCATATAACATTGCTGAACTGAACTAAATCAACCCCAGATCACAACATTGTCTCCAGAGGCTTGTACAGTGGCCACTATGCATGATGGGTGAATCGCTTTATGTACTCTGCTGCTTACCCTGACACACCCATCACTCTGGAATCAATTCATCTGATCTCATCAGACCACATTACCTTTTTCCACTGCTCTAAAGTCCAATCCTTATGTTTAGAGTTCCCCTCACATGGTGTATGAAATGGAAATGCTCTTACTTTCACTACTAAACATACCGTAGCTATGACTTTTACTGTTGATCGTTTACCATGCAGCATCACCAAGTGTTTAAGTGTTCTCCATTCACGAATTCTTTCCAACAAACATTTTTTCCACAAAGTTGACAGTTCAGCACTATCCTTCCAGATTTATAATACAGTCCCGATTAAAAGTTTAAAACCACTTGAAAAATGGCAAAAAATCGTATTTTGCATGGTTGGATCTTAACAAGGTTCCAAGTAGAGCATCAACATGCAACAAGAAGAAATGGGAGTGAGAAAACATTTTTTGAGCATTCAATTACAGTAATTGAAAATAACAATTAAACTGAAACAGGCTGTTTTACAGCTGATAAAAATTTTAGGACCACATGCCTTTAAAAGGCCAAATCTGTTGGCGATGGCAACGGCAAAAAAACTCTCCCTTTTTGAACGTGGTCGGTTGTTGAACTGCATAAGCAGGGTCTCTCACAGCGCGCCGTCGCTGCTGACGTGGGACACAGTAAGACAGTCATTTGGAATTTCTTAAATGATCCTGAGGGTTATGGAACAAAAAAGTCAAGTGGAAGACCCAAAACAATTTCACCAGCACTGAGCCGGAGGATCAAATTGGCAGTCCATCAAATTAAGACCCAAATTAAGGCCGTTACTGGTGCTGACTGCAGCCTCATAACCATCAGACGGCATCTGAGACTGAAGGGCTTCAAAAACAAAAATCGTCTTCAAAGACCTCGTCTCCTTGAACGCCACAGAACTGCTCATTTGGACTTTGCAAGAGAGCAGCAAACATTCAAAGGTGGAAGAAAGTTTTATTCTCTGATGAGAAAAAATTTTACCTTGATGGTCCTGATGGTTTCCAACGTTACTGGCATGGCAAGCAGATCCCACCTGAGATGTTTTCTACGTGCCACAGTGGAGGGGGCGCCATAATGGTCTGGGGTGCTTTTTCCTTCAGTGGAACATGGAGCTTCAGGAAGTGCAGGGGCGTCAAACGGCCACTGGCTATGTCCAGATGTTGCAGAGAGCATTCCTCATGACTGAGGGCCCTCGTCTGTGTGGTAACGACTGGGTTTTTCAACAGGACAACGCTACAGTACAGAATGCCCGCAGGATACAGTAAGGGACTTCTTCCAGGAGAATAACAACACTCTTTTGGCCCATCCTCCGTGTTCCCCTTATCTAAATCCAATTGAGACCCTTTGGCGATGGATGGCAAGGGAAGTTTCAGTTCCAGACAGTAGATGCCCTTCGTGCGGCCATCTTCACCAATTGGAGAAATGTTCCCACTCACCTCATGGAAGCGCTTGCATCAAGCAACAAATTTTTGAAGTGACCAACAATAACGGTGGAGCTACTCAGTACTGAGTTCATGTTTGGAAGTTTGATTTCTGTTTTGGGGGGGGTTTACAGGTTTTTTTTGGAGGTGTGGTCCTAAACTTCTGTTTCAGTTTAATCGTTGTTTTCATTAAATTGAATGCTCAAAAAATTCTCTCATCTCACTCGCATTTCTTCTTATTGCATGTTGAAGCTCTGCTTGGAAGCTTGTTAAGATCCAACCATGCAAAATAAGATTTTTTTGCCATTTTTCAAGTGGTCTTAAACTTTTGTTCGGGACTATATGATACTGTATTGACAGTTCTTAACCCAGTTTCAGTCATTTCACATCTCTTTAGTTGATTTCTTTGCTTGATGCAGCCCTTCTGAAATGGTGCCATTTTTGGTCCAGGCAGTGTACATCCCATTCATCAACCCTAAACAACCTCATTAAGCTTTAAAGTCATTACAAGAGGCCCTTTGTTAATCAAAAAAGCAAAGTAAAAGTTATTCAGGAGCAGTGCAGTCAGTTTACCTCCTTCTCTAGTGACAATGTGTTTGAGGTTGACAATATCCAGAATGTCTTCCAGGTCTTTGTCTCGGTAGCCTTTCTCATGCATGTCCTCCACAGAGTCGGGGTATGTCACCTGATCTCTCAGTGTCCCAATGGACATGTATGGCCTGTGAAGAAACCATGAATACGATGATATACTATTTAATATAGTATACTATATAAGAATACCATTTTTAATATTCAATGAAACGTAGCCAATACTGTTAAAAGGCCATTCGTAAAGGAACATGGTTTTTAAATATTCATAAAAAAAAAAAAATAATAATAATAATAATATTGAAATAATAATTTGGCTACTAATTATAATAGACTACTACTACTACTAATAATAATAAAATATTACAAGAATATTATTATTAGAATATTAATTCCAAAAATATAATAACTTATACCTTTACTTCTTGTTTCATTTTTGAATATTCGCTGTACTCCAGAGTGATGTGTGTGCTTCTAAATATTTCAGTAGTAAGCGCTCATGTTTCCTGTTCTCAGCAGTATCTTCCAGCTTTAGTTACCGTCTCGCTCCTCTGTTACACTGCATGGACTACACTGGTGTATTTGTCACAGCGTGTATTTGTGTGTGTGTGTGTGTGTGTGTGTGTGTGTGTGTGTGTGTGTGTGTGTGTGTGTGTTTTGCAGAGAGTAGGTATGAATGGGCATGTACATTTTATTTTTTAAGAATATGTATGATGTGTGTAAATAACAATGTATGAGTAGGGTGTTTCTAATTGTATGTGTGTGTATGAGCTCACCTTTGTGGGATGTAGAACATATGTAGGGGGGCAGGTTTGTACAACATGCCAGTGTACACAGGCCAGAGACCACTAAGGATGCGGAACAGAGAGCTTTTCCCACAACCGTTAGGTCCTGTGATCAGCAGGTGCATACCCTCTTCCACCTACACACACACACACACACACATGTATTGTTTTATTACATTTTTCATCCTTTTCATAATTATTTTTCTCATCACTTTTTTTTTTACTGAAACATAAAAAAACACTCCTGTGATTTTAACAACCAACATGAATAAAGTAAATGTTTTTATCTGCCATTTAATAGTGTGCAGAGTGCTGCAGTTCTTAATAAACCTTGGCTAGTGGTTATTTGGGTAAATTACATTTTTATTATAAAATAGCTCAAAGCACTGGGTCAATAAAACAAACCACCATTTAAACAAGGGTTCCGCTTCTCACCTTAAAGTTCAGGCAGGACACAACCACATCCCCATTTGGTGTGATGATGGGAACATTCTCACACACTATACCCTTATCCACATCAATCACTTTTCCTAAGAAAGAAAAAAAAGCAATATCAGAAGGTTTTTCTTAACCATCTTAGAAAAACTAAATAGATTTTTTGAGAATACGTTATATTAGCAAAACATTGTATTTATGGAAAAATACAATGAAAAAATAAAGTGCACAGCTGTAAAGTGATCAGTAGATGCATCAGTTGTCCCTGGATGCTCCTCTAAACTGAAATTGTGATAATGTTCAATCTTAAAAGGTTAGCTTACTGTCACAACAAAATGCTTTTGGAGAGGCAATTGACTCAATACTGCTTTCAGTTTAGCAAATACTGCTTACAATTATAATCCATACACGAAGATGCTATTTACATTACCTATCTCAATGTTTCAGGAACAAGGACATTAACACAATAATAATATGAGCCATGTTCAGGATAACAAATGGAAAATTATCTATCATGCAGTTGAAGAATTAATAAATAATATATGTCATTTTTCTTTTTTTCTAACTGTGCAATCTACCTGGTTAGATACAGTGGTTGGACAATGAAACTGAAATGCCTGGTTTTAGACCACAGTAATTTATTAGTATTGTGTAGGGCCTTTTGCGGCCAAAGCAGCATCAATTCTTGCTCAAATCAAGTCTTGGAAATGACAGATACAAGTCCTGCACAGTGGCCAGAGGGATTTCTTCTTGCAGAATACCGGCCAGGTCACTATGTGATGCTGGTGGACGAAAACGTTTCCTGGCTCTCTCCTCCAAAACACCCCAAAGTGGCTCAAAAATATTTAGACCTGGTGACTGTGCAGGCCATGGGAGATGTTCAAATTCACTTTCATGTTCATCAAACCACTCTGTCACCAGTCTTGCTGTGTGTATTGGTGCATTATCATCCTGAAACACAACACCGCCTTCTGGATACAATGTTTGAACCATTGGGTGCACATGGTCCTCCCAAACCTTCACTTATCCACCCCCATGCTTAACTCTGGGCATGCACCAGTCTGGGTGGTACGCTTCTTTTTCGGGCTTCTCCACACCAGAACTGTCCCGGATGTGGAAAAGACAGTGAAGGTGGACTCATCAGAGAACAATTCATGTTTCACATTATCCACAGACCAAGATTTTAATGCAGGCACCATTGAAACCAATGTTTGGCACGAATGACCAAAGGTTTGGCTCTAGCAGCCCGGCCATGTACATTGACCCTGTGGAGCTCCCGATGAACAGTTTTGGTGGAAACAGGAGAGCTGAGGTGCACATTTATTTCTGCAGTGAGTTGGGCAGCTGTGGTTTTATGTTTTTCTGGATACAATCTGGGTTAGCACCCGGACATCCCTTTCAGACAGCTTCCTCTTGCGTCCACAGTTACTCCTGTTGGAGGTGTTTCGTTCTTCTTGGTGGTATGCTGACATCACCCTGCATATCGTGGCTCTTGATACATCACAAAGACTTGCTGTCTTGGTCACAGATGCGCCAGCGAGACGCGCACCAACAATTTGTTCTCTTTTGAACTCTGATATGTCACCCATAATGTTGTGTGCATTGCAATATTTAAGCAAAACTGTGCTACTACTCTCCTAATTAAACCTTCACACTCTGCTCCTATTGGTGGAATGTGCATTAAATGAAGATTGGACACCAGGCTGGTCAAAGTTAGCCAATTGGCCAGTGTTTCCCTGTAGTCCCGCCAGTCGTGGAAGGACATGTGTTGTTAAATAAACAATTAATCTGTTGGTAATAAATGATGTTTGTCGTACTGTTGTATGAAAGCAATATCCTGTTGCATTGCTGGAAATAGCATGGCTGTGATGCCTTGAGCACTTGAGCTACACCCTTGTGCTTAAGACAGCATTACAGCATACTACTGTATATCCAGCAATACCGCACTTCCTCTCAAGATATTGCTTAATTGTGTTGCAGTTTTAAAGAAGCTAATACTTTAACTGCTAATATGTACTGTATAATAGCATACACCATTTTCTTTCCTCCTGTCTGCCAACTAGGCAAAGTCTATCTGTCTGTATTTGCTGCTAAACTAAAACTTTCACTATATACTGTATTTCCGAACTTGAAATAATGATCCAATGGTTAAGATTTTAGCTAGTCTATTTTTAGTCTATCAAACCTGCAGCTCTGCGCCCACTATTCTGCTGTGTTAATGTTGTACCTTTGATCTCGAGTGGACCATCAATATTCAGCTCAGGCCTCCCACCGCTTTCGTCTCCAGCTGCTGCAGTCATGGACACCAGCGAACGCTTATACACACCCCTTTGCACTTCCTCAAACACCAGGAACATGTTGTGGACGCGGGCTGTGTATCCGGCCAGCTCGGTGACCTGCAGAACACGGGTAGTAGAACACAGGGAGTGACATTGTGTAGTCAGGTTTTTCGAACCCCGCCACCACCGGGAATTGGAATTTGGAAATGCCATTCAACATATTATGTATGTATATCCTTGGAATGTGTGAAGAAACTGGAGTATGCAGAGGAAATGCGCCAAGCATAGGGGCATAGTGTGGACCATGCAAATTCGTGCATGATTTCAAATACGACAAAAAAAAATTTAAACAAACCTGTGCAGAAATCTAACAAATCACCCATGATAGAACATTGTGCTAGTGCAATAAAAAAATAATAAATTAAATTTTATTTTTAATTGCCTGCAGAGTGTGACTGTGTGCTTGTGTGCCCTGTGATGGACTGGCCCCCCATCCAGGGTGTACCCTATCTAGTGTCCCAAGTCCACTAGGATAGGCTCCAGGATCCCGTGAAAGAATAAGTGAGTGAGTGCATTTTCTGTATCATCATCATTATCGTTGATGTTTATTTTTGCTCCTGAATCTTCTTTGCAGTTCTACTGCTCTATCCTTTCCTCTGCTTGTACAGTAGCTCACAATTCAGTCTAGCAGCTTGCATCTACAAAAATAATAAAGATCAACCCAAAATACACAGCATGTTTAGTTCAGTGTCTACAATTGAGACAATTTAGGATCATATTATGTTTAATTGTAATTGGACCACTCTGGAGTTCACTTGGAATTGGATTGCACTCACTTGAATGGTTTTGAAGTCAGGTCCACTGATTTTTCTTATTTCTTCTAAAAACTCAAGGGGAATATTTAGCAAATGTTGTGTTTAGAGAAACACAGATATATTACCTTCCTCAGACTCACACAGGGGGCAATGTTTGCCATCGTTAGGGACGAAAACAAGTGATAATAGACCTGGAAGCTGCTGCCATGGTGATGAGCACTACCCATGAGATACAGGAAATGTTTTGCTTAAAATGTTTTGCTCGCCTCATCCCACCATCTCTCAGGGATCGAGGGCGGCATTCATCCAGGCTCTTTTCTGTTTTGGCACCTAGGTGGTGGAATGAACTTCCTCTAGATGTCCGTACATCAGAGACTTTGACTATCTTTAAACAACGACTTAAGACGCATCTGTTTCTCCAGTACTTGGACCCCACCCCCCAAAAAAAACCAACCAAACAAACAAACAAACAAAAAAACTCTTCCCAGTTGAGTTGGACTAATGGCACTTAGTTATTAACCTAATTAACCCAGTGTAAGTATGTATCCAATGATGTAAACTTTAAAGCACTTTTTGTAAGTCGCTCGGGATAAAAGCGTCTGCGAAATGCCTAAATGTAAATGTAAATGTTTTGCTTAATAATACAGTAGTTGTGTCAGCAGGATGTTCAGCATGAGTATTTGTGATCTTATTTGAGGACTTACTGCTTGTAATCAGCAAATGGTAGATTTAATCACTCAGTAAGACTAAGCTATCCCAGTGGTAAAACGCAGGGCTTAAGCCTTCTATTGGGGAGATATTTAGATGTCAAAGCTATAAATATTTGGAAAAGAGGGACGTGTGATCTAAGAGCTACAATTTCACATCCTTTACTGAGAATAATGCTTTAAAGCAGGAAATAGCTAATACTATGATCAGTACTGCTGCTACCAGGGCATGTTATGTTGTGAACAAGAATGTTTTCTCAAACTGTGTCTAACATTAAAGTATAACAGATGAGCACATTCAGAATGGGTTTAACTTAATTATTCTTGTATTACAGTATTTAGCTTAATTCCATTAGCATGTTATAAATGTTGACTGGTTACGTATAGATCACCAGTATCACCCTCCCAATGGGCTGTAATGGTGATACTGTACATATGTTTTCATGTTGAAATTGCAATGCGGATGTTGGGATGTAGGAAGTTAGATGCACCACCCATTGTCTCTAGTGCCCCACTGAGCTCTGCGTTATCTCTGTGAACAACACAGATGTCTATGCCAAGGATGCCATGCAACTAATCCATGGCCAGGGGTTCTGTGTTCCAAGTTCTGAGGCAAGCATACATTGGGTAATGTTTTCATCTAAAACTGGTTTCACTTTTCCCGCTTCCATTTCAACTTTGGTTTTTGTCCCAAAGTTTAACGGTGGTTTACTGGTGCTCAAGTTTCCCAACCTGGCGGTATGCTTCACTGATTCAACTCTGCTTGAGCTCCTTGACCCTACAGCATGCTTTATAAATTAGTTTGCACTTGGCTTTCCAGACAGACTGAAACCTCTTCACACATTAATGAGTGTACCATCCTGTCTGGAGGAGCTTCAGTTGCAAGTGCATTGCATTTTATAGGGACAGATTCCTCTTTATCATTGCATTTTCAGAGCATTTTAAACTTTTAATTCCAAACTTTTTCAAAGTGTTTTTCATTAGGGAGGATCGGGAGGATTAGAGACCGGTCAATAAGGGTTTTCTATGTGTTTTTTATTTTTTTTTTTACAATAAAAAAAAATTATTTTAAAAAAAGCAAGGTTGGGTTTATGTCCATTTACAACTTTTATAAGAGGGTTCAGTTTTTAAAAAAGGGGATCAAGCAAAACATAATAACAAGGATAAGATCAAATTCGGGCAGAAACAAAAAGTCTGAAACTAAAGTTCTTAAGTAGAGTAACTTTTTGAAAAAACAAACAAACATATTTTTACCATTTACCTTTACTTGAGTAGATTTGTGAAGAAGAACTGCTACACTTACTCTGCTACATTCGGCTACACTCGACTCGTTACTTTTCTAACCGTTTATTCTATACATTAGATATTCTTTATTTTAGAGAAATCTATATATCTTACACTGGAAATAGTTTACACTGTTCAAACATTCATATGTTACATACTGTACAGTAGGTACAGAGTTTGTTTCAAAAGCTTTATGTTGTGAAAAAAGTGAGATTAGGAAATTTGTTGTTTCTTGTTCCTTAATTTGCTATTTTGTGAAGATATTTAGTTTCATTCATTTATTTGATTATACGTATTTATTTTATTATTTGGAAACGTCAGAATTTGTACATTATTTCATCATTTTGTCTGGTTCCTTACATAATTTTTTATAAATAAATAAATAAATCGGACATTACGATGAAACAGGCCCTTTCCGCCACCCTGAGTACAGGGTAAACTGGTATAGACGATGAGTGAGTGACATCTAATTAGGATGCTTCCCATGTACCCTTTTTACATATTATATCTATGTTGATGTATAATTCTTATATATGTTGATATATCTATGTTGATGTCTAATTCTAATAATTCTTATTTCTCATAGGATTCTGCAGACCTCACAAGGCTGTACAATTCTCAGAGCTCCTTAACATTTCTCTCTCTCTCCCTCTATCGCTCTCTGGGGTTTCTTATTATTTAATATCTAGTAAGTTACACTTACCCCGTGTATCCCAATGTGGCCCCCCTTCGTTAATTTCAATTGGCATTACTTAAAATTGCTACTGGGATGCAACCGTAAACAAAACATAATTTTTATTTATATAGTTGTAGTAATTTAGCAGCTTTAAACAATACACAATGTCTCAATGTCTTAATAAACAGTACATAGGGAAAAGTACTATGTGTTTTGAATAAATGTTCAAACTAGTATGAGCACATTGTGAGTTACATGGCTATACAGTACGTAAGGTTTCTTTTACTATCAAATTTCCAGTCCCACTAAAGCCAGCATGGCCTCAGTGTGCCCACTGTACTTTTTAGTCCCAGTGATGATGGTGTGGAGACTGGATACATCAGCATTAAAGAAGGAGACATGGTTTCTCTTACTATCAGTTGCTTTGCTATGTCAAAGGAGACGGCTACTGGCCGTCTCAGTGTCAGTAAGAAAGGTGTGATCATTGTGGCTAGTAGTCCCAGTGAATACAGTACTAATTGCCTCTAAATGTCTTGTCTCCCACTTGGTTCCCATTAAAGTGGACATGTTTCGACAGTCCTGAATTGTGCTCAATGCATTGCACAATGTATACTAACTGACTAATTTATACTAAATGTGCCTTTATAGATTAAATATTTGATTATATATCAAACTGTCTTATTTGTACATTCATTCATTTTCTATACCGCTTAATCCTATGTTCAAAAAATACTAAATCATTTATTCTTAGATTTTTAGGTGGGTAACTAATTTCACTCATGGGTATGTGCTTAGGAATAAAACAATAGCTCACACTTATCTTACCTCCTTGTAAGACGACATGATCCTCTCGATGGCATCTGCCCCTGAGGCTAGAAGATTGCGTGCAGTTGTGAAGGCTTCTGTCCTCTCACTTACTAACACTTGTGTTTGGCCATCTGCAAGTTCTACAAGGAAGGATGTAATGTCACGTTTCCGTCACTAATCAGCTTTCACACTAGTACACACTTTGGTATTATAATGCTGTTGTTATTCTGAATTCATTATAATTCAGGAGTAGTCATCTTTTTGTGTTTCAGCTCTGTGAGAGGACATTCATGTGATTATTTCGAGGGAAAGAAGGAAAGGAAATTCATATAATCCAGGGATCTGTTTATTGAGTGTCTGTTTACTGGCACAGCAACAATATTAATGAGCTAAATGCATTTCATCATAGTGCATACCCTTCAGTGTCTTTTACAAATGGATTTAAAATTCCAGTAAAGGCACTTTCCAAACCACATGCTTTCTACGATTACAGCTAAATGTCTGTACTCACAGGTATGTGTCCATAGAATACCTAAACAATACTGAAACAATAGCACTAAGTAGAATTGCTAAAATTGCTTACCGTTGTCAGCGAAGCCGGTGGCAGTAATGATAGGCACTGCCACCATAACTAGTCCACAGCCACTCCAAACGTACTTCATGAGGAACTGCTCGATCATGATGTACCACAGGCGCTTGGACAGAATCAGATTTATCTGCTCAGCCAGAGCCTTGTAGCATTTCTGTAGCTGCAGCATCTCTACCTATCCAATTAAAAAAAAGAAGAAAAAAAAGTTTTGCAAGGACCAAAAGGTTTCAAATTTTAATCCGTCAATTAAACAGGGGTACAGCAACATCCTCAATGCTGAATTAAAACAGTAGTTGTTGTAGTAGCAGCCTTAAACTTATTACTATGGGTTTTAATGAATTCTTGCAGTTTGTAATGATCTCTTCCAGGGCTGAATTAGTTCTCTGTATAATCAACACTTTGAATAATAAGCATAAAATACAAGCAAGGTGGCAGCACGTGGTTAGCACTGTCGCACTTCCAGGTTTCGTGTTCGATTCTTGTGCATGGAGTTTGCATGTTCCCCTCATGCTCGTTGGGTTTCCTCGGGGTACAACAGTTTCCTCCCATAGTCTAAAGACATGTAGGTTACTGTACGTTAATTGGAGTTACCAAAAAATTGCCTGTAGTGTGTGAATGAGCGTTTGAGTGAATGTGTGTGTGCCCTGCGATGGATTGGCACCCCATTTTGGATGTACCCCGCCTCGCGCCCTAAGTCTCTTGGGATAGGCTCCAGACTCACGTGACCCTGTGTACAGGATAAAGTAGTATACAATAGATGATAAGTGAGTGAGTGAGTGAGTGAGTGAGTGAGTGAGTCAGTGAGTGAGTGAGTGAGTGTAAAAACTAGCATGGGTTTCTCAAAGATCTAGACGTCCTGGTTCAAATCTGAACGTGGTTGCACACGTGGTCTCCAGTTTTAAACCACAAAACATGCCACTGGGTGGACAAGCTATGTGAATGCGTGTATACTGTAGATGGTGCAATGTGATGGACTGGGGTCTCTTTTGATGTGTGTCCTTGCATCCTACCCAGATCCAATGACCAGGATAAAGCAGGTGTTTGCATGTTCTCCCCGTGCATGGAAACCCACCAAGCACTCGGAGAACATGCAAACTTCATGAACACAGAACCCGAGGCAGGAATCAAAGCACTCACCTTGTGCCCCCCGTAGAAGGCAATCTCCTCCGCTTGAGCGATGATCCTCGAGTGGGCGTGGCGCAGGTGCCCCTTCCTACGCGCCTCCTCAGCCACCAGCTGGCCGAAAGTCGGGGAACACCATCGCAGCACTTTAGCGGTGACGAACACCACCAAGCCGGCCAGCAGCGTGGGCCCCGTGGCCCCGGCACCGCGCGACCTTGCGGTCTGGATGAGCGTGTACGAGGTGAGGATCACGTCCAGCACCGGCTTGGTGAGATTGGAGTAGAGGCGCGCGACAGACTGCGCGAACATCGCCACGTCCTCCGTGAGCGAGTGGTCGGGATTGGCCAACCTCGCGTCCATGTTCGCCACCCGGTAATACGTCTGCCCGGCGAAATAGGTCGCGTACGCGCGCTCCACGAGGCGCGTGCGCAAGGCCAGCGCGAGCTTCCCCTCCAGGTAACGGATGGCGCTGTTCACGAAGGTCGCGGGCACGGCCACGAGCAGCCACTTCATCAGCTTGACGATGAAGCTGCGCGGCCGCTTCTCCACGATGCTCTTGACGATCGTTCCATCCAAACCGGCAACGTAGATGGACAGGAAAGTCCGCGAGACCAGAGCTGCCGAGTGTAAGCACAGCAAGGCTAGTTCTCGGGTCGCGAGCGTCGGGAAAACGATCCGGATCAGATCTACAATCTGCCTGAAGAAGCGCGCGTCCACGCCAGGCGACCTGTGATTCTCATCCGGACCGGAAACGCTTTCTAATGTAGATCTGTGTGTCGCTACCTGTCCATTCCGCTCTCGTTGTCCGTTAGCGGTGCTTTTGTGCTCTGTGCGTTTAGCGATTCGTTTGTAGATAACGGGATAAAGGCTTTTCACGCCGTATGCAGCAGCCGCTAGAAACACCGCTCGTCTGGCCGCCGCGCTCTTATTCCACTTGACCTCAGACGCTGCATGCAGTATGCTCGTCATTTTTACCTCTTAGCTCTATAATCCGCACCATCTGGTAATACAAACCCTCATGCACCCTGCTCCCTGAGCCGGTTTTTGCTGCAGCACCGTTATTTGCTTCTTACCGTCACTTCGGAACCGATGCGGCGTTTCTCGATTGCCACGCCTCCGAGCAATAACGATTGGTCAACATCAGTGACATGACTGTGCACGAGCTTTTCTCTTTGATGTTAGTGATGGGAATTTCGACTGAGCCAAATCATCAATGAGTCACTTGAATCAACTCACCATAATGAACCGACTCCCAAATGCCATTGTTCACTAAAACGGGACACCGTCAGTCATTCGTGCATTTATCAAGCTGCCGTAAGAACGTTCTCATTTCACAAATTTTGTACACTAACGCTTCTACTACACGGGACAGTATTACTCGCTCCTCATGTGTATCAGTAAGCCTTGGCCACCCATGATCATTTCCTTTCTTGGGTCACATTTGGTAGATTCTAACCACTGCAGATACTGCAGTTTTGAAGTCGCTCTGACCCAGTCTTCTAGCCATCACAATTCGCCCCATGTCAAAGTCACTCAAATCCTTATGCTTGCTACATCTTTCTGCTTCCAACACACATTACCTTCAGGAAAATGTTCACTTGCTGTCTACAATGCCACCCATAAAATGTAGCCACTGCGAGAAGGGCTATATTAGGTATATGGTCATAAAGTTATGGCTGATCATACCAACTATGTCATGCATGTTTGATTTATTTTTGTTTTCCAGGAGTTTTTTTTTTAAAGAAAAGGATGCAAAACAGACAATCTTCTGGCACCACCAACATCACCTAAGAAAGTTTAATTAAGAAAGTCGTTTAATTTCACCTCCGGTCTGTCTGTATGGAGCTTGCATGTTCTCTCCGTGCTTTGTGGATTTTCATCCACTCAGGCTTCCTCAAATAGACCGAAGAATTAATTAACTCATTAATTTATTGTATATAGGCCTACTGCTTGTCCTGTGTACAGGGTTAAGAGGGCTTGGACACTATCCGGGAAGTCTTAGGGCACAAGGCGCAGCAGGAATCAAACCCCGATAATGAAGGTGCGAGGCCACAGTGTATGATTGGGTTTGGGTTGTGTTTGGCACCCCATCTGCTGTGTCCCCTGCCTCTGAGATCCCTGGGCTTAACTCTAGCCCCTCCCTAAGATAAGTGGTATGGGAAATAAATGAATGCCGTGTTACTTTCCAAAGAATGCACTATACACTTCATTTATATAGTCTTTAAATCATCAAGTAACATATAGAGTAAGCATTTCCACATTAATATACTGCTTTGTGTTTGTGCTTCATGAATAAGGTTAATTCCCATGTAACCTGAATGAAAATATACTGGGGAGATAAAAGTACAGAACATGTTCTCTTCCTGTCATTTCTGCCTCACAAACACAGCTGAGAGTCAAACAAACACCTAATTATTCACATCAAACGGCTGAGATGTTGAAAGGAGGTTTCCATGGAAACAGATCGATTAAATTGCAAGGCAAGAGCATACAGGACTCGACATCAAAACAAAACTGCTCGAGAATCGACTCTTTAGTAAACGACACATTACAGTGAGCTGTTACCCTGTATACAGTACAGTACATCTGACAGGGATGCAGACAGCTGCCTGAGTCTTGCAGGCTTTGGGGATGATTAAATAGTTTCCTGAGGCAAAGTGTCTTATGAATGCACCACCCTCCGTTTGACAGCAGAGCTTCAGTGGTAGGAATTAATGGAATCAGATATAAAAAAAAAGGGAAAAAAAGCGCGCCATCTAGTGGAAAATTTATTGTTCACAGATGCGCTGCACAAAACAGCAAAAAAAAAAAAAAAAGTTAATTGAAGACTTTCCGAGTATAATTTTGTATAACTTAAAATTAAATGAAATAAATGGACTAACAGACGTTTACTATGTTGAGTTAGATTTTCTAATTGAAAAAATGAGTGATCCTACAAATAAGATTTTTATGGTACAAATTAATAAAACAGATTGAAAACTTAATTTAAAATAGACTTCGTTTGTTCAAAGCAGTCATTACATTTTACTTCCAGTATAATATAAGAAGATATGCAGTATTTCGGTATTTCTAAAGAAGAAGGATATACATTTCAGTAACGCCTTTCCTGTCTGTGCTTTATAAAGTGTTTAATGTTATCCTGATCGAACAATATTAAGTTCAACATGAGAGTCATTCTATAATTGAACATAGATCCCATGTCTTTTGATGATAATTTTAGCCTATATTTATTAAAAATATATTTTAAAAAGATTATATTATATATAATGGAAAGCATGTTATAATATCACACAAAGATTATGTGCATCATATGTGCTTATTGCCAAACTGGACATTTTTGCCATGTCTACTTTGGCATTTGAGTGTTTTTTAAATTTATATATTATTTTTATTTATTTGTATTCAAAGTCAATAAAAAACATAAAAGTTTAAGAGTTAACAACTTTTTTAACTTCTTTCAAAAATATAAATACTTGAAGAAGATGTCTCAATGCCAAGTGACCAGCTGCAAATAATCTCATTCTTCTCTGTAGCATAGAGTTCTCTCATTTAAAAAAAAATATTTATTTATAATAGCTCATTGTCAGTAAGTATATTAAGCGACTGTCAACTATGTTATATACACAGTTATGGCTTACAGATACTCTTCATGATTTAAATGATATAACTTGTTCAAATATGATGTTAAATTGTTTAGGAATATGAGCAGTGGTCAGCCAGGCAAATCCTACCACTGAAATTACTGTATGTGTCACAATAAGAAAATTGTCATCTATGTTACCAAGTCACAAAACAAATTTATGCTTTGCAACTATGCAGATATTTTACACTGAAGGAATTTACTAATATTGAGAAAGAATAATAAGGAAGTGGGACACAAAGTCTAACTCATCAGGTCTTGTCTCGTGAATCACATAAAATAAAATATTAAGTTATCTGCAAAAAAAAAGTATAAACCTCAAATTATAGTTTAATTCATATTTTCAGCATTTTAGCATTTAACATTACAGGTATTAACATTTAATAACCAATACTTTAATAAAATACTACATAAAAATAGTTGTCCAAATTGAATAAATTGTTGTTACACTGCAGTATTAAATACTTTTAAAAACGTAAATAATGTATAATGAATTACAGATTAATAACAAACGGGTCATGCGTCATTTCCTTTCTAGATTATTTATGGTTACGTCAGCAACCAGTGTGTAACGGCTGGCTGAGTTCGCGCGCGCTGCAATTGCGGTGCTCGCGGTTGTAAATGCTAATTGGTTAGCATTAATGTAGCGCTACAGCTTCTGGTTTACGTCAGTCTATAAGTAAACTTATTAATTAGCTCCTGTCGAGACTTATCAAAACAATTATTTAGCTGAAAATAGTTATTCATTACAAAAACATCAGGATTTCTTCGTTTTTATTAAATTAATTTCCATAAAAAGAAGGTATATAAATATATATTTATAGATAACTGACCAGTTTCTGAACATGAACTGGGTCGGAGGCTGCCGGTAGGTCGACGACTCCATATACATATAACATAACAGCTACACAAAAAAGATTGATAAAAAAAAAAACTTCTTAACTTTTCTTTTCCAACAGAAGCCGTTTTATGAAAAGTAGTGACACTAGGAAACAAAAGGTAATAAATAAACGTTATCAAAATATGCAGATTTAATAAATAAATAAAGTTTTAGTTTTCTTTGTAAATATTAAAACCGTCACAGGATGTTCAGTTGACTATATTAATTCTGTACTTTACTGGATATCTGGATGTGCAAACGTTTCATAGCTATTTATTTCAGCCATAACATTATGACCACTTCTCTAATATTGAGTAGGTTCCCCCTTTTGCCACAATAACAGTGGTGCATTTTATGTTGTGACACTTTTGTATCCACAACCAACAGTATTAATCTTTTCATCAATTTGATCTACGCTAGCTTTTCTACTGTATTGAATTACACGGAACAGCCGTCGCTCCACTTATGTACTGTATCTAACCCTGTCTTCTAGCCATCACAATTCGCCCCTTGTCAAAGTCAAAGCCCTATTTTTCTGCTTCCAATACACATTAACTTTAGGGAAAAGGTTCACTTTCTGCCTATTATATCCCACCCACTTTCAGTCACCATTGTAATGAGATAAAAGTGTAGCCACTGTGAGATGGGCTAAATTATAAATAACTGGATCAGAACAACTTCAAAAACTGCAGCTCTTGTGGGATGTTTACTACATATTGATGGGCATGGGGAGTAAAGTCTGGCCCGTGTAGTCTTATCCGATAGAAGCGCTTAAGGAAATTAAGGAAAATGTTAATGCTAGTTCCAGTAGTGCAGTGTTTGAACAGATAGGCCATCACTGGATGTCATGCTTGTTTGGCTTATTTTTGTTTTCTAGGAGTTTTTTGAAAAGAAAAGGATGCAAAACAGACATAATCTCCTGGCACCACCACCAGCATCACCTAAGAAAGTCAGTGCTGGCAGCATGGATTTGCTTACAATGTTTATTGTGAACCAGATCGCATTAAAGAAAGAACATGCTGGTAAATAAACAGTGCACATTACTGAGAATATTAAGGAAGATTTAAGATTCGGAAAACAATATATATATATATATATATATATATATATATATATATATATATATATATATATATATATATATTTTACATTTATTGTTGGACTGCCTGGTTAAAATATGAAGTGCTATAATTTGTATTTTAGGGAAACCTAAAATAGCACATTTGCCTAAATCAAAAGGAATTAATAAATCTGTGGCTGGGGAGGCTTTAGAGCTGCCAATGAGTCCTTGTTCTCCATCACGTTTGAGCCTGGCAGAAGGTGAACCGCTTTTCAGGTACAGATCCTCCCATCTACAGCCCACAGTCACATAACCAACAAACTAAGCTGAAACTATTTATCAGTTTATGTAGAGAGACAAACAAATCTACTGTATATTTAAAATGGAATAAAAAGTTTTTTTAGCATCACTGGACAACACTGACCTTCACAGCCATTATCGCTCCTTCCTACAACTCACGATCCCTTCACCGGAGCTCAGAGGTCCAAACTTGTTCTAGCATTACAATGCTACTGTGCACAATGTGAACTCTATAAGGCAATTGTTTGGAGTGGAGCCCTCTACTGGCCTATATATATATATATATATATATATATATATATATATATATATATATATATATATATATATATATATATGATGGTGATGTGAATGTACTCTATGTGTCCAACATTAGTGCCTCATTTCAGTAAAACACTTGTGATCACAGATCCATACAGCCACGGTCCAAAATCTAATGAATTTGTGTCATTGTTTGTGCGCTTGTTCACTCCAGCAGTCCCTGCGATGTAAGAATGTTACACTTCGCTTGTCAATTATATTGACTCAAGAAAGCCAACCAAATTATTATGTTTTATAACATTGAGTAATTTCGATATATAATTCTTATATGATATTTGTGGTGGGTTGTACTGGCCAGTTTTGATTATTATGGGATTACAACTACTCAGCTCCCTCACATGTTAATCATGCCTATGCTTTGGTCATATGGTGTATGCAAAAAGTTAATATTAAAATGTCACCCATATTGCTGTTACTATTACTCTATGTACATTTTTATAGTGACCAATCACTGAGTTTGAAGATAAGAAAACCCGGCCTCCTAGATGAATTCAAGTTCAAGACGGTGAGATCCAATATGAAACTCTGGGTGGGCTTTATTACCATAGGCCACCATGAACACTTCATTATCTTTGGTTTCATATTTAGTTTTCAGATATTTAGAAAACATAAGTATTTTGTTAATGTAATATTAACTTAAGCCTATGGTAATGATAATATACACCCTAAGCTGTCACTGGAAAGCAACCTGTCTGACAATAGCACTTCAGCCTGTCATCACGGGGTTCAGAGCAGTGAAGGTTCCTTTTCTTCAACTTCGCCATCCTTATCAGAGTCCTTCAACCTCAGGTCCAGACCAGCTGCACACATCGCCTCTTCACCACCAACAGAGTCGCACTGCACAAACTATGCTCAGGTAAATCCTGACATATCAAGCTGTCAATTAAATGGAGATGCAAAGAAGCTTAAATGTCAGGCTCACTGTAGCTCACTCACTCAATTATTCACTTACATTGAAGAGACAGTAGATTCTCCACAAGGGGGAAGCAATTATTTAAGTAACCTTTGCATATGTCATTATTAAAAAGAGAGAAAAATTATATAAATATGTACCAGAGGATTGGATGAATTATTGCATATTTGTTTTCACAAATTGTATGTGTATGAGATTAAAATCCCCAAACAAAACCTTAAATGTATTTTACTGTATATTCAGTACAATATGTTTCCAGTTTTACTAAAAAAAAAAAAAAAAAAGAGAAATTCTTTAGTAAGTAGAAGTATCCTATTTTCCATGGGCTGTTTACCTACAGCTTGTCAGGCCATGAGTAAAATACATCTTACATTTTACAAAATGCAGTTTCCTCTGCATATTTAGTCACCTGCCAATTTTCACCTACAGTATAAGCCAGCTCTCCCAAACTGCCATCCATGTGGGTAAAGACTAAAATGCTTCCTCCAAAATACCTAAAGCTAGCCAACTACATATTTTTAAACCCATGCTCATCATGTACTGTAACACTAGGTAGTATAAGTCAATGATATACTGTATGAGCTCACACATCCCCACTGATTGGCGTCTGTCATTGTCTGTCATGGTGATTGACAGGGGAGGAAGTGAATGTCCTCCCTCTCAACCAGGAAGCATGGCTAAGTTTGCCCCCTTTGCTCTCAGCCATTTTTAAACCTGGATGACACTACAGATTTACTTCAGTCTTCAAACAAAAACCAAGGATAGAGTTGTATATTTTTATTGGATCGTAGGCGATCCGCCCACTTCCATGTATTTCACAGAGAACATGTGAACAAACAACATTCAAGTCATTCTTTCATATTTCAAGGAAGGTGTGAAACTGAGAACAGGCAACAAAACATTGGTATATGTCTTTTATTGTAATTTTATTTGTTATCTATATTAAACTGATATTTTCCAGTTTTTAAAATTACTTATGCAAAAAATGGTTTGTGCTTGTTTTCCAGCCAATGGATATGTGTGAGTATAATCCTTGGACTGTGCCTTTTCAAACAGAGGCCTCTCAGGCTGGCTTTGCAGATGGAGTCCAATTTGTGAGCACCTTACATAGGTGAGATGAACTTTAAACATGAGTTCCACAGACGAAAGATTAGTAGAATCCAGCAGTAGCAGCACAAATTGTCAGAGTCAATAGTTTTTGCATCTATAGAAGTAACAAATACTGACACTTCTGTATTCCAGGACGAACCTGCAGAGTGCATAGGGATAAATCTGTGTGGCTTTTTAAACGAATTTGATCGAGCACTGAAATGCTTTGGGTCATTAAGATGATCCAAACTAGACATTAGGAAAGAAATTACATGGGGAGCGTAACAATTTTTCTTTTTGACGATTTTGTTTATTTGGATTTTCAGGTTATTATTAATAGTGTGTTTTTTTTATTATTTATGTAATGTTACTACTTATACTCAGCTAAAAGGTGTCTCCAATAATTGTTTGAAAATAGCAGAGAAAGCAGTGGGCCTTCCATCCAGTCAACTGAAAACCCATTTCATGATTTAGAGATGAATAACCAAGAAGAAAGGCCACCCTTTTTTGGCCTTATCAATGGAGGTGAAGGTACATAACCTGTTTATCAGGAGTGTATTTGGTTTTGCCATGACTTATATATGTTAAAAAAACAAATATTGGACTTAAATTAATAAAGGTTAACATTTTTAAAATAGTGAAGAGTAATATGTGGTAATATGTAATAGTAATATGTATTGTTTAGGCATAAAAAAAGACATGGGGCAAGGGGTTAAATAATCAGATATCATGTAATAAGCTGAGTGAAGTCCAATGACATTTGAAAAGAGACACATGATTTTCATTTAAATAGACCTGTCGCCTGGTAAGTTCCTGGGAGAGCATATGTAAACAAATAGGATCAGGATGACCAAGTTGCTATCAAAACAAGTCTATGAGAGAGTTCTGGGAAAGGATCAATCAGGGGTTAGCTATTAAAAATATTCCACACTGCTCATCTGTACAATGAACCGTGGTTGTGATAGAATCATTTCAAGAAACAGCTTTGGCCTCCGGTTGCTTGTCTACTTAATGCCCTCTTACATGGTCATTGACATTTGGTGATTGGCTTTCTCTAGGCAGAATCAGATTTAATGGTATTCTCGGTTTGGGATGTATTTTTTATGGGATGATGATTCGTCACAATTTAGATGTATAAGCTATTTTGTGAAGCTTCATGACATACAATCATGAATAAAGTTCAGCTGCAGATACTCTAACAATAAAATGTAGAAAAGTCTAGTGTAAGGAGCATGCACATTTACACAATGCACTTTACACTAAAGTTGCATGCAGTGATTACGGTGGCACAACAGCTCTGTAGATGGTGGCTTCAGATACTCAGGCATAGGTTATGCAACTTTTTTAACCAATTAAGTTATTGTGCAGTGTTCTATAAAATATTCGTGACTAGGGTTAGGGTTAAGTGTTTTAATATTAATAGGGTATGTGAATTTATTTTCTCTTCTTCTGTCTATTGTAGATATTTCTGGTAAGAAAACAACAAAACCCTGTTTTCAGACGGAAAACCCGGATGCACCCACAAGATATCAGTTAGTGATTTATGAAATACAATAATATTAAATTCAATAAAAAATGCTTTATGATATCTTTGTCTTTGTGACTTGTGCCTTTTTTTCTTTAAAGTGATTTTATCGAATCATACAGCAAAGACCGCAGTATTGATTTCTTATCTCAGGTAACAGTGCTGTCCATTTTAAGTCATTTACTTAAATTGATATATATATATATTGCTTTATTTAATTCTCTCATAGGCCACTTCACTATTTGAGCATATTAACTTACTGTATTGACAACTTGTTGCCTTTTAAATATATGTCCAGTTATTATGGCACTAGCTTGAAAGGCGTTTTTTAAATACTCTTGTTTGCTTATTTATTACTAGTGTAATGTCAAAATGAAGACTAAAAATGTACAAACAAACAAACAAACAAACAAAAACAGAGCTATCTTTGTTTACAGAGACACTTAAATGTATCTGCAATTTGGTACCATATTCTTCAAGCTTATAATATACTGCATTAGCTGAGTTGTATATTTTTTGTTAAAAAGTGGTTTCTTTGAAGACTGATGTTTGATGTTTTTTCCCTTTATCCTTTTGTTTCAAAGAACGTGTCTAGGTGTGCTGACTGCAGACCCTGTAAGCTTTATTCTTTAATCTTAAGCTTATAGTGCCTGGCTGACTTTTTTAAAGAGTCTAAGTAAGTTTGTTCCCACAGGCAGAGTACATAGAATTATTTCTGAGCATGTCTGTGAATCATCAGTAACCTGTTCTCGTGGAGAGAGCTGTGTCACCTCAGATGATGCATCAAACTCTGTTCCATCTCTCCAAAACATTTTAGTAAGTTGTTTCACGGTCCTTAACAGAATATAATTTTTATAAAAGCAATTGAAGTGTAAAATACAGTAGATTAATTTTATGATATTCATGTTTCATATTGATATATATCCATGTATTTATACACCTGTTAGAGTTTAATTAGATAATTTAAGTTTCCTTATCCTGAAAACAGTATTTCTGTATGTATATTGTCATAGGAAAAAGGACAAAAGCAAGATGGTGATTCTTACATGTACCTGTCCCTCTCTAAGGACATTATGAGGACAAGTCAAAGTTGTCCATCAAGAGTTCTGCCCTGCAACCAGTCAATGATATGTAGGGAGAGTAAAGCCCATGGGATTACAAAAGTCTTGAAAAGGATCAATTATGAACGGGACTGTGAGAAAGATCAGTTTGTTCCCTCTTGTCTGCAGACCAATATGGAAAGTGGTAGAACACGTAAGAAAGCATCTCCCAGGATACAAGACAAGGCAACGCAGACTGCAAGTTTTTATGGTTTGATTTCTCAAGATGCCTCTGTGCAATGTTGTCTTTTGAAAGCAGCTAAGATGGGTATCTTCACTGCGCCGACAGCTCACAGTCACCATAGTAAGAGAGACAAAGCTCATGCCACTAGGAGGCAGACTTGTCACAGCAATGAAAAACATAGTGGTAATCACTTTGCTCAGTCAGAAATCCATAAGGTGGAGAGGAACACCTCCTGGATGATGTCTAAAACAGAGCTTACAAAGCAAGGTCCAGAAATGTTCATAGGTCGTGAAGGTTTGAGCAAATCTGAGAGCCAGGCAAGCATGAAAAAGCATTCATTACTGCCCTCCTTTCAGACAAATGCCCCAGGTATTAATAACTAGCTCATTGCAACATAAAATCACAGGGTTTTTAAACTATTATTATGATTAGTGTGAAACCGATGTCGGTTATGCATGGCATTGTAAGTAACAGTGTATAATTTGCCAGTGGAGCATACTGTATATATATGAAAGTCTGTAGATTGTAATAGAAATACTTTGCTTTTAGAGCTAAAAGAGAAGTTATCAGAGAACATGGTGCTGAGAAGAGAAAAGTGTGAAGGTCATGAGGAGGAGTGTGTGAATCAGAACCCCCCTGTGAACTCAGAGGAACTTGACACCCCATTTACTGCTGAAACAGGTGGAGATGGTGAATCTGAGGAGAAGGGGAAGCTTAAAGAAATCGCAGACATCCTGCTCATGCTGCAGCAGAAAAATAAGCATCCATAAAAATCTGAGACCGATGACTCAGTGCTGTTTTATATTGTTGTGTTGAAAGTTAGCATGTGTTCTCAGAAGGTTTATAGCTGTATGTGTCACATTGTCTTTCGTTTGGATGACTAAGTTACAGTACAGTACACTGGAGATAAATACTGAAAACCAAAAACTTACTTTAAACAGTGGACAACTTTTTATTGTTTAAATATTCAAATGTCATGAATATTTTTCATAGAATATAAATCTAGCAAAACATTTAGAGCAACAGTAATCAAATGAACACTATACACATATTTATATTCACTAGTTTGTCGTTGATCATAAAAACACTGTTTGATAATAATAATCATAATAATAGTAATAGTAGTAAAAGTACTAATTTTACATAGAAAACACCCACACTCCCACACCCACTATATAGATTTGATCTCTCTCCTCAAAGTAACATAATGACCTGTTGACTTTGACGTGTTCTCAATTGTCAAACACATACTCAAACATTTGGCACACCCTAACGTCTGTTAAATAAAACTTTGTCACAAAGGCCTAATAAAGTCCTGGCCTTTAATATACTTTCCTGAAGCAGTCTCTCCTTCACTGCAATAATCAGAACTGATATGAGCATCCCTGCTCTATAGAGTGCTTCTCCGTTTCGGAGACTTAGCATACTTCAAACATGAAAACACAGTTACCTGTTTGTGCTAACAGTAAACAAACACACAATACACACTTAACAGTAATAGCATTTAAATGAGCTTGTGTTAGGTTTGCTTGATATTGTTGCTTTTACAAAACCCATCAACTGCTTTGTTGCACATATAGGCACAATATGTCTGCTTGGCACTTTTCTATGTGTACCAAACTACCAAGGTGTATACTCACAAGCAGTACAATATAAACATAACATCGGATATTACACTACTCGTCAAAACAGTTTCCACTTTGTTACATGGATGAGAGCTATGAGATGCAAAGCCATTTGTACACAAGGCTGTGAAGGAAGACTAAATTAAACTGAGCCAAATCATCAAGGTAATCAAGGGTCTGAGAAGTACAGATATGAAAAAAAAAACAGATTAAAAAGGTAAAAACACACAATGAAGGAAGTGTAGTAGTTTTGGTTCATCTCAAAAAGACTACCTTCTGAACAAATCACTTCCAATGCTCTCAGCTCCAATTACAGGAAACAACAAAAGACATAATCCAGGTTACACCCCATGTGTGATATGCTACTGAATTGAAATTTTTTTCCGAAATCATGCTGAAAATGTTCACAGAAATTAAATTGAACATTGTGATGAGCACAAGTTCCCAAATCCAAAGCCTAGGATCTTTACAAAAACGCAAGATTAAAATAGTTGACTGACTATTGTTCTGTACACACACCTCATTTTACTGCAGAGAGCACAAAAAAAAACAGTTGTGCAACATCTGTCAGTACTTTGAGCACTGCTGCATCAATTCGTAGTATACCATAATTAGACACTTTTAAATCTCAGATATCTCACAATAGCAGGCATATGGTTGTATGTTTGGATATGTTACTGTAGTTCCATTATCCTTTAAAGTGACGTGCTGTATTTGTAAGATGCAGCCTGACTGCTACAGATGCAGCTGGTTTCATGGTGGGGTGAAGCTAAAAGGGATTCCTTCCTACTCTCCTCATAAACCATGTGCAGAGCTGAGAGAGGTTCTACTGGGCGTTCTTTGAACTTTCACCTGAGGTTTATTCCACGTCTGAACCATCATTGTCTGACAGGTGGTAATTCGATCCTTTAACTCGGATGTACTCCACCTGCCGGCCCTCATCTGAGTCCGATGCGCCACAGGAGCACAGTCGACTTTCAAACAACGACTCTATCTCCTCTAGCCGGCGGCCTTTCGTCTCAGGGAGACATCCGTAAACAAAGAAAAAGCCCAGCACAGCAAGACTTGAGTACAGAAAAAATGCACCTGGAAAAAAACAGAGAAATCTCACTCAAAGCTGAGAAACAAGAATGATAAGTCCAAGAAACTGAGGGACATTTATTATTATTTAATAATATCTTCTTTTAGGGCCAAAATAAATGTCAGCTTTTGGTATCTAATAAACAATACAGAAATCACAACATCTGAATTTCAGTTAAGGAAGATTTTTAATAATAATTGTACCATAGTAGGTAAGGTATTGGGCTATGTGTAGAAAGGTCAGGGACACCAGCACGTTGAAGGTCCAGTTCACTCCGGCTGAGCAGGCATTGCCTGTGCTTCTGGCCCACAGTGGGTAAATCTCTGAGTTAATGGTCCATGGCATTGGGCCCAGACCTGAAAGACATACATTTTTTTAAAGATCTAACATAAAATCTATAAAAATAAATTTAGTTAAACAACCACAAAAAAAAGGCAACTTATTGGAAGGAAATTAAAGCAAATTATACGAATCCACATTTAAATGTAAATTAATTCAATATGTTCCATTAGTAGTTTAAATCAACTACTTTACCCAGAGACCGCTTACCTGGAGCAAAGAAAGCCAAGTAAAGAACAAGACCCAGGAGAACTAGCCAAGTGTAGGAGGTTGGGCAAAAATTATAAGCCCAAAAACTGTGATTTGGAGATTGTGTTGAGTTGGAGCATCTGCGGCACAGTTAAAAGTGACAGTTAACCATAAGGCAGTGCCACACTTTATCTGACAGAAAAGAGACAATTAGTCACATTTTGCTTAAAATGAAAGGGATGTGTGACATCAAGTATCATCTAATGTCACTGTAGCGTGCTGCTGTGCTTTAGTGCAGAATCTCAACATGCAAAGGCAAACTCGGGGCTTACACGTTCAGATGCTGATTATGACTCACCTGCCCCACGCTGCTCTCTCTGTGGAGGCCTGATTGACTGGCACGCAGGAGGAAGCGAACACAGCAGTACTGTTCTGCTGGTAGCAAAAACCACAGCCTGGATCCAGCATACATAGTTCACATGACCTGGAGCAAAAGTAAGGACAAACAAGTCTGTGCTTCTAGGGAGTACAGAATCTCAGAACTGGATATTGTGAAAATAAAAGTGCAATGTCTTTCTTTTTTACTTAACACTTTATTTCAAGGAATTATAATGTATTTATTTTTTTTTGGTTGTTGTTTTTAACTTTTCCTTATTTTCCACATAGGTCAGCGAAAAACAACAATCAGAGATTATAGTACACACAAAAACTCAATAAACCTATCAAACTGAAGAAATGGACAGGTAATGTTTTTCTCCAGTTTTGTTGAGTGCTATAACAAATTTAAAACCCTTTAAATATGAATCTTACTTGAAATATGAAATTCTGAATTCAAAATCAGTTGTAAGTATGAAGCGTCCAAAAATATATTAAAAAATTCATCCTTCGTGACGCATTCTACATAAAGGAGACAGAGCAGTGGGTAGACTGGACAACAACGAGAAAGCATGAATGCCCAGATTGGCTTGTTTTTTGCAACAGCAAACCATTCAGCCTCCATTACAGCATAATGATCCAGTGTTGTTTCATCAGCTCAGTGGTATGAGAGTAAATTGGGACAGAGAGAAGCAGTCTCTCTCTCTCTCTCTCTCTCTCTCTCTCTCTCTGAGCTGACATGGCTTCGGTTTGCAGGGCCACATACTGTGGAAGCCCTATTACCACAGCATTAGGAGACCAAAGGAAGCACAGTGGCCATGTTTGATCCTAACTATGCAGAGGAAAGTCCATTACCACAGCACTTCACAGCCATCACAGACTCAAGGGTAAGTTCAAAATCAAGGTTTTAATGGATGGTTAATGGATGATTTAGGGAAATACTGTTTCGAAACAAATTTCGAAAGTGCCGTGTCAGGAGTTGTTAACTTGTGCATTCATTCATTCATTCATTTATTAGTCATAAATAATTCATAAACCATAATCTGGCACTAGACTAGCCCATTTCAGCCAGCAATCTCTGTGCAGCACCAGCACACCTGATGCCACTTGTCAGCTAATCAACCCTTGATTAAATGATTCACTTGTGTTGTCAGGAGATTAATGGAAATCCATGCAATAAGAACATTTGTTTGTAATCAGAGTGAATTTGGGAAGGCAATTAATTATCTCCTTTTTGGTAATTTGCACGATCTAAGTGACAAGTCATTATATTTCCAGACAAGTTAAAATGTGAACTTTCACTTTTAACTGAACCTGGCTTCACTTCCTACAGCAGCGGTATTCAACTAAAGTACTGTGCAAAAGTCTTAGGTAGTTAGTTAGTACATATTAGTAATACTAGTACTATGGTACTATTATTAGTAGCAACACAATTTTTTTTACAAGCATTTACAAGAGTTTTTACAGCAATTTTGACTGTTTATATTTTATTACTCTCTAGTCCTCTTCATAGAAGTTTCTTTTATGTAGAATTTATTTCAAAAGCACACTTGCTCCTTTCTATTTTCATACAAAACCCAGGAGCCTACATTAGGTTTTTTTGTTTCCATCTTTTTGTATACTGGTCTGTAATTTAATATGTTGCTTCCTTTTCAGGCATATTCTGTAATGTCCATCATTGTCATCTCATCTTCTACAGTGCTTAATCTTGTGTACAGGGTCGTGTGGACCTGGAGCCTATCCCAGGAGACAGTACACCCTGGATGAGGTGCCAATCCATCACAGGGCACACTCACATTCATACACTACAGGCAATTTGGGAACGCCAAGTAGCCTAACCTGCATGTCTTTGGACAGTGGAAAGAAATTGGAATACCCGGAGGAAACCCACCAAGCACGGGGAGAACATGCAAACTCCATGCACACAGGTGGGAATTGAACCTGGACCCTGAAGGCGACACTAAGCTGCCTTCTGTAATGTTATTTATTTATTAACATTTTCAGGTATATTCAGAAACAGTGAATGATTATTTACAAAATAACAGACATAATAAAAATGCTGTATATAACAACATTTGTACTAAAGATAATATGGTGCCTAAGACTTTTGCACATTACTGTAAATATTCTAAAGGTCCAGTTACATATAACTGTATAGATAATTTAACTGTAGTGGTGCTTTATGTTTCCACTGCAAAAGGACACACCCAAGACTACTATACTCACAGATATGTGGAGCAGCTGGTGTTGGCAAGAGCGTGGTCAGCATGGTGGAGGGTGACAGGGGGAGTGTGCTGAGCAGAGAGCAGGAACCCAACAGCTAGGAGACACAGACTCAGGCAAGTCCCTGCACAGAGAGAGGAAACGATAGAAAGGAATGCATTGCGGAGATATTCTTCTCGCTTCATTAAATGAAACAGTGTCAGATGGGCCAGTTTATTATGGATTTTAAAAAGGGGCTTCCATAAATGACCTTGTTAATATTACGTGTTTATGAAAGGACTAAATCACTTACATAACATAAACGGTGTCTGCATCAAATACATTCAAATACATTCGATTTACTGTGGCTTTGAACTCAAGGCATTCAATTTACACAAAGATGATCCTGAACATTTTCTTTGCTGCAAACAGACATTCTTTCTCATCACTCTTAGTCTCCTAGCTAGTCACCAATGACTCCTGTTTCCACAGTTACTCGGCAATGTTTCATATTTTTAACTATTGCATAGTCTAATCCATCAATATGGCAAAAATACGAAGGGGCTGAGATGCTGTGTGTACTCACCGACAATGCTGCCAAGAGTCAGTTTCCGTCTTCCTACCCTTTCTACCATCCACACACCCAGCAGTGTGAACAGAAAGTTAGTAAAGGTGGTCAGTGAGGACAACCAGATTGCCAGCTTATCATCCTGCACTCCGGACATCTGCAAAATGGTGGCACTGTAGTACCTGCAGGAAGGGGAAAAGTCCTGAGGAGGGGAAATTCTGAACAGAATACTATCTTGGTTATGCATTCTGTAATTTACATTTTTTACTGATTGTTTATGGACTTGTAATTGAGAATTTTTAAAAAATGTAATAAAATTTTTAATTGAGAGTTTTTAAATTTCGAATTGAGATTTTGTTTCCACCTGGACCACACTTCCACTGTTATGAACCAGCATTTGATTCGTGTGTTTCATATTATGAATCCTTGCAAATGTCATGAATGCTTCGTATGACTCCACCTTCAAGTGACTCAACCTGCAATCTTTACATTCATGCAATCAGGCAATCATGTGGTAGTAGAAACTTGGTGGTTAAAGATGAAGAAAACATATAATATTGGCTGACAGGAGTGGACCCTGACGTGGTCAACTGCCGTTGTATTCCATCTGTCTCAAGATTCAATGTACTGATAATACAATGTGGCCAACAATAAAAAAAAAAATTAATAAATGAATAAACAAATAAAGCCACCACCTGGATTTAACTAAGGCGAATAGTTAAGAGCCTTCCATTGGATAATTACTGAAGTGATTAATATGGTTCAGCTGGCAACAAGTTATTGAACCCTAACTGATGCAGTGAGAAGCTTCTGTTTTCTAAAACAAACATATCAGAAAACCATATCCAGTGGTTGTGGCATCGATATTACTCTGTTTCAGAAGAGACAAATTATTGGCCTGCATCAAGTATAGAAAACACCCAAGGAGATTGAAACTACTAAAATTGGGTTAAGAACTATAAAACGCATTATTAAAGCCTGGAAGGATAGTGGTGGACCATCATCTTTGAGGAAAAATGTGGTTAGAAAAACATCTAGTGTGAGTGTGATGGGAGAGCACTTAAACCCTTAGTGAAATCAAAACCTAAAAAAATAAAAATTGCTGTGCTTAATAGTGAAATACAGTAGGAGCATTTTACCACTCACAACACAAAGAGAACTTAAGGGATCGGGACTTAAAAAAAAAACACTTATCAGTGAGGCTCATCACGAAAAAAAGGGGAGTTAAAGGAAGTAAAAAAAATAATTCTTTAATCATAAAGAATAGACTGTGGAGCATTGGATAAAAGTTATGTGGCCTGATGAGTCCAGATTTACCCAGTTCCAGAGTGATGCATCAGGGTAGGAAAAGAGGCAGATAAAGTGTTGCACCCATCATGCCTAGTGCCTACTGTACAAACCTGTGGGGGCTGTGTTATAATCTGGGGTCACTTCTATTGGTCAGGTCCAGCTGATGACCTGAATTTACTGAAACGCCAGGTTTTTCCCTCAATGGATTTTTTCCTCCTTGATGGAACAGGCATATTCCAAGATGACAATGGCAGGATTCATCAGGCTTAAATTGTAAAAGAGTGATTCAGGAGCATGAAAAATCATTGTCATATGTTTTGGTCCAGACCTTAACCCCATTGAGAATCTCTGAGATGTGTTTGGGAAGCCTTAACGTTGCAATCCAACATGTCCATCATAAATACAAGATTTTGGAGGGAAACGAATGCGAGTCTGCACTGAAATGAACATTGCATAAGCTTATTGAAACTATGCCATGGCCCAATGAAATATTGTGTGGAGTGTGTGACTTTTTTGACTGGGCAGTGTATTTTTCTACACAACACAGAGGTAAAGAGTGGTTATACAATATGAGCTCCTGATAGCTTGAACCAGTCTGGCCATTTACCCCTGACCTCCCTTATCAATGCCCACATCTCTGCCCACATACAGTAAGTGCCATTTACTAATTGCTTTTCACACTATTCTGCATAAAGTCTAGAGACTGTTGTGTCTGAAAATCCCAGGAAATCAACACCTTCTGAAATACCCAAACCAGCCCATCTGGCACCAACAGCAATGCCATAGTCAAAACCTTTATTTTTTATTTCCATTCGGATGTGTGATGTGAACATTAACTGAAGCTTTTTACCTATATCTGTGTAATCGTATATACTGCTCTGCTAACAAATGATTGGCTTAATGGATAATTACACGAATGACCCGTTATAAATGTGTTGAACAGTTAGGTAACAAAACTATAGGTATGTACAGTAAAGCCATTAAAACCTAATATTGTGTAGTTCCTGCTTCATATAGCTCTGATCCATTAAGGCATGGACTCAAAAAGACCAAGATTTATCAGTCCATGAAATTGTTCTGATTCCGACAGTCATGTGTTCACCTCGCTTAATCTTTCCGGGGGAATGGGGTCAACATGGACAGTTGGACTGGTTTGTGGCTAAACAGCCCCATAACAACACCATAAGAAGCAAGCTGAGATGTTCTGTGTGTCTAGGAAACTTTCTAATATAGTCAGCAATTTGAGCAATTTGTGCTTCAAAAGCTCTTCTGTGTGACTGTTGTGTTAGCCTTATCTCCCCCATGGCCCTGTCAACGGTTTACCGGTTCTCCTTCCTTAGACCACTTTTGGTTGGAACTGGTTGGTAGTCTGCATACTGGGAAGATCCCACCAGAGCTGCTATTTTGTAAAGGCTCTACCCTGTCGTCTAGCATCACAATCTGATGCTCAGATCCTTCTGTTTACCCATTTTTACTGCTTTTAAATCATCAACTTCAAGAATCGACTGTTCACTTTTTTCCTGATTTATCCCACCCCTTAATAGGTTCCACTGTAATGAAATAATCAATGTTATTCTCTTCACCTCACAGAAGATTTAATGTTCTTGATCATCAGTGTAGTATGTCTAACAGATGAGGAACAAAATCACTTTTTAATGACTGTTTGTTCTCAGTGGTGTTTCCCCATTTTCCAAATCAATGAGAGACATTCGCCCTGTAAACATTAAATTAAAGTGTTCACTTCATATTGAGCATGCACACTAAACGGCTTCAAAACTCACAGCACATCAACCCTCCATCGGGGACAGACAGAAAGATTACTTGATGCTCCTGCTAACAAGCTGCTACTACAGCAAGTGCCGCACACATGCAAACAAACACACACACAAATACATTCTTATTCTTCTTTATTCCTAGGTGTTCTTTTACGTAGTATAAGATACTCATGTCAATGTTAAGTGGGGATCTATACTAAAATTCTGAATATATTGAAATACTATAAGGGATATTACTAGTATTGTGGTCTAGTCTAATTTTCAGCAATAAAATACACAGGTTATAGGTGCTTAATAAATACTCAGCAATTTCTTCAAAAGTAAACTTGATGTAAGATGTGAAAGATATATTAAACCCCAGCTCTCCTCTCCAAACACATATGTAACATTTGCAAATAGTATACAGGTTCTGTGTCCAGTTTTTTCCCCACAAAGAGCTGTATTCAAAATTGACAATTCATGCTCAACACTGACACGTAAAAGAATGATTATGTCTCATTTCAGATGATTAAAACTATTTGCAGATAGGATATAATTTAGAGGTGGTCAGATTTTCTGAGTGGCCAGGAGAGAGTTTTTTAATAGTGTCTAGACTGCCACAATACAAGCACTTGTTTTTAAGCCCCCCCCCTTTTTTGAAACCCTTGAATATTACATTTAGGCATTTGGCAGACGCTCTTATCCAGAGCAACTTACATGTTTTATCTCATTATACATCTGAGCAATTGAGGGTTAAGGGCCCAACAGTGGTAACTTGGTGGTTGTGGGGTTTGAACCTGGGATCTTCTGAACCATAGTCCAATGCCTTAACCACTGAGCTACCCCTGGCCCTAAAATGAATATAAAATGTAAACTGTGATTTTCTTTGCCGTAATACAATTTAACACAGAAGTCAGACACATACAGTAGACATTGTTATAATTCTCACATGATTCACTGAACATTTGGTTTAACTTGATCATCCTCATTATTTGGCAGATTTTAAAACAACTTATTCTAGGACATGTATTAATTTTTCATGCACCAGCAGTTTATTGTTTAATAAAGCAGATTTATTAGATTAAAAATGTAAAAGATTTTTCAAAAATAATTGTTGTGTTTGTAAGATGTACTGTTTTGTTAGATTTTTTATTTGCTATTTTGGGTCATAAAAAAAAAAAAAAAACTATTGCCTATTGTTTTCTTCATTTATTTCTCTCTCCCATACACAACTGTATTAATGCTGTCTTCTCCCATCCATTAAATGTCATCCATGTTAAATGAACATTTAATATTTAATGAATTAATTGTATTATACAATATATTTACATGTATATTTAATATTGGTCATATGTCATTCAATAGTTTTGAAATGAATTAAACCCCTGGCTCTCTTCTCCAAACACTTCGGTTACATTTGCAAAGAGCAGATTTGCAAATAGAGAAATAACAGGTCTGTTTTTTTCACAAAGCTCAGTATTCAAAATTGACCATTCATTGACCATATACTGACACAGAGAAAGTTTCTTATATTTAGGAGTGATTTACACACGTACTTAAGTTCATTTTTGTGTTGTCTAATTTTAGATGATTAAACCTATCTACAGTACATATAGATTATGCCATGGAGGTTTGTCAGATTTTCTTGGTGGCCGAGACAGAGCTGTCTAGACCACCACAATACAAGCAATTAAGCAGCCACAATTAATACTAAAAAAACTTGGACATATAACCTTATAAACTTTTTTTTTTGTTGCTATATTACAGTTTATCACAAAAGCCAGAGAAAGAAAGAAGTAAAGAAATAAAGAAACGTCTAACGGAAATTTGGCACATTACCAACATACTGCAGCATGAATACACTTTGTTGTAATTCTCACATTATTCACTGAACATTTGGTTAAACTTAACAGTATCTTCCTCATAAATTGGCAGATTATTATATAACACATTATTTAACTACAAGTATTAATTTATCTTGCAGCAGCAGTACATAGGTTTATACAGTCACAAGATGCAATTAAATAAATTCAGGTCTTAAAATTGTTTTATTACACTTTAAATCTTATTGAAAAAAAAAAAAAAAAACATATCACCCATTGTTTTCTTAACTCCCATAAAAATTTATCAGTGCTATTTTCCTTTAATGTCATCTAAAAGCCATATAATGTTAATGTAATATTGTGTCCATGTTAAATTAATATTTAATATTTAATAAATAAATTAACTGCATGATCTTGCATAAACTGCATGATACAGTGTATATTTAATATGAGCATACTGTACAAGTATACTGTATCATTCCATAGTTCTGGAGTGTATTTATGGGCCAAATCAGACAATTTACCAGGATGAATTGTGATTATACCTACTCCCACTGGTCACTTCTTTAGGTACATCATTGCTGATTTCACGAATATCTGAATTAAATGGCAGCAACTCAATGCCTTTAGGTATGGTCCAGACAATCTGCTAAAGTTCAAACTGAGCATCAGAAAGGGGGGAAAAAGGTGATTTAAGTGACTTTGAACCTGGCATTGCTGTTAGTGCCAGATGGGCTGGTTTGAGTATTTCTGAAACTGCTGATCTACTAGGCTTTTCACACACGATCTCAAGGGTCTACAGAGAATGGCCTGAAAAAGACAAAATATCTTGGACGAGTGGACTTCCTCTGGAAAAAAATGCTTTGTTCATGCCAGGAATCAGAGAAGAATGGCCATACTGATATGAGCAAACCATTATCAAGAAATAATTCACCAAAGCCAAAAAGTAAATTTTTGCTCCTTACATAAGCAATAATAAATAAGAAATATATTTTGTTGTGTTTGACAAAAAATATATTAAAAATGAATGACAAACACTGTATCTAGATCTATCTGACAAATTACAGAGTGTGCTTCACAGCTACATTTTGTGTTGCTCAGCATGGGATATGGGACTGCTATTCATAAATATACAGCATTGTTTTGTTAATTACATATCTTACAATAACTGAAACATACCAATTTTGTTGGTGATGATTGGCATGTTGGCTTTGGGCAATTCTTCAAAGATCACGGATCACTAGACATGCACATTAGTACTAAACTAATTATAATATTATGAAATAGTTCTCCTTTAACTTATCAGAATGTCTAAAGCAAAGTAAAGCTTGTATACTCCCCTGAGGCTAGATTTTACATCAGTGTTTGTTACTAAACCCCCATTAATCCTGCAATACAGTACTTTAATGCTGTTTTTTCAGACATAACATGCCAACGATGTGGTCTGAAATTGATACTAAGATCCATATGGCTTTATTACAGTCATGATCTTAAAAAGCACAGAAATGATGTAACTGTGTTTACAAGTTACAAGCAATTTAAAACAAAAGTTGTCTGATTTGAACCTCCCCCATAGTGAAGCTCTGATTCAGAGAACAGTGGCTTTAAATACACAGTGGTGTCTGCGTTTCCCTTCAAGTTCCATGCTGTGTGTCGTAGATGGAGAATAAGCTTGATTATGTGAGAAACCATAGTTTAGACACGCTTGCACTTTAAGATGCTCATGCTGCTGCTGTTAAATTATCGGGAAACAGCAGCTTTGAGCAAACGCCTCAAGTTCCATGCTCTATGATTAACGGACCAAATGAAGGAGGGAGAAATGTGGTAGTGGCTCACTGATTATGACTTTATATAAGTTGTTTAACAACTGTATGTCACAAGATTCCAGTGAAAATACTGTGGCACCAGAATGGACCAGCAAATCCTTACTTTACTTACGTCATTGCTTAACCCTTAGAACTTTTTAGGGGGGGATTTTGATTATTTTGCATGTTTTAATGATTATATGAAGGCTTAGAGATGTGCAATATAGAGTGTCTTATACCATTTTTTCAACTTACTGTAGTTACATGATAAAATACATTTTATTTCATTTTAACCAACTGTATAACATGACTGAACAAAAACCATCAAAGATTTTTAAATAAAAAAAAAAATAAATTCTTGTCAAACACAAATACTTATTAACAGATGGAATTTATAAAAACACTTATTCTTAATCAAATACTACAGAAAAGTTTTTATTAATTAATTAATTAATTAATTAATTAATAAAAATAAATAATAATAATTTTCAAAGAAGTAAGATATAGTCCATTGTAAAATATAGACAGGCCGTGTGCATGAACTGAACAGAACAAATTAGAATGAACTTTAGCAGAATTTTATGAATGTAGCCTATATGTTTTAATAGATACAATAATCATTACTTGCCATTTAATAGGTAATGTTGCTATTGATTGCTGGAATATTACTTTTGATAAATCTATAATTTTTTTTTGAAGAATAAACAATACCACACTTGCAGGAATAGTAGGGTTAAAACCTTACATGATGTTAAAGCAACCAAAACAATATTTTGATTAATTTAAGAAATTACTGATAACCAATAATTGAAAACCAGTGACAGATGAAATAAATAACATTGTTTATCTCATTATAGTGACACCCGTTAAGGGGAGGGATATATTAGTCTGCAATCTGTTCTTTTGTTAGAAACAGTGAAAACGTTATAAAGAACTGAGGAACTTTGACAAATTTTACAGATTTTACGATGTTCCTGGGATGCAGTGGATTCTACATACAAAAAGTACTGTATTCTAAGAAGGACAGACATTCAATATGGTTAAGATAAGGAATTGATAACCTTGTTATTCAGTACATGAAGGTCATCAGCTGACTTCTCCTATTGGCACATAACATTGCCAGTTATCAAAATACTTATATTTACAAAATATTCTCCACATTTCTTTGAAAAAAGTCATCTTCCCAACTCATGAATTATCACATCTGATCTCATGCATATAACTGCATTACTAATATATTGGTGTTCACTTTTTGTCAAAAAAGTAAGAAATAAGTTGTAGTTAGTAAATACTAATACTAAATATTTAAAAAAAAAATCTGTTAAAAAAGTGTTAATTTCCCCATATATGAAAACGGTTGTCATATTACTATTATTATTATTACTATAAATGAGATGAAAACTGTGTGAGATGTTGACATATCCTAAAATAACATATGCATAAGAACATAATAATATATGAAATTAATATATTGAGATTTTTTGTGTAAATAACCTTAAACTGTACTTTTCACAACTTGCAGTCCAAGGCTTCCATTGACTGCCACCACGGAGAACTAAACACCATGAATAAATTGGAAACTGCTGGCTTCCAAGATATCCTGCTGTGAGGGTTGTTTTATACTGAAGAAGAATAAGCATCTTAAAATCACTAGCCAGAATGCGACCCTCGCTCCAGTTCCTTCAATTAGTGCAGCTGTTTATACTGCCTCTGGGCGGAGAGGCCTCAGCTGTACGTCTGAAGGGACCACTCACTGCTGCATGATTTATTGCCATGCTGAAGTGTACTTATTTCTTTACGTTCTGAATCGAACTGGTTAATGTGAATTTTAGGTCATAATAAGGACATTATTATTCAACTGATATTAAACTAATGCTGTTAAGCAAATAAATTTTCTGTACACAAGTTTAAGGCTGAAAATTAAAGCCTGATTATACTGAATTGCTGATTATATTGAATTCTTAATTTTGATTGGTCAAGCATAGATAGATTTTTGATCATAAGTAGCTCATGTAGTAGTCAAGCTGCAGGCAAATCACAGGCTTAGTTCCTTCTAATATGTTAATGTTTCTATGGCAACAAGGTACAGAGGACTTGGTATGGAGGACAGGTCACATAAATATATTATAAATAAGTGTGTTGTTGTTGCTATAGTAAAATATTAAGAACAATGGGCTTTGTAAATTAAATATTAACAGAAAAAACATAAGGCATGAATACAGCATAGAAAATACTATCCCCTACATTGTACAGGGTTTCCTTCACAACTACAGGATGTTATTGGGGACGTTCTGACGAACGAATGCAAAGTTTCAGAAAACGCTCTGCAAACATATTATTTAGGACCAAAAATAGATGAAGTGAGTGCTCCATGTTGTGGTATTACTATTTTTTTGGAACATTACACTGGAACCAAACTATAACCTTCCATGAACCTCTGTAGTCAAACTAGGGACCGTGGAGGCCAATGGTGATCATTGTATTTTTTCCCACTTGTGCGACCGTGGTAGGAGTCAAATATGCATGTCTTTGGACTGTGGGAGGAAACCAGACGAAACCCATCAAGCACAAATAGAACATGCAAACAGATTAGATGCGGGAATCGAACCTAGAACCTGAAGGTGCAATGTGACCCTGCAAACCCCTTAGCCACCGTGCTGCCTTAGTAAACATCAGAAAAGTCCTATTAATGTGGCACAAAGAACTTTCACATGAGGACCAAATATGAACAACATGAAATGCCACGGAACATCCAGGAGACATACCAGTTCCTGGAAAGTTCTTTTATTAAAAAAATAAATATGTAATTGTCAGTGACTCATTGTGTTTGTTTTTTTAATAAGAGCATGTGACAAAGCGTTTTATTCTTTACATATTGAATTTTTTTTTTCGGTACTTCATTACAAATGCAACTAATTAACTATAAATATATAAGTGTATCAACTATTGTTTAGACTTGGGTCGGTACACAAGTGTATCTTTATATATCTAACAATCTTTCATTCATTCATTTTCTATACCGCTTAATCCTGTGTTCAGGGTCGCGGGGGACCTGGAGCCTATCCCAGGAGACTTCGGGCACTAGGCGGGGTACACCCTGTACAGGGTGCCAATCCATCGCAGGGCACACACACATACACACACTCACACACCCAATCACACACTACGGGCAATTTAGGAACGGCAATTAGCCTAATCTGCATATCTTTGGACTGTGGGAGGAAACCGGAATACCCGGAGGAAACCCACCAAGCACGGGGAGAACATGCAAACTCCATGCACACAGAGACGGGAATCGAGCCTGGCCGGGGAATCGAACCCAGACCCTGGAGGTGCAAGGCGACAGTGTTAACCACTACACCACCGCGCCGCCCCTAACAATCTTTGTGTTTATATATTTTACAATTGTTGTGAATAGATTAACATTGAGATTTTCAGGGTTACAACTGAAAAAGCACAAATGCTCCTACTCTTAATCCTTGATTTGGGAACTACAGTGGTGTGAAAAACTATTTGCCCCCCTCCTGATTTCTTATTCTTTTGCATGTTTGTCACACAAAATGTTTCTGATCATCAAACACATTTAACTATTAGTCAAAGATAACACAAGTAAACACAAAATGCAGTTTTTAAATGACGGGTTTTACTATTTAGGGAGAAAAAAAATCCAAACCTACATGGCCCTGTGTGAAAAAGTAATTGCCCCCTGAACCTAATAGCTGGTTGGGCCACCCTTAGCAGCAATAACTGCAATCAAGCGTTTGCGATAACTTGCAACGAGTCTTTTACAGCGCTCTGGAGGAATTTTGTCCCACTCGTCTTTGCAGAATTGTTGTAATTCAGCTTTATTTGAGGGTTTTCTAGCATGAACCGCCTTTTTAAGGTCATGCCACAACATCTCAATAGGATTCAGGTCAGGACTTTGACTAGGCCACTCCAAAGTCTTCATTTTGTTTTTCTTCAGCCATTCAGAGGTGGATTTGCTGGTGTGTTTTGGGTCATTGTCCTGCGGCAGCACCCAAGATCGCTTCAGCTTGAGTTGACGAACAGATGGCCGGACATTCTCCTCCAGGATTTTTTGGTAGACAGTAGAATTCATGGTTCCATCTATCACAGCAAGCCTTCCAGGTCCTGAAGCAGCAAAACAACCCCAGACCATCACACTACCACCACCATATTTTACTGTTGGTATGATGTTCTTTTTCTGAAATGCTGTGTTACTTTCACGCCAGATGTAACGGGACACGCACCTTCCAAAAAGTTCAACTTTTGTCTCGTCGGTCCACAAGGTATTTTCCCAAAAGTCTTGGCAATCATTGAGATGTTTTTTTTAGCAAAATTGAGACGAGCCTTAATGTTCTTTTTGCTTAAAAGTGGTTTGCGCCTTGGAAATCTGCCATGCAGGCCGTTTTTGCCCAGTCTCTTTCTTATGGTGGAGTCGTGAACACTGACCTTAATTGAGGCAAGTGAGGCCTGCAGTTCTTTAGATGTTGTCCTGGGGTCTTTTGTGGCCTCTCGGATGAGTTGTCTCTGCGCTCTTGGGGTAATTTTGGTCGGCCGGCCACTCCTGGGAAGGTTCACCACTGTTCCATGTTTTTGCCATTTGTGGATAATGGCTCTCACTGTGGTTCGCTGGAGTCCCAAAGCTTTAGAAATGGCTTTATAACCTTTACCAGACTGATAGATCTCAATTACTTTTGTTCTCATTTGTTCCTGAATTTCTTTGGATCTTGGCATGATGTCTATGTTTTGAGGTGCTTTTGGTCTACTTCTCTGTGTCAGGTAGCTCCTATTTAAGTGATTTCTTGATTGAAACAGGTGTGGCAGTAATCAGGCCTGGGGGTGACTACAGAAATTGAACGCAGGTGTGATAAACCACAGTTAAGTTATTTTTTAACAAGGGGGGCAATCACTTTTTCACACAGGGCCATGTAGATTTGGAGGTTTTTTTCTCCCTTAATAATGTAAACCTTCATTTAAAAACTGCATTTTGTGTTCAATTATGTTATCTTTGACTAATAGTTAACAGTTTTTGATGAGCAGAAACATTTAAGTGTGACAAACATGCAAAAGAATAAGAAATCAGGAAGGGGGCAAATAGTTTTTCACACCACTGTATAAGTAATGACCAGACCCGAGAGCCTGTGTTAGATATTATGGCCGTAAGAGGTCAGGAATATACTGTATGATGCCACTAGATTATTCAAATATTGTAGGCCATTAACAAGACCTTGACATTGCCCCTAAACTGAACTGGGGGCCAGTGCAGGGATGCTAGGACAGGAGTTTCGTAACTTATGAGTTATACAGTAGTTAAATTATGCACGTCAGCATGGTGAACCAGCTGGAAATAGGCAAGAGAGGCCTGGCCAAGACCTACATAAAGGGTACTACAATAATCAAGCCAGCTATAATAAAAGCATGTACTGTATAGTGTTTGGCAGAAGCACAAGTATTGGGCTCTTTGAGCTGCTTTTTAAGCAGGCATACTGTGGCAACTTCATCAAACTGAAAAAAGACAAGTGGCACTGAAAAAGGCCAGATGCAGCAGAGAGTGATTCTTTTTATGAGTGAGAGGGTTACAGTTCTGATTCATTTCACAAAGCTGATAAAAGACAGAGAAGAAGCTGGCATATTTGAGTTTAAGTTGTAATTTCGGTGCAGCTTGCAGACCTATAAAAAAATCGTGAGTACTCCAGCTCTAGAGAGTCTGAAGTAAAAAGAGGTAGACAGAAAAAGTGAAAGAAAATTGCACTGCAGGCTTAAAAGCCCTGGATTGGTTACTGAGGGTCAGACTGCAATGAACAGTACCAAGAACCTGTGGTGACGCTTGTCAAATCTCTTTGAGGGGAATAAAAAAGTCTCAGTCTAATTGGCTCTGTCTCTGTCAGAGGCCCAGAAGAACATGCCTGAGAGCTACTGGTTGATGAAGAAATGTGAAGGGTGAAGAGGAATATATTAGGACAGAGCCCTCAGCTTCACAGTGGGTAAATGAAGCGATCTCCCTTCAGCAGAGCGGGTAAAGGGAGTTTAGTGCAAACAACCTTCTAATTTATTTATTTATTTTTAAATACTTTTTTTCCCCCCTTTATGTTCGAAAATATTATAAGGAATGATGTCTCCACATACAGTATGAGCTCTGAATTTGTACTGTATTTGAAACTGGCAATAAACTACAGACAAATCACAGTTTCTGTGCACATGCCAAACCTATTGGCGTGGTACTGTAGCTACCTTGGGAAGCTACCAGTGTACTAAAATTGCAGTGAATTTTTAAAACCAATTAAAATACAGATCTGTGCAAAAGTCTTTAGGCGCATGGAAATTACCGCTATAAAAGGAAGCATGCCTTAAAAAAGTAATTAATTAATTAATTAATTAATTAAACAAAGTCAGTCTTTGGTTTGACAATGCTTTGAGGATACTTTAGTCTCAAGGTCAATTTGTGAAGTTTTTTTTCTGAGTACTTTGACTGTTTAACCATTTCCTTTTTGCATGCAAAATCCTGCATCTGAAATGTGGTTGCTTATATAATATGCTGCTTTCTTTTCTGGCACACAAATATTTTTCAGTAAGATTTAATTTTGTGTTGAATTACTAATGTTTTTTTTATCAGAAATGTTATTGTACGTATTCAATAATACAGTCATAAAATAATAATTAAAAAAACATAGGAAAGTTTGCACAAAAAACACAGGGTGCCTACTGTACATTAAGTACTGTATAGTTCGTGCATAAAGGTGTACTGATGGCTATAAAAATATGAGGGTAGTTTTCATAAATGTACATACTGATTTGAAGGACATTACACCCCCCCCCCCCCCCACACACACATTTTTTCAATTTCAATTCAATTTATTTGTATAGCGCTTTTAACAATTGTCATTGTCTCAAAGCAGCTTTACACAATCAAAAGAATTAAATTAAGTTTGTATGGAATGTGAATGTGTATGAATCAAAATGGTCAGATAGTCCCTGTTGAGCAAGCCCGAGGGCGACAGTGGCAAGGAAAAACTCCCTGAGATGGTAATAGGAAGAAACCTTGAGAGGAACCAGACTCAACAGGGAACCCATCCTCATCTGGGTGAAACAGATAGCAGGAAATGATCTGCATTTATACAGTGTTACTGTAGGTGGCAGGCAGTTCAGCTACAGTATAATATGGACAAACATGAAAGCTTAAAAAAAAACATCCTTACAAACTCACTCCTGTATAATTGTTTAAATATGATGAATGACAAGTAACTTTGATGAACTGAATAAAGCGGTGTTAAAAAAAGTAAAAAAAAAAAAAAGTGACACCTTTAAATTGGACCTAACACTCGTTCTGGGCTAGGTGTAAATTTTACAGATGGCGTTTCAGGTGTAGGAGTCTTAAACTTAAATTTAATTGTGAAAAAAGACTAAAAAGAGAATACATGAAAAAGGATGTAATGTAATAGCATATATTATACTTTTTTTTATCATTCTTTCCTTCCTCCTTTAAACAAATAATACATAATAGCAATTCATTAACATAACAAGGTAACATTAAATATAATCACTCACTCACTCATTCTCTATACTGTTTAATCCTGTATTTAGGGTCACAGGGGTTGCCTGATGCCTATCCCAGGAAACTTTAGGACACAAGGTGGAGTATACCCCGGACAGGATGCCAATTCATCGCAGTGTACACACAGACACACACACTCACACACACACACACTATGGGCAATTTGGGAACGCCAATTAGGATAATCTACATGTCTCCCATGACTGTGGGAGAAACCCGGAGTACCCGGAGGGAATCCACCAAGCACAGGGAGAACATAAAAATTCCATACACAAAGAGATAGGAATCGAACTTGGACCCTGGAGGTACTAACCACCATTAAATATTAAATGGCATAATTGTGTAATTTATTAGTCAGTCACTTTTAAATACTACTACTGTAACTGTGCACAACTCCTTCTTGTCTTACATTGGTGCTTTGTCTTGCTATTAATACACACTATATTTTTCAATTTATTTTCTGTTACTAATGCAAAGGTATTTTATTCAGTCATTTATTTTCAGCAACTGCTTTTGGATTTGATGCATAATGTTGGGAATCCTCTTTAATTCTGAAAGAACTTTGAATCGTCTTGTGTAAAAAAATGTGCTAGATAAACATGCTTTGCCCTAAATAAAACTTTCCATCCTGATAGGAGTGATATTTCTGGGTGAAACTCTCCCCATCCACAAGACGCAAGCACTCACTGAATAGTATGAAATAGTCTGAATAGTTTTAGTATGGAAATTATGTACATCATATACTATGGCCTAAACACCCCTTCTAGACTGTAACTAACAAAAGCCCAAAACACAAACTGAGGGAACAGCTTTTGGAGGAATGGAGTCGCTGAGACTTGAAGAATCAATGGATTCTTCTATAGATTCTAAGGAGCTCAGCTCCTAAATGAGACACATGCAATGATTTTTCCTTCGTCACTCATCCATCTGCATCCATCTTCTTATATATATCTTAAGACTGAGAGAAATGGTTTAAAAGAATGAAAACACAGAGAGAGGCAGGGAGAGAGAGAAAGAGAGACGCATCATCCCCATGGGATCTGACCCATTTTTTAATGAAAGAGAATGAGCACAGCACAACACACAGATGCTACACAACACCAGAGAGACCCCTCAGTAATCTGCACCTATTTTGTCATGTCCACAGACAAGTGCACGCACACACACACACACACACACACACACACACACACACACACACACACACACACACACACACACACACACACACACACACACACACACACACACACACACGCACAAAACCCAAAGTCACAGCAAAGACAATTTAAAATAGTGGATTTTAAATGGACTATAATACTGTAAATGCACCCATTATAATCCTCTATGTGCACATTCATGACTAACATAGCTATTCCACATGGCTATTGATAATGGGGCAGACAGAAGCAATAACTGGCTAGAATCACACTGAATACAGGACTCGATTTCTGGCCAGGACATGAGCTGAACCAAGAAGGTGTAAGACACCTGTCACTTTCAATCAGTCTCACTTCTGGCACATCCAGCAGCCAATCACTCCAGGCTTTAAACACGGACAATGTGAGTCTTTATTCATTTTCAATAAAAACATTTAACAATGAACGGACATTATACTCAAGCAATGCTTATGTTGTAAAACTAAAAAAAAAAAACACAGGAATGTATTGAAGAATGGAAGAATCAAACATTTATTTACTCTTATATAATGAACATAATAAAGATAAAGTTAATCTATTAGAGTATGAGCTGAAAAGAAAATTAATCCTGAGTATGTTTGCGTACTGAGTAATAAATTAATAATTATTTGACTTTAGTAGATATGCTGGATGCTTTATTATATATAGGTGTATATAATCAAGGTTCCACTATGACTATGAATTCTTAAGTAAGTTACAAAAGTAAGGAAAACAAGTCTACAGACAGAAGAGGATAATTAATAGAGATGTTAAAGACACATTTGTTCATATTAAAACAAAATGTTTACTCATGCATGCTCATAAATAATAAATCTAATATAATGGTATACCAGATGTTCACTACATCTGTGCCGACTGATTCATGTGCAAAGTTTCTAATATATAACATAATGAAGTGATACTGTCTACAGGTGCAGTGTATTACTCAAAGTATTCAGAAACTTTTCGTTGTTGTTTTAAACTGTTCAGGTATGCCTAGCTTGTAGCATCATTCCCATGACTTAAGACTAATTTCTGTCATGCATATCCCTGAGATACTTTGATATGCTACATCATTTAGAGAGCAAGGCCCTTGGATACAAACTTTAAAGCCACCAACACTGCAGTTTGTCAGTGCTACCATGGTTTACTGCATATTGTATAATTACTTAGACTGAATTTGTGGAGGCAGCACGGTGGTGTAGTGGTTAGCACTGTTGGCTTGCACCATCAGGGTCTGGGTTCGATTCCCAGCCAGGCTTGATTTCTGTCTTTGTGTGCATGGAGTTTTGCATGTTCTCCCCGTGCTTGGTGGGTTTCCTCCCACAGTCCAAGACATGCAGATTAGGCTAATTGGCTTTCCCAAATTGCAGGATAAATTGGTATAGAAGATAAGTGAGTAAGTGAACTTGTTGGTGAATGTGAACACCTGACTATCACACTTATCTGCGGGTCTACCCTAAACCACACATTTGGAAGCATGCAGTTGTTTAAAATGTCTTTGTATGATGTAGTACTACAATATACTTTTAATGAAACTAAGAGGTCCAAACCTGTTCCAGCAAAGACAGTACTACTGTGCATAAAATGAGCTCCATGAAGACATGGTTTGCCAAGCTGGAGTGGCTTTCAAGTAGCCTGCACAGAGCACTGACCTCAACTCTACTGAACAAACACTTTTGGGATGATTTGGAATTTTGAAAGTACACCAGGCCTTTTTGTGTGCCTGACCTCATTAATGTCTTGTAGCTGAATGGAAAATCCCCACATCCATACTCTAAACTCCATTGGAAAGCATTCCCAAAAGAGGGAAGGTTATTAACAGAGAGGGGGGATTATACCTGTAATGGGATATTCAAAGAGCACTTATGGGTCTGATGGTATGTATTTGGCCATATAGTGCATGTGCTTAAAATATGGACAGCATATCATGTCTGTATGTGACAGATGTATTCAACTAAAACCTCAAAAGTTCCAGTTGGATAAATTTCCTTGCTTAAAAAAGGTCTAGTTGTGTAGCAGGACAACAGATGGCATTAACATTAGGTATCATGTTGATCAATAGGCCTCTAGCTTAATCACACAGTCATCAATGCCCCATTTATACAGCTGCACCAATTACGCAAAATGATAAAATACTTTGTCAGGGAATTGTGTGAGTGAAAAGCATCTACAGGAACGACAGCATATTTTGTACCAAACCTTTAATTTATTCTAGGTGTAGAAGAATTCTTGCCTCAGCCCAACCTCATCAAGTCTATGATAACTCTCACCATTAAAGCTATGACTACTAACTGTAAATAGAGTCCAGTGTTCCATGGTTGTTTAATAGGTTTTTCTATGCCATTTAGGTATTAGCAATCCTCTGCATCCTCCTGAACTGCAGCATGGATATACCACTTACATTCCAGCCCTCACAAACTATATTATTTGTGACACAGCTATGGTCATATCACAGAATTCCACAGAAAACAATCAGTTTGAATGGTTGTAGAGCAAATATGCTAATGATGGCCTGAGGTGGCAGTAAGCTTATGTGACAGCAGAAGAAGAACAAGAAAAAAAAAGCAATTATGGCACAGGGCTTAAGGTTTAGCAGGAGATTACAGGACAGGAGTGTGCTTGTCAGAGTCTGATTAGGAAGAATATTACCATGGCCTAATTGTATTGGTACTACATGTTCACCTATGAGCTAAAGAGGGATAAAAGAAGCACACTGAGCCTGTCTGTGGACTCAGCAGAGCCAGACTATTACTGTGGCTATAGGTCATGTGAGATGTCAACATTTTAGCTTTGGCTAATTGGGGACTGCTGAATGACAAGGGCTCAAGAACAAATGCCACAGCCAGTTGTCAATGAGACAGAAAGAAAGAGTGAGACAGACAGAGAGAGAGACAGAGAGAGAGGGGGGGGGGGGTGTAAATTGAGAAAGCATGACAAATATGGGAAAATGGAACATAGAGTGAGAGAAAGAAAACTGAATAAGGAAAGAACTGTAGAGACAGACAAAGTGATTAGAAGACAGGAAGGAATATGGAGATAGAGAGATTAAAAAAGAATAAGATAGAGAGACAAGAGATGGGTATGCTGCTCTGCATCAGTAATGATTAAAATGATGTGAAGTGTTCTGTGCAATAACTGTCTAATGAACAAAAGTGGAGTAGGTTCTTCTGCTCAAGGCCTTTAAATGCGTGTGCATGGTTAAATATGGGATAAAAAAGGAAGTGAGAGAGACAGAGAGAGAGAGAGAGAGAGAGAGTGAGAAGGAGAGAGAAAGAAAAATTGGATTTAATGGAGATAAGGAGATAGTGAGCAACATACAGAATTAAAGCGAACGGTCCTGTGCTAGGATATAATTTTGTCTTTAGATAACACTCATAGCTTCCAGACGGATGATAAAAACTGTCTATGTCTGGATCAGCCTCATCTCTTACACATCTCTAACTGACACCCACAAAAGCCCCTGAGAGCTGTGCTTCATGACACAGGCTGATGGAGGGATCTCTTGGACAGCTGAGTCTGACAGATGACGAGGTGACGAGTTGTTTGTGTGTGAGAGTTTGACATGTTACATCATTCAGAGACCGAGGCCAAGAAAAGACATTCAGATAAACACTGTAAGTGCATTGATGCTCCTATGTTTTAGTGGTATTATGATTTGTGTGTGTGTGTGTGTGTGTGTGTGTGTGTGTGTGAGAGAGAGAGAGAGAGAGAGAGAGAGAAAGAGAGTGTTACAGGGGTAACACATACAGTAACAGTGATGTGTGTGTATGCTTGTTCCACTAAACTGACTAACTACACACACTGAACTCATGTTTTTTTCCCCCTCATACCTGTCTCCAAATCCCTCTCACCTTCCAAAATAATAGCAGAGGCAAAGTAAACATGCACGTATTCATGCACATGCACACATTCATTTCTCTTTTTGCTGGCGACATCCATGGTTGCCTAGCAACCGCACACATCCCAAGATTGTGTCTAGCTTTCCTTGGGTAGTCCATCACACAAGGTGGAGCAGAAGCAATGACAGGAATGAAGAGAGGTTATAAAAATGAAACTATGGGCCACATTGGCCTCAAATGCTAAATAAGTGTTAGTCTTCACCCATGTACTACTGTGTGCTGGTTTCAGTTATTAAAATGAACATTGACCACAATAGCATAATGCATGTTTAAAGTTATTGTGTGAACTGTGCTTTTCTGCTTTGAGCACAGTTTTTTACTCGAAGTTTTCGGTCATGTTTACAATGAAAAGTACCAGGCCTGAATAACTATCACAATGACAAACATACAGAAATCACATCCCATGCTTTCTTTGCAATTAAAGTGGGAATTCTGATAATTTTTTTAAGAGTTTGAACGCTCAGTTCTTGACTAATCGGCTTGTATGTTATCCTCCACTGACTTCCATAACTGACCATCTTTATAATCCGTCATTTAGCTCATTCTATATGCTGATTATTATCCCATTATCATTATCCCTTCATCTTATCATCATGAACAAACCCATCCTACTCTCCCACCCTGGTGACCACCCTATCATGCAACCTTCTCCTCCTTCTTATAAACTGATCACCACTGCAATATCTAACCTCCTCTTCAAGCCTGATTGTCCGATGATGTGTCCGCTTCTTCCTGTCTCATCACTATCATATTATCCAACCTCCTTTTTAAGAGTGATTATCCCATCATCCCAATTTCCACCCAACCTACTTTTCCTGACAGCTGAAGGTAATCGCTAGTATTTATCTCTCCATCTACAGTATTAACTTTTTATTAGTCCAGTTCCACATCCTTCTATTCAATCTTCTCTACAATCCTATTTCCAGTCTGTCCATACATTCTGTTGATTTGACCACTATCCCTTAATTCATCTTTTTGTACAACTACTCGACTATCCATCCATCAACTTGCTGTCTTGCTCACCATTCTTCCTTTCCTGCTCCTCTACTTTCCTGCTTATTTATTCACAATTTGTAGCATTTCACTGGCTGCTCTAGCGCGCATGATTTCCATGCGCCAAATCTCCTTCCACAACAAAACTTAATTTCATTCTTTTCTGCACATGGCTTTGTTTGGACTATATAAGGGAAACTATTTATAAATTTATCATTATACGCAGTACTGCGGTGCAGTGGAAAAAGGGGTGTGGTAGAGATAAATGATGCATACATTACTGTGTTGATTCCAGAGAGCTGCTGGAACATGTGGAGTCCGCAGCCCACGATGAGAGCACGCCGGGCGGGAGCATAGGTCAGCATGCGCCACAGCACTGGGCCATCTACGGGAAAAACAACATATAAAATTAACTTTACATACTGTAACATATCTTTCATATGCACATATACTGTTCATTAAAAGACTGCGTCTCTATAATCACTATGCTACAGTATGACAGAAGTCAAAGAAGTGCTCAAAAATGCAATTACATAAGAATCTCATTATATTAAGATAGAAAGGGATGTTCAAGTCAAATGGACTTATCCCAAGGTTTCATTAGTGCTTGGATACCATCAAGGTAGAAAGTTTTCTCGGTAGGCCAGAGCCATGATCGGACTGCCTGATTCATGTCTTAAACGGTGGTCTTCCAAGAACTCGTTTATGGACCCAAATATGTGGAAATGGATTGGACTGAGGTCAGAAATGTATGAAGGATGTGGTCATAACTTCCAGTTGAATTCATGTAATGGGTATGTTGTTGGTGAACGATTGTATAATTCGCATAGATAGATGCATCTCTTTCACATGTAATGCAGTTTTCAAGGATCAGGATCACTCAAAGTCTAAGCGGGAACTACTACAGGGGCTCGGAGCCACTTTTACCAGGATTGACATTCACAGCCTTCTTTTGCACCATTTTAACTCTCTTATTGCGGCTAAGAGTCTCATCACTGTACTGTGCTTAAAAAGTCTTCTGGAAATGTAAATCTTTTTTACACATTAATTCATAATTCATATTTACCAATTTATGCACTTCTCTACTTTCCATATTACCAGGAAAATACACTGTTGTGTCACAGGCTAAGGAAGCATTATGAAATACATTTGCTTGTCTCTATTCTTCCATAACTGTGCTGTGCTCATTAAGCTCCAGCTGAATATTGTGCTGCTTATCATCTAACTTCTAAAATGAATTCAAAGTTCAGCAGTGCAAAAAAAAAAAAAAAAAATGATTTCCTGTGTGGCTTGTGAGTCAAGGCAGTTTTAATTAACAGAAAGACTGAATAACGGCCCTGAATCGATTTTCCTTTCAAATGTTTTCTTAATTTTTTCCTTAGGTTTGTCCTCCTGCATTTACCATGCATTTATGACAAGGCTGCTTCAAAATTTTTCTTTACCTGTCTAACTGCTGTAGAAATTTTTATTTGTGCCCATTTAACAATTTTCTTTTTATTTTTTTTTACGTATTTGTGACACTAAATTGTTTCAGATTCTCATACAAAATCCAGAATGCCAGAAACGGTGAACTTCAGAAAGTGAAAAAATTTTTAAGCAATCATTAAAATAATTTAAATAAGAATATGAAACACCTGTGGTTTTGCAACCTTTAGCAGTAACAACTGCAACCAATTGCTTCTAATAACTAGCTAACAGTGATTCATTTGCTGTGAATGGTCCATTCTTCTTTGGAGAATTGTCAAAAGCCTGACTGACTAAGCCCTCTATAATCTTAATTTAGTTTCTTTTGTACCATTAAGAAGTAGATTTCCTCTTGCCCACTGGACTCTCTTCTTGCTTTCTAACCAATTTTGCTCAAGGTTTAGATATCTTACCAATGACCGTATACACTCCTTCATGATTATTTTTTTTTTTGCTATAGAACGGAGGGAACAGAATTCATGCTTTCATCAATTATGGCAACACTATTCCTGCACCATCATACTATCACTGGCGTGATTAGTTGTGGATATCATGCTGTTTGCATGTGTTAGTAAACTCAGTGACATAAACTCAGCAGCATGGTGGTTTCCTCCCACAGTCCAAAGACATTGTAGGCTGATTGAGATTTGCAAATTATGTATGATTGGGTTTGTGAGTGTTTGTGGTTCGGCACTGCATGCAGGCCAACCTATCCATATCCCTAATTTCCCTGGGATATACAGTAGGCTCTGCCCCCCCTGTGACCCTACACAGGATAAGCAGCATAAACAACGGATAAATGCTATAGAACTCATGTCTGCCAAAACTCAGCAGTTCACACTTTTCTAAAAGCACTGAGGCTCATCAAGGGTTTTTGCCTTTGCCTTTTGTGAATAAACCATGTGCACATGGATTCATACGCTTTGAGGCTTTTATACTGGATCCAAATAGGATTAATTAAAGTCACTAACTCATCTGAATTGCTGAATGAGAGAGGAGCAAATCTTGTTCATAAATGAAACCATTCACTGAGTCAAGAAGCAAGGACCAGGGGTCTCATTTATCAAAGTGAGCATAAAACAAGAAATACATTTGTGTGAGACCCACCTGTATGCACAAGAAAATTGGTATTTACTATGTGTACATACTGTACAGTTCAAATTATGTCTTTGTTTACACAGTAGATGTATAGATTCTAAAACTGATGTGTTTATGAACAGTCATGCTCATTTGCATGATAAAATGCCCTTGAATTGGCATATACGGTAAACAACTTTCTTTTAAAAAGCACAGAAGCCTGCTCACAGAACTGCTTTTCTCAGATGACATATAACATGCAAAATAAAAATGATTTGGCACATCTTGTAAGTACTGAAATCAGTGATTTCTCTGCCAGTTATGCTGATATGATAGAGTGAGATATAACTGCACTCTATTCAACCAACAGAGGTGGGTTAAGTAAAAAATCCTTTACTTGAGTAAAAGCAGAGGTATCCTAGGTAAAATATTACTCACTGTAGAAGTCCTCCATTTGCAGTTCTACTTGAGCAAAAGTACAAAAGTACTTACCTTCAAACTTAAAAATAAAGTACAGCGCTTGCAATCGCTTTCAGGAGCCCTAAAGCCAATAGTAAAAGAGTCTCTCTCTCTCTCTCTCTCTCTCTCTCTCTCCATTTATCGACTGTAAATGTGCTGTTTTGTCGTTATCTCCAACCGTCTCTACTTCAACCACCTGCTATATGATTTGGAAAGGTAAATACTGCAACGAAGCATAATAGCCAGGAGGTTCAAATACTATGCTTCAAATACTATGCACCACGCTGATTATGTAACGCAACACCATGCAGGAATATAGTGGAGTAAAAAGTACAAACATTTGTTGCAGGATGCAGTGGAATAAAAGCAAAATTATCCATTAATAAAATCATTCATGTAATGTATAAATACGATATATGTACTCAGTTACTGTCTACCTCGAGTAGGGGTTCTTGCATATGCATTGTTAGGAGTGTGCAGAAATGTATGCATAAGCAAAACTCCCATTCAATGCATAGAAATGTGCACATGCAAGGTATTATGAACAAAACATAGGTTCAACATAGATGCAATAAAAAAATACTTAAGACATTTCAAAACACAGACTGATAATCAGCTTTAAATTCAATTCCAGGTTTCAATTTTGAGGTTTGCAATTGTGAAGCAACTGAACATAAGGAATGACTTGTAAACATGCCATCTGCTGCTATAACCTGGTCAAAGACACCAGTTGGTGTTGCAAATGCGCAAACCCAAACTCCAGCCTTTTGTTGACTGCTGTAACAAAACACAATCAAATTCTTAATTTGCACTAAATCCATGTCTGATGATCATGGGAAGCACTTAATTGGCAAAGGAATCAATATATGGATAGTGCCACATTTAGACAACTATTTAGTCATTAGGTCATGTCAAAGTTAAAAACAATGCAAATGTTCCCGCAAACATCTTCCAAACTTCATTAAGCCATAACAACCTTGATTTTAACTTTGACATGACCTAAGAATGTATTGGTGTAGCAAATTATAGATAAATAAATTGGGTATCAAAGCTCATTTGCTTTTGCGTTATTGTTCTTTAGATATGTTTTTTGTTAACTCAAATTCTGTTGAATCCTACTGTATGAACAGACTTTGGATTTTGAGGCAATTTGTAGGTTGTGGAATGTGGATGCATTATTTATAGCTTTTTCAAATTCATGCTGTATGCTCATCCATGTTTGAATAATTCATTTTTTCAGTCCTTCCATAATTCAATTCTGTTCCCTTATTGCTATCATCTATTGACCATCCATCCATCCATCCATCCAACCTTACATCCCCAATCCAGAAAATGAGGTAGGGATAGCAAGAAGGCAGAATTTTTTTTATTTTTTATCTACAGTAGGATGTTTCATCAGTGCAGGGTGATGTTGTCAGAGGAAGCTGCTCATACAGGTATGTCACTTAGTGAATGATCACTGCCTGGTCCCTTGAGACAAGTGCTACAGACCTTAACTCAATTTCTGTCTGAAACACAGATTCATGGAGTGCTGTGAACCAGGCCACCAGTGAAAAGAGTCTTATAATGAAGCGCTAACTTCATTCTCTCAGACGGACAATCTCCACTTCCTAACAGCTGCTTGAACATGTGCATAGTCCCTTATCTTAATCTAATTAGAGCAGACCAGAGGAGCATGCTCCCTACAAGAAGACATGGGTTTCTATTGGACTGCCCCCCACCTTTTCCCTTGATTTTCTGGCTAATTTTGTCTGTGCTAATTCCCACCTACCTGTTAACTTCCTCATTAATACAACATCTTCCAATCCAGGAGGGAAAAGGCTAGAACATGCTTCCTTTTGCACATGTAAAGCAAACCAAATGCATCTTTTTAAACTGTTTCTCATGCGGCATTACAAGTCAAGAAAAGTGCTATGACTTCTTTTCACCTTTTATATTTTACACATAACCTCCTGTGCATCACCACTTTAAGGACTTGTAACTATTTTAACATTAATGCAACAGTTTGTGTGGTGACACGGTGGCTTAATGTGTAGCACTGTCAACTTGAATCAGATTTAATTCCTGCCTTGGGTCTATGTGCATGGAGTTTGCATGTCCTCCCCGTGCTTGGTGGATTTCCTCAGGGTACTCCTGTTTCCTCCCACAGTTCAAAGACCTGTAGGTTAGGCTAAGTGGCATTCCCAAATTGCCCAAAGTGTGTGTGTGTGTGTGTGTGTGAGTGATGGACTGGGGCCTCATGCCCAAAGTGTCCTGGGATAGGCTCCAGGTCCCCCGTGATTCTGTATACAGGGTAAACTGGTATTGACGATGAGTGAGGTCACAGTCTACCTTAGGTGGTGTTCAGTCACTTCCCTGTGAAGTTTGCTAGTTGCCATAGTATTTCTTTTCAATGCTTTTTCTAATAACCATATTAAAAATGCTAAAGTGGTCTAGGTTAAAGGTAGAGTTTTTAAACACTGTGGATTTGTAACTCTGCTAGAAAGTGCTACAAATGAAAAGTTACCTTCTTCGCAAGTAATTTAATATCCCTTTCCCACTAAACTGCACGATTAACTGAAACCAATTTTATTTAACTATGAAACCTTTTACACAGATAAGAGGTTTTAAGACCTGCTAAAAGATTTCTAATTCACTATGTTTTAGCCACTTTCAATTATGTACAATGGGCAAGAAAAAGAATCATTCTGGTAAGTCCTGCAGGAGATGCAGAACCTGTCTTTGGAACACTGGGCATAAAAAAGGGCACTCTGGATGAAATGCACTTCCATCATAGGGCACCATGTACACATGCATACTGCAGGTGAAAGAACCGCTAAGGAATCCAAAACAAGCACATGAAAAATATGTGAAAAGCTGTATAAACATTTTGCAAGTACGGTATATAAAAACTGTCAAAAACATGCTGTACCATTGATTACACTAGTGACAATGCCTGTAATTAAGGCCTGCAAAGATAATGATTTTGTGGATTCTAAATACACAGGTCCCCTAAGGGCAACATAGTTACAATCATCACATTGCATTTAGGTTGTCTATCAAACTGAATGCAAGATGCCTGTACCCTTATTCATACAGAGCATTAGATAGAATATAGGAATGGAATAAAATTTTATATTGTGCCATTAATACATGCTGTCACTCATGCTAGTCTACACATTATTGAGTCTGGCTCACACCAGTACTGCTTGTCTTTGTGCTTTCTGGTCTCCACAGATCTGCTAGAGCCAGAGCAGCCGGACAGCTATGCAAAGGACAGCAAGGGCTGCTCGTTGCTAGGATCCTCAAGAGAGGACTGACCAGACAGATGGACCCAGGAGAGGTATGTGGCTATGTCTTTTTCATTCACTTTTTTTTTAAACTCTCTTCTGTATTTTTTGTATGGTAGCATAACTCCTCATTGACTGTTGGAAAATGCCAGTTGTTAATAATGCGCTATATTTAACTTGCTGTCATGCAATATACTTAATGACAGTATATAGCAAAAACTCTAAATAAAAAAATGGAACATCTCATGAGGGTCCCTGTATCTCATTTTACTGTACCTGTTGTAGCCTATAAAATGGAAATAAATATGTGAAAATGTACATTTACATAATGAGCTTTTTACCGTGTCAACTAGTTTTATAACCTTTTCATCAGTCACGAAGGGAGTCCTACATTCAAGCAGAAACACTTGCGAGCAGAGATAGTAGGGTACTACTAAAAGCATATTTTTGCTTGATACCACTCTTTGCCCCTGCAAAGTCACACTTCAAACATCCAAAAGAAGAAAATGAGCTTAAGGAGCAACACTGTAAACCAACTAAAGGCCATCAGAAGAAAGGATGAGAAAGGATGAAGGCATTGGGAAGCCACCAGAAGAATAGAGGTAAAGGATGAAGGTGCAGAGAGGACACATTATGTTATTAATGGTTAGAGGGAGCATAAACAAGAGAAGTAAATACAGAGAGACCATGCTTTCGGAATCAGTTATAGGTTAGGAAAAGAGTCAAAATCAGCAAACTACTGTTCCTGTGGACCCTTGAAAAACAATACTTTGAAATAAAATAGTTGTCATTATTATTATGCAAACTAAATACAGTATATTATTCTTACATAAGTATATAAATATACATAGTATATTGTTATCCATCTGACATAAACCCTGTATAATTAAGAAATTAAGAGAACGACATTACTAAATCTGTTCATTTATTTGGCCAAATGTTAATGAAGCATCACATCCTTTTCTGAAGAGGCAAATCTGTTTCAATTCTGAATGAAGAACATGTTTACAAGTTGAATCTTTTTCCTGAATATTGTTTAAAGAAATAATAATGTGATATTACAAACCTTGATATGTCCTTAAATGAAAATCTATACATGCATATTTCAAAATATATTCATTTAACTCAGCTTTCATTTTTTTTTAAAAAGTTTTATACACGTCAACTGTGCATTGGAGAGGTGCATTGGAAAAATGTTACATGTAATATTGTCATCCCATTCTTCTGCTTTATTCATTATAGCCTTCTGTTTAATAAACCCTGCCACCAGTTTCAAACAAATACATTTTGTTTCAAAGGCTACATACAAGCAAAATCAGCTTCAATAGAGGGGGTGAGGGCACTGGCATAAAGAGGAGACTTATTAATGTTTTCATGTCAGTTAAAATTCACCTTTTAGGCAAATACAAATTGTTCTTTTAACACATACTGGCCTCATAAAGTCTTAATGAACCTATTATCTGTCATGCACACTCAATCTGCGCCCGGCACTAGGACCCGGAAGTAAGACGGGCGCCAAACCAGGAAGTATAAAAGAGGTAAACAAACGATGGCTTACCGCTCAGTCATTGAGTTCGGCCCATGTCGGTTTCGGTTGTCGTTTCAGCAAACCGTGAGTACTCACCATTTGGTTCATCTGCTTTCTGCTATTGTGTGTGTATTTATAGGACGCGGGTTAAAATTGTGTTTTTCCCTTGCTCCGATTTTGTGAGAGTCCTTAGATTAAAGCCGCGTGGTTATCCTGCCTACTCGCTTCTTTCCGCGTTTGGGTTTACCATCCACGCTACATTGGGCTAACCGCTAAAGCTACGTCTTCTGGTCACCTCAGGTTAGTTCATCTTTTACAGAATGACTGAGCCCTCCGCGGTAAACCCAGCGGATCATGCGCACCTCTGCGACGTGGTAGATCAGCATGCCGTGCTAATCGACAAGCTAACCGGAGAGATCGCTACTCTGCGCCTGGGCCTCCAAGACGTTGCGGCCTTGCGCCGCGAGGTCGCCGAGCTCAGGCAGGAGAACGCGGATCTCCGGGCGGCTGTCGCTAGCGCGGCTAGCAGGCCTCCCGTCGCGGCGGTTGCCATGCCGCACCCCCCCCCCCTCCACTGATGTCTTTTTATCGTTACCAGAGAAGTGGAACGGCACGGATGGGAAGTGCAGTGTATTTCTGACAGCGCTCGATCTGGTGTTTGAGTTCAATGCCACCAAGTACTCCACCGATCGGCTAAGCATTGCTCTTCTTGTCTCGTTGCTCAAAGGGCAGGCAGCTGAGTGGGCCACGGCAGTTCTCCAAGCAGACACGGACACCGCCCACTCATACAATGAGTTCACCCACCAACTCAGACTCACCTTCGAGCACCCAGCGGGCGAGGTGGAGACCGACACCAGACTCTACCACCTGAGGCAGGGAGGATCGCCCGTGAGCCGCTACACAGCGGAGTTTCGCACCCTCGCCGTACAGACCACGTGGGGCGATGCAGCGCTCCGGACGTCCTACTACAAGGGCATGGCTTCTTGGATCAAGGACGAACTAGCCGGGCGAGAGTTTCCTGCGACCTTGGAGGGCCTGATCCAACTCGCTCTCCGGATCGACCAGCGCCTTCTCTCTCGCCCGAGGCCAGCCCCTCGCACCCTGCCGCCTGCACCTACCTTCACCGTCACCACTCCACGACCCGCAGACTCCGTCACCTACTCCACCCCTGGACATGTCGGTTCTCCACCTCCTGCCGTGGTTGACACAGGAGCCGGTGTACCCATGCAATTAGGACGTGCCTCCTTGACCGCTGCAGAACGGGAGAGACGCTTCCGCGAAGGACTCTGCGCCTATTGCGGGTCAGCCACACATCACCGGGGAGCCTGCCCCCTCAGGCCGGGAAACGCACAGGCCCGGTGAGAAGGGAGAGACACTCGCCGGGTCACCTTCGTCTCTCCGCCATCACCACCAACTCCTCCCGTCTCACGGTTCAGGTACACCTCCAGGTTGGCCACAAACGAGTCCGAAGTGCTGCGTTCATCGACTCCGGGGCAGCAGGTAACTTCATTGACTCCTCATACGCCAAAAAACTGGGGGTAAAACTCGAGGCGTTATCCCAGCCCGTTCGTATCACACCTTTCGACGGTCGCCCCCTATCCACCAGCCCAATCAGCACCCGAACCGAATCCATCACCCTCTCCATCGACCAACACCACGAAGTTAAAATTCTTCGTCACCTCCATCTCGTCACCTCCCATCATCCTTGGGCATCTCTGGCTGCTCCAGCATGACCCTCTAATTTCCTGGACCCAGAATCAGATCCTCCAGTGGGGCGCGACCTGCAACGAACTATGCCTAGGGGCAGCGGCTGGGACGTGCTCTAGGGAGTCCGAGGCCCCCGACGTCGACACCAACTCCATCACCGAACCGTATCGGGACCTGGCGGAGGTCTTCTGCAAACGGCGAGCCACCCATCTTCCTCCACATCGTCCCTACGACCTCGCCATTGACCTCCAACCCGGTACGGTCCCACCCCGCGGCCACCTCTATTCGCTCACATCCACCGAGGCGCAGGTGATGGAGGAATATGTGAACAACGCCCTGCGCCAAGGCACCATCAGGCCCTCCTCCTCACCTGCCGCCGCAGGGTTCTTCTTTGTGAAAAAAAGAGGCGGTGAACTTCGCCCTTGTGTCGACTATCGGGGGCTCAACAACATCACCATCAAAAACCGACATCCATTGCCTCTTACCAACTCAGCCCTGGACGCTCTCTCTGGCGCCACCGTCTTTATGAAGTTGGACCTCCGGAGCGCCTACAACTTGGTGCGCATCAGAGAGGGCGATGAGTGGAAGACGGCATTCATCACCCCCACCGGACACTACGAAACCCTCGTCATCCCGTTTGGACTGTGCAATGCCCCCGCCGCATTTCAACACCTCATCAATGATGTCCTTCGTGACATGCTCGGTCGGTGGGCATTCGCTTACCTGGACGATACCCTGATATATTCACGCACCATGGAAGAACACACCCAGCACGTCAGGGCGGTTCTCAAGAGATTACTCGCCCACCAACTGTACTGTAAGTTGGAAAAGTGCGCTTTTCACAAGCGCTCCACCACGTTCCTGGGTTTTGTCATCTCGCCCCAGGGTGTGGCCATGGACCCGCAGAAACTAGAAGTTGTGCGTCATTGGCCCCTACCCAGGACCCTCAAGCAGCTTCAACGGTTTCTCGGGTTTGCGAACTTCTATCGTCGCTTTATCCGGGACTACAGTACAGTTGCCGCCCCCCTAACCGCTCTGACCCGTCCTTCACCTCTCCCTTTTCACCTCAACCCGGCAGCCGTATCCGCCTTCCGGTCACTTTGTCACCGTTTCTCCACCACCCAGATGCCAGTAAACCATTCGTTGTAGAGGTGGATGCTTCAGATGTGGGCGCTGGAGCTATCCTCTTGCAACGAGGTCCAGATCAAAAGCTACACCCATGTAGCTTTTTCTCCAGAAAGTTTGATTCCACTCAGCAGCGATACGGGGTAGGGGACCGCGAACTGCTGGCCATAAAGTGGGCTCTGGAGGAATGGCGTCACTGGCTCCAGGGCGTCAGCGAGCCATTCATCATCTGGACAGACCACCAAAATCTCATTACAATCAAGACCATCAAGCAGCTAAACCCACGACAGGCGCGGTGGGCCCTCTTTTTTGAAAATTATAACTTTCACCTCTCATACCGCCCGGGGTCCAAGAACTCCAAAGCGGACGCCCTCTCAGGACAGCTGGAGATGGACCTCCCCCGGGCGGACCCCGCGTCTGTCCTTCCATCTTCCAGGATCATCGCCCCCCTTCAACTGAACCTGGAAACGAGAGTTCGCCAGGCACAAGGTACAGAGACCGAACCGGCAGGTGTGCCACCTGGACGACTCTTCGTGCCCGAGGTGATGAGACCCGAGGTCCTCCAATGGGGACACTCATCACCAATCTCAGGACATCCGGGCTCACGACGATCCCTCCAATTTTTTCAGCGGGACTTCTGGTGGCCATCCATGACGAGGGACGTCAGTGTGCGCCAGGGCCAAAAACACCAACCAACCAGCCCCAGGAGAACTGCAACCACTCCCAGTTCCTCGACGGCCCTGGACGCACATTGCCGTCGACTTCATCACGGGCCTGCCGGCCTCCGAAGGAAAGGACACCATCCTCACAATCGTGGATCGGTTCTCTAAGACCGTGCATCTGGTGGCTCTCGCCGGACTCCCGTCAGCAAAGGAGAAAGCAGAACTGATATTAGAGCACGTAGTCGGTCTGCATGGGTTCCCCAAGGACATCGTCTCGGACAGAGGGCCCCAGGTCACTGCCAGGTTCTGGAAAGCCTTCTGCCGTCTGATCGACTCCACCTGCAGTCTGTCCTCCGGATACCACCCACAGACTAACGGTCAGACGGAGCGGACCAACCAACAACTGGAGCGCTATCTGAGATGTTTCGTAGCAGACCGTCAGCGCTCCTGGGCACGCTACCTCATCTGGGCTGAGCTGTCACATAACCTCCACATCTCCTCTGCCACCAACCTAAGCCCATTTGAGGTATGTCACGGTTTCCAACCCTCCGTATTCAACCACCCAGAGCCGGAGGTTGATGTACCATCGGCCCAACAGTTGGTCCGCAGATGTCGGCGGCTCTGGATTACGACCAACCGGGCCATCCAACGTGCCAATGCCCGCTATACCCACCAACATCGCCGCCGACATCCCCCGGGACGACTGTACCACGTAGGTGACAAGGTATGGCTTTCCACAAAAAACCTCCACCTCCACACCGAGTCAAAGAAGCTTTCACCCAGATTCATCGGACCATACCACATCACCCACAGAATTAACCCTGTCACCTACCGGCTCCAGCTGCCTGCAGCGCTCCGGATCCACCCAGTATTTCACCTATCCCAGTTCAAGCCCTTCATCACCTCACCCATGATTCCACCCGCCCCCCAGCTCCTCCTCCCAGGATCATCGACGGCGGTCCCGCCTACACCGTGCGCCGAATCCTCGACTCGCGCCCTCTGGGCAAAGGTACTCAATACCTGGTGGACTGGGAGGGCTATGGCCCCGAGGAGCGATCTTGGATCCCGGCCCGGTTCATTCTCGACCCCGAGCTAATTCGGGACTACCGTCACAGGGTATCCTCCACCCTAGGACCGTCAGGAGCCAGTCCTGGACACGGGGGTACTGTCATGCACACTCAATCTGCGCCCGGCACTAGGACCCGGAAGTAAGACGGGCGCCAAACCAGGAAGTATAAAAGAGGTAAACAAACGATGGCTTACCGCTCAGTCATTGAGTTCGGCCCATGTCGGTTTCGGTTGTCGTTTCAGCAAACCGTGAGTACTCACCATTTGGTTCATCTGCTTTCTGCTATTGTGTGTGTATTTATAGGACGCTGGTTAAAATTGTGTTTTTCCCTTGCTCCGATTTTGTGAGAGTCCTTAGATTAAAGCCGCGTGGTTATCCTGCCTACTCGCTTCTTTCCGCGTTTGGGTTTACCATCCACGCTACATTGGGCTAACCGCTAAAGCTACGTCTTCTGGTCACCTCAGGTTAGTTCATCTTTGACATTATCTATCCGCTTGTTATCTGCATTGCTGTACAGCCCCATAACAAACACAATATATTCATATTCAATCATTCAGCTACTGTAGCTCTGGGTAAAGTCAGGGCTTTTTAATTATATGACAGTTTCCTCCTTTATTTGCAGAAATTTTGGAAGGTTCATCTAGAAGCACTGCAGCCTGGATTGTGCTGCTCGCTCTACTATGATGTTCATTCCTTATTACAAACCTGTAGGGTGAAAGCAGAGCGCTCAGTCTTTTGTCCCTGTCATTATTTAGCATGAGAATATGAAATGATTCCATTTTTGAAGACAGACACAGATACACACTCTGTCATCTTCTCTCTCTTATGCACATAGAGCTGTCTCTACCTGACAAATGGACAGAGACTTAACAATCAAACAACAAAGACTGCCATGCATAAAATTTAGGACACAGAAAATTTTTATTTAAAATGACCTAGTCCTTTTGTTCTGCATTTTCCTATTATTCATGTTATTTAATAAGCGATCGTAAATCAAAATATAAAAACGACTAGTCTAGATGATTAGATTGGTATTTTAAATTAGGATATAACATACTGTACAGTATACCTATATAAAGTAGAGATTACTGTGTATTGTCATCAAAGATATTCTCCTTGCCCTGTCACCTTTGGTTTTTCTCATTCAGGATCTAAACTTACATCTGGGTTTCTATAATTCTGCTTTGTGACAATGACTATTATTAAAATTATTGCTAAGTCTAACCTAGCACTGTAAATATTTGTTTGCATATTGTTCCATGCTTTGAAGAGACCTGTTGGTTATGGTTATTTTCTTTTGAATCCTTCATCTTAAAGCTGAAGCAGAATGACAAATACAGTATAAAGAAAGAAACCACACAAACAAATTGCAACACAATTGTAGTAGATTATATTTCTTAACTATCTTAATTTACATTTTTAAACATCAAGCTGCAGTGCTGTATCATAAGACTTCCTTGCCAGGGCAGTTTGGTCGGGACAAAATGCTTATTTTTAAGGTCTTAGGGCCCTTTCATATAGAAAAAAATGCAATTACTGGCCACTCAAGGATACCAGGCAAAAGTCAATACACTGTCAAGAATGCATGACTGCATTCCCAGATAGCATACTATACACTAGGTAGTATGCCTAAATAGTAATCATACAATTACTGTATTGACAATCATTTGTATAGTAGTGTGAGGTCTGACTTATCATTTTGTCCATGTTATTTAAATTATGTTATGTAATTCCAGCAAATTGGCAACAACATACTGTATCCTTAGATTTTCAAGGATCAGGTGTTAATGGAATAAGAGTTAATGGACTACAGTGGGCTCTCAGCTACTTCAGCCAGGGTTATCATTTATAGACGTACAGCCTTTTTAAAAACTTTTGCACCATTCAAATGTTTTACTGATGTTTTATCTCGTCAATGTAATGTGCTTCAAGTCTTCTAGAAATGTCAATTAGTTTAATGAAAAATTTCATCACGAGTCCTGGGTTGACTTGAGCACCCCTCTAAGGTCAAAACTCAGGTTCAAGAATGCAGTTTTATTTTTTTATGCATTTGATATTTTAGGTGGATCTGGCATATTAAAATTTATATGTTTTCTATTTAAATCTTTTAGCCAATTTCAGTATATATTATTGTCATTCCTTGTAGTACACATTGTTGTAGTACAGTATGTATACACCGGAACTAAATGTTTTACCTGGATGGTGAGTGAGACAAGTGTAAAATATTATATAAATTACTCAACACACATCAACAATCAACACACATGGCACTGAATACTAACTAGACAGGAACATAGAATCAAATATTTATACCACATTTTAAATTAAGATTTGAATTATAATTTTTTGTATCCATGGCATTAAAGTACACAGTCCTGTCAAACAAAAACATTTTCATTGTACCTTGCCTTAGGCAAGCTTATGGTATGCAATCAAAGATCTGCTGTTGTTTTGAGATGAATGATAATGTTAATGAACAAGTGTCTACATCCAACATCTCCCAATTTCAATTACATCTGAAAGATTTGACTGCAAAAAAAGCTAAATCCATATTTTTGGTTTTGAGAAAAGCACATTTTTAAACATGAAGCAATAATATCACAAACTTGACTAATAATATTTAGTGCACAGTTCTTTGAGATTTATAAAAATAATATTTTATTCCTATAAAAAGTACAACTTTTTGTACAAAAAAGTTTTATTATTTTGTTTTTTTATTTTGGTTATAACAGTGGTAATTTGCATGATTTTGTCAAACACTATAACTACACATCAAACAGGTGACAGCCGAGCGTCACGTGATCACAGCTGAGCCAACAGTTTTTCTCTCTCTTGCGCTGCGGAATTGTAGGTAATCGTCTCCCCTGCTGGGTCTTAGTGCTCGTCTCTTACTGGTATAATCAACATCCGTGTTTACTATAACACTGTGACCACGTGTGTGTGTGTGTGTGTGAAACATGTTTAATTTTGTGTTTGTAAGCGTGTGTTCAGCGCGCGTGTATTGTTTATTATAACAGACATTTGTGTGCGCGTATAAAGCAAAAGAAAGTTTCATTAGAGGCTAAAGATCCATTTTTTTATCTACCTCTCTGTATCAGCCTGTTGTGTGTGTGCGCGAGAAATTTGACATCATGCTCCTTCACTCACGCCAACACACACACACACACACACACACACACACACACACACACACACTCTCTCTCTCTCGCCTTTTCAACCCCTCTCCCACCTCCTCCTCCTCTCGGCTTTCCACTCACATATACACACACACACACACACACCCTTCTGTTCTACACAGAAACTCTGCTCTGTCCCGATTCTTTTCAAAGGTAAAGTGCAGGTTCATTTGTTTTTTGTTTTTTACTTTGCAGCAGTGATTCCGTTAGTATGCACTCACTTTGACATTCAGAGCACTGGGCAGAAATCACATCGCGTCAACACCCACCGAGAGTCTTCGCGATGCTTTGTTTTAATTAGACAGTCGGATTCCCCTTGTCCGCACTAATTTATTATTTCTTATGTGTGTACTGTATATACTGTACACACACACACACACACACACACACACAAAAGTATATATGCCATAACACTGCCATCATATGAGATGTGTGTGCATGAATATGCAGGAATTAGCTGCCTTGTCTAGATGAGAGCAGTTTGCTCTGGCTTTAATCCCCACTATTGCTCATTTGGGTTTTTCTCATTTGCCACTGCATGTGATTACTACAAAGCAGAGACTCTGGGTGGATTCTGATTAGATTTCAAATGGAGCAGTGGATCTGGCATTCTTCTCTATGCCAGTCATGAAGGCTAGAGAGCTGAATCTGGGAATTCCAAGCCTAATGTCCACAAATCATTGGTAACACTTCTGAAATATGAGCCAGCTGTGTCGATCAAAGTTTAATGTCAGGCACAGAATGGATGTCAATTGGCTCCACCTAAATCACTCTGCCTGAAGAGACTCCTCTTTGCCTACATTAAGCTTTCATCTGCATGGTGAATGATCTTCTGCATCACTTTTTAATTCTCCACTAATGAGAGTTCATATAAGGGAAGTGAACAGGCTTTATCATGTTTGACTAATTTCCTTTCATATAATCAGCTAAACAGGACAACTGAACAATTGTAGACAATAAATACTTAGATGTCAAAAACACAGACAGACAAAAAGAAAACTTATTTAAAGATTAGCTGGAAACTGTCTATTTGTTTTTTACATATCTCTGGTTGGGGGCCATAAACTGATGTTTGTATTTATAATTGCAGAGGAAACACACACACACACACACACACACACACACACTAAAAATAAATAATTCCTATATACAAAATCTAATGGCACAGTCAGTTCAGACCATTAATTTTGAAAAGATTTAATAAAATTGAAAAACTGAAATTCATAAAAATTTAAGCAAATCCGTTAATACATCTTCTTTCCTCAATGTTCATGCTTCATTGTACAAGCTTCAAAGAAGCTGCATGATTCTTAGCAGGCACGTAAATATAGCGGCCTGAATTAGATACTGTGTTTATTATCATGTAAAAATAGACAGTTTCATTAAACCACAAATACATCAAAATACCCATGAAATGAATCACTGCTCAAATGAATGGGGTTTATGACCCTGCAAAATCGCTTTTAAATTATAACCAGAAGTAGGCATAAAGGATGGTGCTGTAATAGGAGGTTGCTCACTTTTTTATACCAACTTAATTTGAGGACATTTAGAAGCTTTGAGCAAATAAACAATTACAAATGTTTCATCTTTATTATGTAATAATCATTGAGATCAAACAGGCTAAGAAAAGCACTAACAGCTATTATTTCCCTCTAGTCCCACATCTATCTCTGTCCTTATTTATTTAACAGTTTGACCTGGATTGCTTGCATGCTGGTTGTAATTCACGATTTAGAATTGCAACATGCTGTTGTAATGTATTTCTAATGTATGTACTGTAACTTGTTTGTCGTTTACATAAAGATCAAGCATTTAAAGGCGTAATACATTGTCCCTCAAAATTAGGTAGAAGGATGTTTCACACCACATCATATAGTGTGAAAATATTTAACAGAAAAAAAAAACAATTAGCTGTAACCTGCCCACCTTCAAATACTTACACTCACCAGGGATTGAGAATGCAAAGTCTATGCTGACCCTCTTCACCCAAGAGAAAACATTTCCTTCCTTCCTTCTAGGAAACAATTCAGAGCAATTAAAATCAGGAACAGCAACAGCTTCTACCCCGGAGTGTTGTCTCTTATCAATGATACCAAACTCTGATCTGATCTCTTCAGACTTTAAGCAGTTTGCTGCTTGATAAATTTGAATGCAAAGTGCGTTTTGCTCCAGAGCACCCATGCAAATTCCTGATACAATACAATGGATGACTGTTTCTTAACAGAAATGTCTATGCTACGTTTATTACACCTAAATACTAACAGATTGGATTCATGCATTTTGGGTTTTTTATTTATTTATTTTTTAAAGGAGACACACGCACACACACACACACACGAATGCACACACACACACACACACACACACACACGTAGACATGGGGACAAAGTGTGAGAGTAACTGTAACACGAGTTTCGGATCGAATCAGGACTAGGAACTGTGAGGCAGCAATGCTTCCTGCTGTGCCTCCGTGCTTCCCTGTCTGAGAACCCCACTATAGCAAATGTACCTGGGTAGACATGTTTACAAAAGACAGATAGTAAGTCTTCATTTGCCATCCATATATTGTAATACATTGTAATAAAGACAAATTATTTTCTTTGAATATACCATCTATATTATTATCTATCAATAATGGCAGGCTGGCTGTGGTGGGGTTTGAGCTCCCTAACCTTCTAACAAGTAACCCAGGGCCCTAAACTGTTTATTATAATGAAGCTTATCCAGGTTTTTTTTAACATCTGTATAAAACTGTCAAAAATAAAACAAAGTGAAGTCAAGCACAATCTGTTTGGTGTAAAAAAAACAAACAAACCTGAGAAAGATAGAAAAGGGCTGATAGAAAAGGATTGATATGTCTAGGCAATGTTTAGTGGAGTGGTCTTTTCTTCTCCACTCCCTTGTTTAAAGGCAATGACCAGTGACATTACACGTCTGAAAGGTGAGGGCTGCAACACTCTGCTTGTGTGTATATGTGTGTGTGTGTGTGTGTGTGTGTGTGTGTGTGTGTGTGTGTGTGTGTGTGTGTGTGTGTGTGTGTGTGTGTGTGCGCGTGTGATGGCCCTAAAGCCTCTGGCTTATAGCAGTCCCCTCAATTATATGGTCTGAGTGAAAGACCTTTAGCTCCCACTACCCCGGACAATCATCCATTTTCAGGGAGCTACTTTAAAAACAAAGTCGCACACAAACGGCTCAATCCGACAGCTGTCATGATTGTTGTGAGCTAAGAATAATGGTTTTGGACCAAACTGAAAAGCAATTTTCTGATTTTTCTTGCCTATTCTACAGTACTGGAAACAATTGGTGCTTTTCAAAGTAAACACTACTCAAATAGGTGGCATGTTAAGGTTTAAATACTGTGAATCAAATAGCCTATTTTAGTACAGATTTTACATCATGTACATTTATTTTCACAAACTTTATATTAGTTTGACATTAGGAATACTGTAATCTGTACAAAAAATGGGGATTCATACATTCTATAAATTATTTACAGAAAAACTACAAAAGTGACTGCATAAATAGTCACTCTTACTGATATGGATATAAAAAGTCTACACCACTTTAAAAACTGCAGGGGTAATTAAAAAAATTCTTTCAGATATTGTTTTTTCCCATTTTAGGGAAGAATGATCAAAGGAGAACCTTGGCCTGAGATCTCCCTAACCTGGGCTTTATGGAGGGGAGGATTAAAAGATTCCCTAGTTTGACCAATGACCACTGGTTTGACCAATGACTAAGTGCTGAATATGGAAGAAATCCAACATGAGAACGCCATCCTGAACATGAAGCATCAGCTTATGTGGCATCAGCAGGTACTGAGGAAACTGGTCAGGGTAAAAGAGCAAAATGGATAGAGACAAGAATATAATCCCAAATGAAAAAACTGTTCTTCTTATGAAGAGAATTGAGGTTCTCCTTTCAACAAATCCCCAAACATACTCAGGAAGCTTCACAGCTACTGGATACATGATGGTTGAATATGGGCGAAAATAACAGGATCTAGATGTGCAAAGAATACTTATGCAACCAGCAAATGCCTTTGTTAACATTTGTGTAATAATAATAATAATAATAATAACATAACAAATCTGGAAACGTTCAATGAGTAAAAACATGCAAGTCACAATATCTGGTTGATTACACATCGTGTTCTTTAAAACCAGTAAATTACATACTGTATCAGACTGCTCAATGTCCCATAGGTTGATGGAGCTTAACACTGGTACAAGATTATAGTAGATGTGTCTGCCAGCTAGCATTAAGACTATTAAAATATATTTAAACAATACTGGCAGCAAACTGTCCAGCAACACTGCAAGGACAAACTTGTAGCTGAGAATGTGTAAACTGTCTTTCACTAGCAGTGGGGACACAGAGTGGACTTACTGCAGCAAAGGTCCTCCAGAGGAACACTGCAGAAATGGAGCTTTGTGTCAAGCCTAATGACTCAGAACACATCTAATTTCCAAAGCTCATCTTGAACCTCTGTGTGACCTTGTACTGTAACACTTCTCAGGAAATAGGATCAATCCGTCAGACATACAGTAAGTGGTTTTCTGCGCTTAGCTGATGATGATTACTGCTTAATGTCTGGACACACTGACAGTATTAAAAAAAATGTTGCCACAGGATTGATCAACAACAACAGGAACAACAGTAATTATCTTTCGAATATGACTTAAGACATTGGAACACTGTCCCTGATAAGTCTAACCAATTTTCAAGACAAAGGATAATGATCTTGTGACCAACTGAAAAGTACTACAATAAAATCATTTAGGAGTGAAATGGATATTTTATCTGCATTCTAAGCCTCAGGCCATTCAGAACACGTACCAGAGCAATTTCTGTACTATGGTTAAAGAGCCATTCAGAGCTTAGCTGGTAAGCATAAATACGACACTTCACTTTTCACTTTAGTTGAAAATAAAATAAAACGGCTTGTTTGTTGTATGGGTTAGGCATATTACTCACCTCCAGCACTGTCTTTCTCTTCCTCCTCAATGCTGCTCTTGATGCTGTCATACTCTTCATCAATGTTCTGGTTGCCTCGGATCTGACTGAGTACCCGCCGAGCCTTCTGGGTAAGACCCTTCTGGATGAGCCAGCGAGGGCTCTCAGGTAAAAAAAGGAACCCCAAGAACTGCACCAGAGCAGGCAAGGTTGACAGACCCAGCATATATCTGTAACAGGAGCCAGGGACAGCCATAAATTAATAATAATAATAATAATAATAATAATAATAATATACCATCTGAAATGGCCAGAGTTGCATACTGTATATTACTTTTAATATTACAGAGTTGTATTAGTTTTTGGCCAAAATCGTGTCTTTATAATAGGAGAGTCAAACAACTCTGTAAAGTCTTTTCTAAGTTTGTCAATGGAATTATGGTTAGAATTTTGTGGTCAGCTGCAGTGTGAAAATGATTCCTGAATGCTCCCAAAACCTCTCTTTCACATTTCGAGCCCAATTAATTTAAGTATGGTCATCCTGGAAAAGTGAGGACAAGATCCATTGATGTGATAACCCCATGCTGTTCCTAGTCATTTGGGACATTCAGCTGTCTTTATTTTATTGCCAAATAACATTGCTGAGTATAGAGCTGACCAACTAAAGCAACCCCAGATGATAACACTGTCTCCAGGGGCTTGTCCGGTGGGCACTATGCATCATGGGTGCATTGACTCAAGAGCTTCCCTTCTTATCCTGATACACCCATCTCTCTGCACTCATCAGATCACATGACCTTTTTCATTGCTCCAAAGTCCAATACAAAGAGAAACCTTTTTTCCCCACCTTGCTTCATTAGAGTGTGGGTTTTGTATGGCCAAACATCTGTTTAGTGCCAATCCTGTACGTTCTCGTCATATTGTGCATGTGAAAATGCTGCTCCTTTCACTATTAAACATAGCTGTGCTTTCTTACGTTGCAACTTTACCAAGCATTTAAGTAACCTCACATCACAGTCATTTGTGTCATTTTTTGCAACCCCATTTGTTCCACAAAGGTTAACAGTTCACCACTATCCTTCCACGTTTTAATAACATCTTAAACAGTTCTTAGCACAATTCCAGTAATTTCAGCAATTTCCTTAGTTATTTGCTTAATGCAGGACAATAATTCGACCCTTGTGAAACACAGCAACATCTTTTCCATTACCACTTGATACATTTTCCAGCATGGTTATTCAAGAAATGAGAAGCTGCTCACTGCATCAGTTAAGGTTAAAAGAATTGTTGCCAGCTGAAACATATTATTCATTGTAGTTATTATTCAATCAAAGGCTCTTAAGTGTTTGGTTAATTAAATCCAAATGATAAAATCTTTTGGCTAGGCAGTGAATTACCATTTATTTGCATTTATACAGGGTATTGCATTTACATTCATTTCTAGATTTAGCAAAAAAGAACTTTCACATAAAGCCACTTAAGGAGTGGCTTAACATACTTAATACAATCTACTGTAGGATACAGGTATATTGTATATACACGTAGGATTATTTCTGTACCCTATGCACAATAGTCAGAATAGCATTCATGTAAAATACTGTTTCTCTCTAATAGCATACAGTATATGAAGCAAATGAAATACTGTAAAAGAATGTAGTAGCACCCTCTGCACTCCTGCAGAACCCTTGATTGTGGTATTATAGCACACAAACCAACGCTGTACAGAGATCTCTTATTTCCTGACTCATCCATTCACCACAAACCATGACAGCTTAATTTTCTTTATCAAGAAAGCCAGCAAAGTGCCAGGCTGAGAGCACAAGCAGATGAGGTAAATCTCAGGCTCTTTCAATTCATAACTCAGAACCACTCCTACATATTACAGCAGATTCAATTGAATCGCTATAATAAATCACACAAGAAAGACGGTAACAAACAGACAGTGTGTATGTGAGAAAGAATAACAAACAGTGAGTCAGACAGCCTAAAGGACACAATAGCTGTCCTCATCATGCTATACCAAAGACAACATATTTCGCCCAGTTGGACTGCCTTGGCTAGAGTGTAGAGCTAACGCGATAGTGATTGCACTGTTGGGCAGTACAGAACCAGTGAATATAAATGTCATGCATATTTGTGCTGCCCAAACCTCCATCCTCCATGTTGTACGTAGCTGAATGCTCCATCAATGAGGCTGGCCACGAACTGGCCTGCTGTGATAAACAGCGTGTTGATGGTGACCAGCTGACCTCTCATTTGTGGTGGTGAAGACTCAGCAATATATACAGGAACAGTCATGGAGCCAATCCCTGCATGGGAGACAAGATGAAAATTGAATACAAAATATAATGAATGTGCAGTAGGGTCATGAATTCTAGAATACCAATAAAAAAACAGACTGAGATTTTGTTTGGATGCTTGCTACCCTGCTAGAATTACATATGAAAATTGAATAATAGTATATTATTAGTGAATTATATGATCACTATAATAATTGATAGTTTGGTTTGTAGGTTTAACCGTAGTATCTAAAAAATATAACACGGTGGCTTTAAACCCATTTATGCATAAACATGCACATACTAAAGTGGTTAATGAAATACAACAAGTGATAATACACATGCATCGAATCCTGGATGTTGTTTACTCTTACATCTAAGCATTAGCAACATATTTCCTAATTAGCAATCAGTTTTCCCCACTATAATAGCCCAGTTACTTATAATCACCACAATTGTTTTTTTTCCTTTCCTGATTGTCCCACCTATAATCACCCAGTATATAATCATCCAGTTTTTAATCGCACACTGTGTGTCATACAGTAATTTTATGCTAATAATATAACCATATATATGGTATGTATATACAGTATATATATATATATATATATATATATATATATATATATATATATATATATATATATATATTATTATTATTTTTTTTTTTTGTATGTATGTAAATCAAACATCAGGATATTTAAAATGTATAAAAATCTATATTTAAGAGCAACCACATAAAAAATATTAATACACAGTGCAAGGCCTAGCTTAAATATAAATGTGATTTATCTCAAATTTCTTATTAAAGTGGCTACGTCTGGCACATGCCCTTTGGTTAAAGAGGTGAAACTTGGGCAGACAACATTTATGAGACAGAGCACAGAACTCTTGCTGCAATCTATAACATTCAATTTATTTCAGCCATGCACCTGCCCATAAATCTTTGCAACACTGAAATTGTGTCAAGAATGATAGTGTGCCTGTGTGCTCTAAAGCAAAGGGATTTTGTAATAACAATAAAAGTACTAGAATAAACAAAAACAGGCACTAATGTTACCCTTTAATTTACAATTAGGAGTTCAGCCATTTGTTTTTTGCAGTGTGATATGGTATTGATGTCACATATTTTTTCCTTTCAAAAGAAAAAAAAATCTTAATCTGTTTTAAATGAGAATAAACCACAAATATTTATCACTACATATCAGCATGCAATATATCAGTTTCATTAAAGCATAGTTACAGCACTCCTGTCAATCAGATTGCCCTTGAGAGAGCTTTGATGTGACAGGCCAGCCAGTCATGCTCTTCCTGAGGCAATTACTGCATAGTGGTGTCATATTGTGCAAATGATATTTGATAAAAGAGCTTGGATATGAACACACCCTTTTGCTTGTAAAATCCTGGGATAAAGATATAATCCAAGAGCAGTACAAAAGTCTTCATGATATTTACCCAAGAGAACAAACAACATGTGTTTGCAGATTCATATGACAAGGGCCACAGCATCATTCTTCGCTGTAAAGTCTATTAATAGCTGCTGCTCACTGCTTCCTGACGCTTCCGTTGCTTGGTCGACAACGCACCTGTTGCCATGGGAACCCCTTGCTCCCTGCTCACATGAGGTTAATCAATACTCTGCGTCCACGACTGTTATTGACGTTTCATTAGACTTTTAAAAAGCATGTGCTCCTCGCAGACACATCTAGTCAGCCATAAAAGCTGTGGCTCTTATATCATGTCACATGATGTTTTGATATGGATAACGGATCACACCATTCTGTGTAAAAGAGTGTTGTGTGGGAAAAAATCCCAGGAGTACTTTCTGAAACATTCAAACCAAACGAATACCTGGTATCACCAACCATCTCATGATCAAAGTCACAGGAATCACACTGGTGGTTTTTGTGAAAATTAATTGAAGCTCCTGTCCTTTAGCTGCATTATCTTTTTTAGCCTTTTGCTGCTGCGACATGGTTGGCTGATTAGATGTCTGCATGGATGCGCATTTTTACAGGTGGACGGTGAGGGTATATGTGTGGACCATGCCATTAACGCCAAGTCTTGATTACATTTTTCAAAATCTCCTGGGGATAGCCTGGGATTGCTGTGAAATCAAATGAGATGTTCTGAATTAACAGTAGAGGTCAAAATTGCTTTTAATGATTTCTCCCTGCAAACATATGAAGACAGAGCTTAAGATCTCCCCAGAAGACCTAAGGGAGCTTGCATTTTTCTAACGTCTACTATTGAGCAAAGATCTTTCAGAGGTTATAAGTATCTTTTAATGGCAACATTTTTCATACATCACCGCTTGTTAGTGGAGCAGGCATTATTATATGTACTCAAGAACTGGACTTGGGTGTAAAATGATCTCTAGAGAACAAACTTAAAGCACTTTGCCTTGCTTTTTTTTTTTTAAATCCGTATGCTGAACGATGACAATGGCTAAAGGTCATCTATTCTCATGGGTAAAGTGGCTTTGGACCACCATGAACCGCTTCACTGGTGTGCTGGCACAAAGGGCAACTCACAAATAATTGGGCTAAACTGCTCAAACTGGAAGTCAGTGGTGTCGACGGGAAGGTATGACATTTATTTGCTTGACAACCAGACAGATTTGACCTTTTAGGAAAAGGAAATACTAAACCATTTGTTAACGAGTGCCAATATGTTGATTAAAATAGACTGGCAAAATATGTGGGCATAATAATTAATGATGAAAGATGCACAAATAAATGCCAAATTAGATATAGATATCAAGATGATGATTAGGTGTCACTGTGCAGTGGGTCAATCAGTGGGAAAAGGACATAATATATATATATATATCATAATACTTATAATTACTGCCAAAATAATTTATGTCACAGAAATATGTATTATTTTCAAAGGCAAAATACAAAATTTCATTTCCTAATGCTATATGACACTATATTCACTCATGTTCAAAAGTTAGTTCCCCTCCTTTAATTCAGTTTTTTGTGTGTAAAAACATAATAAAAATCGACTGATTTCAGCAGGTCTCAGTATTACTAAAATGTTGTTGTTGGTCTTTCGGCTGCTACTGACAAGGGGTCGCCACAGCGGAATATCCAGTCCGCACTACAACTTGGCACAGGCTTTACGCCAGATGCCCTTCCTGACGCAACCCTCACATTTTTATCCAGGCTTGGTACCGGCACTGCATCCAGTGGCTGGGGTTTTGGGCACTGGCTGGGAATCGAACCCGGGCCTTCCGCATGACAGGCGAAACATGTACCACTGAGCCACCAGTGCCCCCTCAGTATTACTAAAATAATACAGCCTCAAATAATAATAATAAAAAAAATTTAATGTGGGCAATACTTAGCACTCTCCAAGAATCAATGGCTTGTAGATCTAGCTTTAGCTGCAATAGCTTAAAGTAATTATTTCCTGTATGACTCAATCAGTCAGACCAATTTTGGCCCATTCTTCTTTTGCTTGAGGTGTTTGGGCAATCACTCTTAAGGACTCACCACAGCATTTTAGTTGGGTTGAGGTCTGGACTTTGAATAGACAATTCGAACCCCTCCATCGGCTGGTGAGCTTTGGATCATTTTCCTGTTCAATGACTCAAGCTTTAGCTTTTGGACACATGGCCGCAAATTTGCCTCTAGAATACTCTGATATACGGAGGAGTTCATGGTCAACTCAGTGACTGGAAGGTGCCAAGGTCCTGTGACTGCAAAACAAGCCCAAATAATCACCCCTCCACTGCCATGCTTGACAGTAGGTATGAGGTGTTTCTGCTGAAATGCTATTTGATCTTTTCTCCAAACACGGTGCTGGGCATTAAGGCCAAGCACCTGAAATCTTGTCTCATTCGTCCATAGGACATTGTTCCTTTGTTCTTGTGGTTTGTTCAGATGCTCAGTCGTGCCTCTGTATTCTTTTAAGGTTGGCATCTGTCTTGAATGCTTTCCACTTTTAAATAATCTTTCTCATTATGAAAAGATCATTCATAAATGGATTTATAACCCTTTCCAGATTGCTTCTCTCAGACCATTTTTTATGCCTTTCCCTGTTGCCATTGTGTTAAAACACACCAGAATGCCACCAAACTGCCTAAATTTCTGCTTTTAAAGAGGTTTGCACATCTGCTAATGATCAATTATCCATCGCAGGGCACACACACACACATACACTCACACACTCATTCACAAACTACAGGCAATTTGTAAATGCCAGTTAGCCTAATATCTTTGGACTGTGGGAGGAAACTGGAGTACCTGGAGGAAACCCACCAAGCACGGGGAGAACATGCAAACTCCATGCACACAGAGACGGGAATCAAACTCGGACCCTGGAGTTGCAAGGCGACAGTGCTAACCATTACACCGTGCCGCCTTCTGGCTAACAGAATAGTTAGTATTACTAACTTAGTATTAGGCACTTCTCTTTTCTGAATTCATTTTTGCTAAATAAATAATGGATTAGTGTAAGAACTTATTTGCTGATGTTCATCTCACGTTGTATTTGGCTAATATTGAGGCCCATTATTATGTTTTTACACCCAATAAATCCTACACACAATAAACTCTCCATCACACAAAATATTTTTCATCATATTGAAAACCGGAAAAAGTTCACCATTTACAAGGCTTCTAGCCATGGTTCCTAACATTTGGTCACATAAATTATGCCTGTTTAGAGGATTTTAAAAACACGGTTGGTTTCTGATGGAAAAATCACTCCAGGACATATCATCAATGCCTGTAACAGCATGTGGCTAACTTAATCCTAATTACCCTAAGCAATAATTCAGCAAAAGATAAAAAATCCTTAACCACAAATGTACACTTGAGACTTTCAGTGCAGTGTTTAATTTAAAAGGAACTAGTAACATCTTAAATATTCTAAGAAATAATGCCTATTTTTTAAAAACTATATTCTAAATGTTACTTTGATACTTGTCAGTCAATACAAGAGGGCAGTACGTTATTAGAACACCATGGGTTACAGCAGATTATCGCATGCTTATCGATTTCCCTTGGCCAATGCAGGTGCTCAGCAATACTTTCTGTTTGGTCTATATCTTGCACGGATGAAATGCTTCTATGAAAAAAATCATGTTTAGAAAAACAAGCTGTCTTTTGGGATCGTTATGGTGGTGCAACCAACATGCATACAGCATTCATTCTCAAGATGCTTTGAGTGTTATGTTTGAAATAAACAACTAAACATTCATACAAATTTTATGAATTGCTTTGCTAAGTTCCTTTTTGCTGATTTTCTTTACAATATGACATGAAATAAAAAGTAATGATGTGCATTTATATTTGTATTTTATAAGGGCATGTACTGTACCTCTCCTATGAACTCTTTACAGTTTAAGCATTTTATATCAGTTGCTAGAAATGATTGATTTGTTATTGACCTACCATTTATTTATTTCACTCCAGATAAAAACCTGAAATGCAAGAGACTTTGTTTGATTAAAAAAAAGCATAACCACACACTTCTTATTCATTTACAGAGTCAAAGTGATAGATAAGATATGTAGCTTTGGAATGCAATAATTAATTGCAATATCCCTTATGGTAGTGGTTCTCAAATTGGGGTACAGGTACTCTCAGGGGTCTATGAAGCGATGTCAAAAGGAGCACGAGTTTTTCGTTGTTCTCATAACAACGTGGAATCACAACCCATCATCATCAAAGTTATTGCATTTATTGTTGCTGGTGTGACAAGTTCAATGACTTGAGTTTAAGGCAAATACTGAAATAACACAAAAGACAAAATATTATAGTAAGCATGCAAATAATGTTGATGAAATAACTATGCACTGAAGTGGCCTATTGAACTTCATATTATTATTATTATTATTATTATTATTATTATTATTTTCAGTTAAAGGGGTTACATTTCAATTTGGAATCCCAGCACCAGACTCCTTAATTTCCACCTGCAATTCTTTTCTTCAGTGAATGAAATGTGTATTTAAAACTTACACGGTACACAACTGGACAGTGTCCTCTGGGGAACAGAATGTTATACCGTGCAACACTTTTCTGACAAAGCAGCAATTAAACTAGTGTGTATATTGTTTAGACATCCTCTAATATAGTTTTGGATACGTCTCTTATCTGATTTGTTATCGAGTATCCTATAAACGATAAAAATGCAATGCAAATACTACCTATGTAAACTGTTATTTCGAAGCTCAAGTGAAATCTCTGATTGCTGATGATCTTCAGTGTGAGCGGGTAGAGAGATACTGTAGCAACATTTCCTCGTTTTGACGGAAAGTTTTCGAGCGTGCACTTTGATAGGTTTCTCGTGGGAATATAAAATATTATATATGCATATATACAAACATTTATCCTGTTTCTTGTCTATTTGTAGACATTGAGCTGACTTGATGCGCACTGTGTTTATCCATTAACTGCGACTTGTTTCCCCCCCTCACAGACTTGTAAACAAACACACAGCCTCTTACCGATCCCGACTCCGACAATAAGCCGACCGACCAGAACAACCTCCTTATTCGGTGCAGAGCCCATCACGATTCCGGCGATGAAGAAGGCGAAGCTGGCGAGCAGCACACACGCTCTCCGGCCGAACACGTCGTTGAGAAACGCGCCCGCGAGAGCGGAGAGAGCCGCGGCGGCCACCGTGCCCGAGACGAGCAGCTCGTGCCACGGCAGCGTGATGTTGTGCTCCCGCTTGAGGAGCAGCATGGCCCCGGACACCACGCCGGCGTCGTATCCGGACAGGAAGCCGCCGAGTGCGGAGAGCACCGCCAGCACACGCACGAAGGCCGGCGCGCCATCGCACTGGAAGTTCTTCCGGGCGGCGCGCTCCAGGTCCCCGGTGGAGGAAGCGCACGCGGCGTCGGAGGAGGCGCGCGAGGAGGCGGAGGCGGCCAGGCTCGTGAGGCTCGTGCTGGACGGAGCAGTGATGAGAGTCCGCTCTCCGCCGTCATCGCCGCCTCCTCCCGCTTTCTTCCTCCTCTCGCCCATCAGGTTGGTCATGCTGCGGAGGGTGTAGTCATGCTCGGAGGATTTGCGGGACATAAGTAGGGAAAACTAATGTTAAAAGAGTTGTAAATCGGATCAACGGGTCGTTTAGCTGTGATAAAAGTGTATGCCCCGTACCTGTTGGGTCTTTTAAAAATATATTTGTTTCTTGCTTTTTTTCCTTTTTTTTTAAATATATATATAAGCTCAGCTCTCTCTCTCTCTCTCTCTCTCTCTCTCTCAGATCGACTGCATCAGCATCATTCTCATCGTAAACATCCTGGTGGTCCAAAGTCGCGCGTGCGGATGGTTAAGAGATGAGATGCGAGGTGGGGGGTGGAGAAGGGCAGTGAGGGGGGGGGGGGGGGTTCTGGCAAAGTGAGGCGTCGTCTGCTTTCGTCATCACCGGCGTGTGTTTCGTGACGTGTTTTTCGGTGCACGCGCGCATGGATAGTGTACACAACAAATGTCTAAACCATCTTTCAATTTTGAAAATAATAATAATAATAATTTTGCTGAGGCAATATTTAAACAGCTTGTTAGATATATTTACGTGTGTTAAATTTGAATTGGTTGATTGATTAATTTATTAAGATAGCTTGTGAAAACTGTCCATGGTCTGACTTCAGTTATCAAAAAAAAAAATAAATAAATAAAAATGGTGAATTGTACTTTTCCTTTTAACTATATATAGGATTTGTAGCGTGTTATATACCATATACTAATGTGTGTGTGTGTGTGTGTGTGTGTGTGTGGTGTATATGCTGACATCTACATGGGTGGTTCTTCCTCAAACTGCTGCCACAATGTTAGAAGTACACAAATGTGTAGGATGTCAAATAATTTTTTTTGTCACATACACAACCATACACAGTATGACATGTAGTAAAATGCTTATATGACTGATTGGTGACCTAAAAAAGAAAGGATAGAATAGAAAGATAAAAAGATACAAGGATTATTACTGCAATAAGATAAATAGACAAAATTGATATTGAGAGAAATGCAAAAAAGTGCTAAATGTACAAATCTACAGTATACAATTTACAAAGTTACATTGAAAATATAATTAAAATATAATAATATAAAATGTATAAATTAAACAGAATGTAGGTATGACAGCAGCAGTATAAGTAAAACACAAGGTATGTAATGAAACAAGAGATGTGCAGCATATGAGCAAGCGTAAGTAGTTCTCAAAGTGTGCAGTGTTGTGAGTAATGTCCAGCAGTATGCTCCAATACAGTTGTATGCTGTAGCATTATATGAGAAGCGTCAAACCAAGAATTTTTACTGATCAGAATAACAGAATAACAAGAGTAAAGCTAACTTTATTTCACTATATAACCCCCTGCTACACTAATGCACTTATCCAAGGGTATCCCAAGGTAGAAATTTTTCATTGAGTCAAGAGTCATGAACTGCCTGCATCATGTCTGAAACTCTGGCCTCCCAGGAACTCTTTTATTGGTCCAATCATGTGGAAATGGCTTGAAGGGAGGTCAGGACTGTATGGGGAATGTGGCAATAACTCATTGCAGGAACTCAGCTGTCATGTACAGTACAGTTCCCATTAACAGATGTGTTATCCTTTGATTTTGAAGGATCAGGCATTCCACTTGCTGTCTGTTCGTGGCAACGACTGCAGTGGCCACCGAGTCACCTTGGCTGGGATTATCATTCACAGCTTATGGCCTTCTTTAAAACATTTGCACCATCCAAAGTTTTACTGTGGCTAAGTGTTTCATCACCGTACTGTGCTCGAAGTCATCTGCAGATATCAATTATTGTTATGCCTTTATTTACTAGAAATGTCATCACAAGTCCTGGTTTGACTTGAACACCCCTCATTGTTTCCCATTACTGGATCTAAGGAGACAGAAAGAACTCTAAGAGGTCATTAATACATACTGTAGGGTTAGGATCTGTTCACATATTTTTGGCCATATAGTGCAAATAATATAAATTTTCTTTATTTCTGTCCTTTTTGATTTGTGAAACATGATGCTGTTGTTTTTAACCAGCAAGCATGTTAAGTTATTTTGTTAACTGCACACATATTCATGATATTAAGTTAATTAGATGCCTGGCATTTCGGCATGATTTAGGGAAAAATACTCCAAGACAAAGGTTTCATGAGGCTCTTTACATAAAAATGATCTCATAAAAATTTCAAATTAACTTAGTGAACTGTTTGCACTGTGTTATGTGAGCAATAAAAAAAATAATCAGTAAAGCTGATTCTGTTTCTTATTCTGACACTTAATAAAACTAAATAAAAATTTGTTTAAAAGTAATTTTTTTCTTCACATTTTTACTGTTCAGAGGACATGTCTCCTAAATTCTAGATTAACCATATTAGAGAATACGAAACATCAGACAATATAAAATAAAATAAAATGTTCTGCATGAAAGAGTGAACAAACATCCTTCAAGTGCCTACAGCTTTGTTAGACTTTACAGAAAGACACTCATTGCTGTTTTATTTATCTGATTTTTAACAAAAACTTAGTTGTAGTTGGTAGGAGGAAGTTAAGGTGATTTTATGCATGGTCCTGGCTGCAAGAGAGAGATGAGAAAGGGAGACAGAGACAGACACACAGAAAAAGAGGGACAGACAGAGAAGACCCATATCTGATTCCCCAAAGAGGTTTTTATTTGTGCTGCAAAGAGCTGAAGAATCAATTCCTACAATAAATGCTTATTCTATAGAGAATAATTATTCAAATAATTATACCCATACATTATAACAATGACATTTAACTATCGATAAAATTATATTCTTCAGTGGAATCTCTTCAAACAACCATTTGATACTTTTTCTAGTATTATTTTGAATAATGCACAAATCATTCACGCATTGCTTATGCTTAATGTATAGTGAACTGAAACAGACTTGAACTGCATTGCAACTGGTCTCATCAAGACCAGACACCATGCCTTTTCCTGGTATATTTGAACAAATTATTAAATATGTGTACCAAGTTAAAGTAATAAAACAGGCTATGTCACCATCTGCTGGCCTTAAAAGTGAACACAGCAGCAAATGTAACATAATTCCAAATAACCGAGTTTATCAATAATGTTTCTTATGGCTGACACACACACACACACACACACACACACACACACACACACACACACACACACACACACACACACACACACACACAGGTAGATATCAGATATCAAGATTTGCATGCATGTGTCATACAACAGATTCAAACAATGCATCAGAGAGCAATAAGTGTTATTTCTTCATTGTGAAGGTCCCTATACACCAATCAGCCATAACATTAAAACAGGTCAAGGTCTGGTGTTTCCCTTCTGCCACCAAGGTGGTGTCTGCCAGTTGGCAGCGGATCCTTTGTGTACTGTGGGTGCCTCTTCGCCACCCAAGGATACCTACAATGGAAAGGCACCAGAAAATCCAGTGCACAGTGGACCGTGGTGCCTTTCTGTTGTGGCCAGCTTTTACTTTTTTTTTTTTGATGATTTGTGCTTCACTGGCTTTTCTGTGGAATTGGATTGCAGCAAAAGGATCCTGTCCTCAACTGGTGTATATTTGGTAATCAGTTTTATTCAGTTCATATTACAGATGTTTGATTGGTATATACAGTATGTGGTGATTAGGAACAGGTGTGCATGACTGGAACTATACAGGCCAAAAAATTTGCATATTGTGATAAAGTTCATTATTTTCTGTAATGTACTGATAAACATTAGACTTTCATATATTTTAGATTCATTACACACAAACTGAAGTAGTTCAAGCCTTTTAGTGTTTTAATATTGATGATTGTGGCATACAGCTCATGAAAACCCAAAATCCCTATCTCAAAAAACTAGCATATCATGAAAAGGTTCTCTAAACGAGCTATTAACTTAATCATCTGAATCAACTAATTAACTCTAAACACCTGCAAAAGATTCCTGAGGCTTTTAAAAACTCCCAGCCTGGTTCATTACTCAAAACCGCAATCATGGGTAAGACTGCCGACCTGACTGCTGTCCAGAAGGCCATCATTGACACCCTCAAGCAAGAGGGTAAGACACAGAAAGACATTTCTGAACGAATAGGCTGTTCCCAGAGTGCTGTATCAAGTCTGTGGGATGGAAAAAGTGTGGCAGAAAACGCTGCACAACGAGAAGAGGTGACCGGGCCCTGAGGAAGATTGTGGAGAAGGACTGATTCCAGACCTTGGGGGACCTGCGGAAGCAGTGGACTGAGTCTGGAGTAGAAACATCCAGAGCCACCGTGTACAGGCGTGTGCAGGAAATGTTACAAATTTTGCATGTCATTCGGAAATCAAGGTGCCAGAGTCTGGAGGAAGACTGGGGAGAGGGAAATGCCAAAATGCCTGAAGTCCAGTGTCAAGTACCCACAGTCAGTGATGGTCTGGGGTGCCATGTCAGCTGCTGGTGTTGGTCCACTGTGTTTTATCAAGGGCAGGGTCAATGCAGCTAGCTATCAGGAGATTTTGGAGCACTTCATGCTTCCATCTGCTGAAAAGCTTTATGGAGATGAAGATTTCATTTTTCAGCACGACCTGGCACCTGCTCACAGTGCCAAAACCACTGCTAAATGGTTTACTGACCATGGTACAGTATGACAATACTCAATTGGCCTGCCAACTCTCCTGACCTGAACCCCATAGAGAATCTGTGGGATATTCTGAAGAGAAAGTTGAGAGACACAGGAATCTGCAAAAGGATTCCCGACCAAGTATTGAGTGCATAACTGAACATAATTATTTGAAGGTTGACATTTTTTTGTATTAAAAACACTTTTCTTTTATTGGTCAGATGAAATCTGCTAATTTTTTGAGATAGGGATTTTGAGTTTTCATGAGCTGTATGCCACAATCATCAATATTAAAACAATAAAAGGCTTGAACTACTTCAGTTTGTGTGTAATGAATCTAAAATATATGAAAGTCTAATGTTTATCAGTACATTACAGAAAATAATGAACTTCATCACAATATGCTAATTTTTTGAGAAGGACCTGTAGTAGAATTTGAAGTTTGTACACTGCAGTGTGATGTGAGAATTGGAGTTTCTTCAGACAACTGGCGTGAAGATCACTCAATATTAGGAAGGAATATTGAGAGGAATCGAGAATTACAAATTAATATGAGAATGCCAAATGACCAGAAAAGGTTTAAATTTCTTCCATAATGAAAAGCATTATGTTTTCAATCATCAACTGATATTCTACACAATCTATAAATAAAATAAGTACATTATAGTGTCCCGCAAAGGTGAGGTTCCCATACTCATGGTAAATAATTACAATAACATTAGGCCAGATTCAGAAGCACAAACCCATAAAGGTTAAACAAATAGAAACTCCCACCTTCCTCTAAATTCCGATAAAATGAAAGCACTGTTGTTAGGTATCAGGGCTACTTAAAATAGAATGCTGACATGTTTATAGCTATTATGTGAAATCAAAATCTAAAGTTATACTATGGACCTTAGTCCATCCCTTTATCCAAGTCAATTATTTAATTTACCATATACAGTAACTAATCTTGATAAAAACTATATATTAGAACTTCTTAGATCATTCTAATCATTCATGATCTTCTGGTAAACCTGTTTTCAATTATGCATGCCTAATGTAAAAACCAAATAAGTAACTAATATATTACTATAAATAATTATCTGTCCAGAGAGAATAGTTATATAATAGATATATATAGTCATATTACATTATAATAGAAAGCTGTCAAATGACCCTTCATTTTTTCCTTGTTGTCTACTTTGCATACTATTGTGTAGCTCAAAGCTCAAATTTAGTGCATACTATTGTGTAGCTCAAAGAAAAGAACTGCAGGCTGATAAGTGCCAACAGGAGCAATGGGCAGCTGCCCTGGCATTAAACTCCATTGTCACCCTTTCTGGATTTGCGGATTCCTCATCTGCCACTTTGTTTCCTGTTACAAGCCACACCCCTCTTGTTGAATAACAGGTGTTTGTGTCTTGAGTGATTTGGTCAAATATTATCACCAGTGCATGGTAGAAGAAGGTACAGTCTTTTTGTTCCCTTTCTAATGAGGTCTTTTTCATCAAAAAAGAGAAGAAATTAAATATTCTACCTCATCACCCATTTGTGGTAACTGACAATTTGCAGAAAATCCCGAGTATTTCCAGTGGAGCTGGAGTACTCAAGTCTAGTCTTAGACTCCAGTTTTGAGACGTTCTCTTTATTGACTTGGACTTGTCTCAGAAGAACTGCCATTTGTATTCAGTTTTGCATTAAGGCCAGGATATATTAAATATAATAAACTCATAAATTTGAGCTCACTGTCATTTATCCCTCTTAGCTATAGAGGGTTAGATTATTAAAGGTCACATATTATAGTCCTTTTAAACAATTTAACATAGGTCTTAAATCATGCTATTATGGAATTTTAGAGTGGAGACAATTACATGAGCAGCTTATAGGGTTTTATGAGCACACAGCACATAACAGGAATACAATGAATAACAAGGGTTTAAATACAAGAAGCGGTGGAGTAGGACAAACACACATGGCAGAATGACAACAAACAATGTGGAATTCCAAGGCAACATGCTGTCCAGTGCAATGCTCCCTGGTATCCCCAGCATGCAGAGCCCAGCACGAGAGACAAAAATTGTTCCACTCCAGGTACTGTAAGTTATTGTGGTGCCTTTGAGGGCAAAACTGACGTCTTAGGGTGGGATGGTGTCCCTCCCACTCGGGAAGGTGCTGCTCTCATTTCTTGCAGCATAGCTCAGCAGGTCTAGTTAATCGGTGACTATCCAGGGCCCAGGCCAGAGAGCAGACAAACAGGATAACCTAATTGTCTGCTAGTTGCACAATCATCACTCCGGTCTCTCTACATTAAGACGGTGTCTGTTCCCTGAGCTATCTAATCAATATAAAATTAGAATTAAACCAGATTGAATGCACTTCCAGCACCTCTGATCTGAAGCTAGGACTGTTAAATATAATAATAATAATAATAATTATTTTTACATCTAAAGGACTTATTGTTAATGAGTCCATCACCGATCAGGAGTTTGATATACAGTACTGTAACAGAAATTTGGATTAATTCGTATGAGTACTGTATGTATGTACTGTAAGTTCTTCCTCCTGGATACAGTTCCATACATCAGTCACTGCTAACTGGTAGAGGAGGATCTATATACAAACATAACAAACATACTGTACTGTAGTCACAAAAACTAAGTCAGCTCAGTCGATTCTGCAAATTTTTATTTACAGACACCCTGGACTGTTCTCTGAATTTCTTTCTGCATTTGCAGATTTCCTCTCAAGCCCTGATCATTTCTGTAGACAAAGCATTAATTGCTGGAGACTTTAATATTCATCTTTAATATTCATAAATTTAATGTTTAAAAAATCCAGAAGACCCTTTTAGGACAGCATTCATGTCCATTCTGTATTCAGTTGTGAATCAGTACACAGCAGGACCAACTCATAAGGCAGATCACACACACGAGATATAATACAGAAAATATAGTTACACAGTCTGAAGTTATTGTCATGTCGTCTTCGATAAGGACACACACGAGAGAACGCAGGTGCAGGAATATAATCTTTATTGAAAAAAGTCCCGTTTTTGACTTGAACAACTGAAATCTTTAACTAATAATGACCCCAAGGATCCTTCCCCAGGGACGGTCTGCAGGCGGAAAACACAAAGGAAAACCCCGACTTCACTCGAAGTCTTAACCTTGAGAGGAAGGGAGAACTGCCACGGAACCAGGATCCGTCCGAACGCGCAAAAGCCGTCTCGCTTTTCGCTACCTCGCCTGCAGATACCGTCTTAAACCTGGGGGGAGAGAGAGAGAGAGAGAACATCAGAGCCAACATACATGGTGTGCACAACGGTGACCAGACAGTGTGGTGTGGGTTCGGCTGGGTTAAATAGTGAGACACACAAGGGTAGACAGGTGAATTCACTCTCGTGTTGATGACTGATAGTGACATACGCAGACACACTAGGGGGAGACAAAGACTACGGCTCAGTAATCCGGTGAACCTGATCTCCGGGGCTGAGGCAGATCGGATGTTACATTACCCCCCCTCCCAGGACCGGCTACCTGAAAGAGAGGTGGGCGTTCCCCACTAGGTACCGAAGGGGTCTGGGACCCACCGGCCTGATGGAATTGCCGGCGAGCGGGTCGGCCTGGAGGTCGTGGCGCAGGACGATCCGGTCGAGCTTGATGAAACTCGAATATGAGTTCTGGGCTCAGGATGTCCTTTGCCGGGACCCAGCTGCGTTCCTCCGGCCCATACCCCTCCCACTCTACCAGGTACTGAAGGGAGCCCCCTCGCCTTCGGGAGTCCAGCAGTTGCTGGACTCTGAATGCTGGTGCGCCCTCAATCTCCACAGCCCCAGGGAGTGAAGGGTCTACGACACCTCCGTCTAGTGGTCCCCGCATTACTGGCCTGAGAAGAGAGATGTGAAAGACAGGATTAATGCGCATGTGTGAAGGGAGTTGCAATTTAAAAGAAACGGGGTTGATTTGGGAGATTATAGGAAAGGGACCGATGAATCTGGGGGAGAGTTTACGGCAGGGGAGGTTGAGAGAGAGGTCCTTTGTCGAGAGCCAAACCCGATCTCCTACCTGGAGCGGAGGACTTTCCCGTCGCCGCCTATCGGCGAAACTTTTGAACCGGCGAACTGCTTGGGAGATACTGGCATGCGCCCCCTCCCATACTTTTTCCGCTTTTTTAAACCACTCATCTACCATGGGGATATTGGTGGGAGTGGCATCCCAAGGACATAGCGGTGGCTGATGTCCGAGCACACATTGAAACGGCGTTAGGCCGGTTGAGGAGTGTCTTAGTGAGTTTCGCGCATATTCCGCCCAGAATAAACAGTCTGCCCATTCATGTTGCCGACTACTACAATATGCGCGGAGGAATGTCCCGAGATCTTGGACAGTCCGCTCTGCCTGCCCATTAGACTCCGGGTGATAGCCTGACGTTAGACTAACAGTGGTCCCCAATTTCTGGAAAAAAGCTTTCCAGACTTTTGCGATAAATTGGGGACCACGATCGGAAACAATATCCTCCGGTATGCCGTAGTAGCGAAACACATTGTTGAATAGGGTTTCCGTCACCTGGGAGGCGGTTGGGAGGGCGCAGAACGGAATAAACCGGCAACCTTTTGAGAAGCGGTCTACAACTACCAGGACGGTCGTGTACCCTTTAGACACTGGCAGGTCCGTCACAAAATCCACCGCCAGGTGGGACCACGGTCTGTTAGGTGTAGGTAAGGGCATTAATTTTCCAACTGGCAACCCTCGAGGGCTCTTGGTGGTCGCGCAGGTAGCACAAGACGAAACGACTGTTTTCACTGTTTCCCGCAAATTTGGCCACCAGAACCGCGGTTCTAGTAGATGACGTGTTTTTAGTTCGCCGGGATGTCCAGATGATAAATTGGTGTGAGCCTCCACGATCACTCGTTCACGTAGTGACTCCGGCACGTAGGTTCGATTCGGAGGACAGCCCGGCGGCACGGGTTCTGACCGTGTCGCTCGGGCTATCTCCGCATCGAGGTCCCACGTGATCGGTGCCACCACGAGCGAGGGGGGCAAAATGGGTTCAGGCACCTGGGGTTGGTCCTGCGTCGCAAAACAGCGGGATAACGCGTCCGCCTTTAAATTCTTCGAGCCGGGGCGATAAGTAATACTGAAATGGAAGCGAGTGAAAAACAGTGCCCAGCGGGCTTGTCGGGGGTTTAGTCTCTTTGCTTGTTGGAGGTACTCCAAGTTCTTATGATCTGTGAGTACCGTGAATGGATGTTCCGACCCTTCCAACCAATGCCTCCACTCCTCTAACGCCGCCTTTATTGCAAGCAGTTCGCGATTTCCGATATCATAGTTGCATTCAGCAGGTGTCAGTTTTCGCGAGAAAAAAGCACAGGGGAATAACTTCTCCGGGTGGCCATGGCGCTGTGACAGTACCGCTCCGAGCCCTACCTCCGACGCATCGACCTCCACTACGAAGGGCTGGTTAGGGTCGGGCAGTTTTAATATAGGCGCGGATGTAAAAGCTTGTTTTAGGCGCTGAAACGCCACGCGCGCGTCCAGCGTGAATTTGTGTAACTTGCGCGGTTTACCCTTTAGTAAGCTAGTGAGCGGTGCTGCCAGTGTACTATAGCCCCTAATAAAGCGCCTGTAAAAATTGGCAAACCCGAGGAAACTTTGTAGCGCCTTCACTGTGGTTGGCTCCGGCCATTGGAGTACCGCTTTGACCTTGGCTGTGTCCATCCTGACCCCCAGTGGCCCTATGCGATAGCCCAGGAATGCAACCTCTGTTTTATGAAATTCACATTTCTCAGCCTTCACATAGAGCCCATGTTCCCTCAGTCGATGGAGGACGGCGGTCACATGCCTAACGTGCTCTTCGTATGACCGAGAGTAAATGAGGATGTCATCCAAATAAACTATCACGAACCGGCTTAACATATGTCGGAGCACGTCATTCATGAACCCCTGAAACACCGCAGGAGCGTTCACCAGTCCATAAGCCATTACATTGTATTGGTAATGACCTGATGTAGTGCTAAACGCTGTCTTCCACTCATCTCCCTTGCGAACACGAACGAGGTTATAAGCGCTGCGGAGGTCAAGTTTGGTAAAGATGGACGCGCCGCGGAGCAAATCGATCGCGGCCGGAACCAGGGGCAGCGGGTGCTTATATTTCACTGTGATGGTATTGAGCCCTCTATAATCAATACACGGCCGAAGGCCCCCGCCTTTTTTCTCGATAAAAAAGAACCCAGCCGATGCGGGTGACGTGGAGCGACTAATGAGCCCCTGCCGGAGAGCCTCTTTCACGTATTCCTCCATGGCCCGTGTTTCTGGCACGGACAATGGATAAACCCGCGAGCAAGGCGGTGCTTTCCCCGGCAGGAGGTCAATAGCGCAATCCCACGGGCGGTGAGGGGGAAGTCGTGCAGCTGCCTTAACACTAAAAACGTCTTTAAATTTTACATAGTCCGATGGCACTTGGGTCGAAACTAGGGCGCTAGGACTTTCTACTGTAGTCGTTTGGGCCATCAATGAGGTTGGCATACAGAGTTTCGCGCATCGGGGGGACCAAGAAAGGATGCGAGTATTTTCCCAATCAAAATTCGGGTTATGAGAGCTAAGCCATGGGAGGCCGAGCACGACGGGCTGACTCACCTGGGAGATTACATAAAATTCTAACTCCTCAGTGTGGTTAGGGAAAGTTAACCGTAGGGGCACGGAGATCATGTTAACAGGCGAATGACTTAATGGGTTGCCATCAAGAGCGTTAATCACGATCGGGGTTGGTAGCTTCGACACTGGAGCTTGCAGCGAGGAAAGTAAAGCAAATGAAATAAAATTCCCAGCCGAGCCCGAATCTATGAGAGGAGAAACAGAAATCACACGGTTATTATATGCCAACGTCGCATTTACACAAAATGACCGGTTGGTTCGTGGTGGTGTTGGTAGTGTAGGTGTGTGTTCAGTTTGTGGGGGTGTGTCCGTGTTTATGGTTTGTGTAGAGGTGTTCCTGCGTGTGATTTGTGGGGAGGTGATGTCTGACTTTACGTTTAATAACGGGCATTCACGGATGAGGTGCCCCCCACCCCCGCAGTACAGGCACAGTCCAGCCGTAATTCGGCGTCGTCTCTCCTGTGTGGACAGCCTGGACGAGCCTACATCCATCGGCTCGGTCGTTGGAGACTCGCGGGGAGCTGGTGGGCTTCTGCTGGGGCGAGGACGGTGGTGCGACTCCATCCTGCTTCCTGCCGATCGGGCAGGGGTTTGCCTTCTCTGACTGCGGAGGTGTTGATCCAGCTTAATGGCGAGCTGGATTGTTTCGTCCAGGTCCAGCTCTGCGTCTCTGCACGCCAACTCCAGCTGGATGTCGGGCTGGAGCCCGTCCCGGAAGCGGGCGAGAAGGCTCTTCTCGCACCACTCGCTCTCCGCAGCCAGGATCTTGAAGCGAACGGCGTACTCGGCTACGGGGGTGGACCCCTGCCTAATCCGCAGCAGCTGTTGCTCCCCAGTCCGGCCCTGATCCGGGTGATCGAAGACCGCGCGGAATGCGCGGAGGAAGCGAACAAAGTCGATCATGTCCCGGCCTCCAGCACTCCACATTGCGGTGGCCCAGTCCATCGCTGCACCTGTGAGCTGTTGAGTCACAAAGCTTATCTTCTGGCGTTCGTCGAGACCGGGATATTCGGCCAGGTACAGCTCACAGGCGAGGAGAAATCTTCGGCACCCCTCTGGGTCACCAGCATATCTCTCGGGGGGGGCGGCCCGTGGTGGAGATCGGGATGCATGTCTCGACGCTGCCGGTGGAGGAGACTGTCTCGCCGCGATGTCACGAACACTGTGGGCCAGGTCATTTATTGCCCTGGCCAGGCTGTCCATCTGCCCCTGCTGCCTTCGAATGTAGTCCATCATAGGGACCGTAGTGTCGCGCACGGGTGTTCCTGCTGCGTTCTGGTAGGAGGTCTGGTCATCTGTCATGTCGTCTTCGATAAGGACACACACGAGAGAACGCAGGTGCAGGAATATAATCTTTATTGAAAAAAGTCCCGTTTTTGACTTGAACAACTGAAATCTTTAACTAATAATGACCCCAAGGATCCTTCCCCAGGGACGGTCTGCAGGCGGAAAACACAAAGGAAAACCCCGACTTCACTCGAAGTCTTAACCTTGAGAGGAAGGGAGAACTGCCACGGAACCAGGATCCGTCCGAACGCGCAAAAGCCGTCTCGCTTTTCGCTACCTCGCCTGCAGATACCGTCTTAAACCTGGGGGGAGAGAGAGAGAGAGAGAACATCAGAGCCAACATACATGGTGTGCACAACGGTGACCAGACAGTGTGGTGTGGGTTCGGCTGGGTTAAATAGTGAGACACACAAGGGTAGACAGGTGAATTCACTCTCGTGTTGATGACTGATAGTGACATACGCAGACACACTAGGGGGAGACAAAGACTACGGCTCAGTAATCCGGTGAACCTGATCTCCGGGGCTGAGGCAGATCGGATGTTACAGTTATCTCAGATCACTATCTCATCTTGTTTAAAATGTGTTTTAGTAATTGTGTACAGTATGTTCAGTGCCACATTATCATAATCCCAAACATTTATCCTGCTTCAGTATGCAAAACAGCAGTTTTTGTGCAGTTGTGGACATTTCAAGTTCGTGTTGCTAGATTTGACTAGCTAATTTGATGAACAGCAGTAAATAACTAAAATAAAATAGCAACACTTACAGCTCCAGGACCTGAATTTGGATTTGATCCACTTTTTTAGTTTCAGTCTTTAAGCAAATTAGACTCTTTAAGAAAACACACCAGTGTGAAATGGTTAGCAACCCCATATAAATATAGGGGAAATATTTCTGAATATCTCCACCATTACAAGAAACATGTATGTTAGTTTGTACAAGCAACAACAGAGGACTGTGCTTTGCTCTTAGCTGCAACAGGTTTCTTGGAAATCAAAATTGTGCAGAGTGAAGCATCTGTGTAGTATTCTCTTGGGCAAAGCTAAGCATAGATGTGGATCAGGGTCTTTGCAAATTGCTTCTTTAAAACAGTATCTCCACTTCCAAGGTAATAAAGGGAGGAAAACCTGAACAGTGTGCTTAAGCACAGGTTTCTACACAGATGGTCTAATATATTTTGCACTGGAGACCCATGAAAACATCCAAAAATTATTTGTTAAAAAAGTGAATAATATCTGACCATTATGATTAATGGCTTGCATTAGCTAACAGATTATTGTGCATTGTTATAACTCCATAATTCCATGAATTGTTTATACATTTCAGTAACAAATATCAATTTCTGTTATAATTAAGTTCATAAGGGATGAAAACCTGCTTGCTACTATTATTTGCGAAAGGAGTGTTACTGTAGGTCAACTCGCTACCACTCCTCGCGCAGCTACAGTACAATGTTTTGACAGCCCTTACTTCTGCCATGTCATACGGGCTGTTGCTGAAGTCTGATGTGGGGTTTCAGTAGCTACAGTATGAGTTTGGCCCTATGTACCTGTTTTTGACAAAGACAATGATGATGACGCTGCCTATTGTTAGGTTAGGAATTACTGTGGTGTGCCTGTGACAGCCCTACCTGTGCAAACACCGGCCAACCAGAATTTCTGTATATATACAGTAATACAGTATATAACCAATTGATTCTTAACTCGGGTTAAATCTGATAACAGCAAGGTAATAGTTATCTAAAAGTAAAGTGTTATTTACTTAATGATACTCAGATTACTCAGATACTGTAACTATTTTTTATATAATATATAATTTTTATAAAAAAAGAAATAATAAAATTATATATATATATATATATATATATATATATAATGTTTCTTATTATAAAAAATAATATATATATATATATATATATATATATATATATATATATATATATATATATTGTGGCGTGGGCGGGGCTGATACATTGGTGTCAGAAGTGGGATGGAGATCTCCGAGTTGGAGCGAACGGCGGAGGATCTGAAGAAGATCAAAGAGGGCCGCCGAGTGGCAGCAGAACTCCTGCAGAGGAAGCACCTTCCGGACGGTGCCAGCACAAAAAAAGCGGCGCGGCGAAAGCAGAGCGGCGAGATGAGGGTCCCGGCACTGGATCTCGGGGCGGAGCTTCCCACAGACCAAGCCCCGTGCGCCGTTAACCGGCGAGGCGACTTACAGCTGCGCCTTCCTTTCTATAACGGCGCCGTCGAACCCTACGCATTTTTTGCGCAGGTAGAGCTCGCCGCCGATCTCGCGGGCTGGTCCCCAGCGGAAATCGCGGTCCGCGTAGCACTCTCGCTTGAGGGCGACGCACTCCGGGTGCTCGAGGACCTCCGGGCTGAGGAGCGGAAGGACTGGGCGAAGCTGCGGGAATCGCTCCACTTCCGGTTCGGCGCGGGTGACCGCAGAGAAGCGGCTGGCGAAGAGCTCGCGGTCCGCGAGCGGCGCGCTTCAGAGCCACTGGGCGCATTTGCGATGGACGTGCGATGCCTCGCGCGGCGGGGCTACCCTGAATTCGAGCACGATCAGCAGGAAGAGCTAGCTCGTCGTGCATTCCTCCGGGGTCTCCGACCGCTGTGGCTCCGCGAACACGTCAGGTTGGCGGCACCCGGTTCTCTGGCCGAGGCACTGCGTGAGGCCGAGCGCGCTGAACCCATCATGGCCGGGCATGGCGGCGAAAGAGCCGAGCTACCTCCCGCCGCTAGGGGGCGCTCGGGAGGCGAACCTGGCCGGGGACAGGGCTACCCGTCACGGCCAGGCTACGAGCAAGACGCCGAACTTCCGAGGCCCGGGACCGCAGGACTACGGCTCTAACGCCCCGCGGCGCGAGGACAACGTACCCCAGCAGCCGTTAAACTAGGTCGGGGAGGCAGCGAGGGGAAGCCACCTCCCAAGGCCGTTTCTGTTTCCCCAACTGGCACCGTCGACTTCCGTTCGGGACGTGTGGGACAACGCGCTGGGATTTACCTGGATTGTGTGCTGGACGGCATCCCGCTGCGGGCGCTTGTGGACACCGGCTCCACTGTTTCACTACTCCACAACGGAGTGTTGGGACCAGGCGAGCGCGCTGGCAAAGTGCCTAAGCCGGCTTTTAGCATCCGCACCGTGTCTGGGAGCCGTTTGAAGATACGGGCTCGTCGATCGGTGCGAATCAACATAGGTGAGCACAGCTATGTTCATGACTTTTTGCTGGGGAACATTGAGGATAGCTGTATATTGGGGCTGGACATTTTGGAAAGGTGGGGGGCCGCGCTCAGCCTAACGGACGGGACTCTGTGTGGGGATTTCGGCGTAGCTAGGTTGCTAACAACTAAACCACGGCCGCATGACATAGTAGCACACACACGGGGGGCGGAACTTCCAGAGGCTGCGACACCCAAACATCCGGTACATGACCGAGCGAGCGTGCTAGACGAGCTCTTGCAACGTAGCAGCGCGGGGTTAACTTCGACACAGACCGAAACGCTGAGATCGTTCCTTAATTCCATCCCATTCGCGGATGTATTCGCGGTAGACGAGCGCGATTGCACCCATACCAATCTGGTGCAGCACAAGATTGATACGGGGAACGCAGCTCCTGTTCGGTTGCACCCGCGACGCCTCCCATTAGCTAAACGGGCTGTCGCCGAGCAGAAGCTGCGTGAGATGGTCGACTCAGGCGTCATTGAGCCAGCGTCCGGACCGTGGTCTTCACCGGTTGTGCTTGTGCGTAAGAGGGACAATTCTTGGCGGTTTTGTGTCGATTACCGGTGGTTAAACGCGGTGACGCGGAAGGACTCATACCCGTTGCCACGGATAGATGATGCGCTGGAACATGTCGCAGGCTTGGCTTGGTTTAGTTCGCTAGATCTGCGTAGCGGGTATTGGCAAGTAGAGTTCGGGCACGGGCTGTGGCAATTCCGGCGTATGCCTTTCGGCCTATGCAACGCTCCGGCGACGTTTGAACGGTTGATGGAGAAAGTGTTGGCGGATATCCCTCGTAACCGTTGCGTCGTCTATCTGGATGATTTGCTAGTGCACGGCAAGGAGTTTGAGGTCGCGCTAGCTAATCTCCGGGTGGTATTTTTGGCTATCCGACGGGCGAACTTGCGGCTCAATCCGGGGAAATGCCAGCTGTTGCGTCGAGAGACCGCGTTTCTGGGCCACATAATTAGTGCGAACGGGATTGCTACCGACCCAAACAAAATCGCTGCAGTACAGAATTGGCCAGAACCGGTAAGTGTATCGCAGCTGCGCACTTTCCTCGGGTTAGCCTCGTACTACCGCCGGTTTGTGAAAGACTTCGCCACCGTCGCAAGTCCGTTGCATGGGTTGACGAAAAAGAACCAGCCGTTCCGCTGGGAGGTTGTACATGCGCGCGCGTTCGCTCGGTTGCGCGAAGCTTTGGTCACGTGTCCCGTCCTCGGCTATCCGGATGCAGCGCGCGCGTTCACCCTTGACACAGACGCGAGCGATGTAGGGCTGGGGGCCGTACTGTCACAGGTTTCCGGTGGCCAAGAGCGGGTTGTCGCGTATTTCAGCCGCGCGTTGTCTGGGCCTGAGCGAAATTATTGCGTCACGCGGCGCGAGCTGTTAGCTGTCGTCGCGGCGCTAAAACACTTCCGGCCGTACTTATACGGGCAAACCTTCCTGCTGCGGACCGATCACGCTTCGCTAGTGTGGCTGCTTAGTTTTAAAGAACCTGAAGGGCAGTTAGCGCGTTGGCTGGAGCGATTGCAGGACTATAGTTTCACCATTGAACACCGAGCCGGGAAGCTACACGCTAACGCCGACGCGTTATCTCGCGTCGCATGCAGCGAAGCGCGTTGTCGGTACTGCGAGCGGGTCGAGGAGCGTGGTTGCGATGCGGGCCAACCCCCGGAACCACTGATGCACCACATCCCTCCCGTTCAATCCTCCGGAACCCCCGGGTGTGATCAGCCAACCGTTCCGGCATGCAGCCGAGTCACTGCCTCGCCTAGGGCACCTCCCAGCGTCATCTCACCTGTGCCACAGCTGGACAATGATCAGCTCGCAGCCGAGCAGGAGGGTGATCCGGTTCTGCAGCACGTACTGGGTTGGGTTAAAGCGGGCCTGAGACCGGATTATACCGCGATCGCTCATCTGGGGCTAGAGGCAAAGGCTCTCCACTCGCAGTTTACCCGCCTAGCGTTGCGTGAAGGTCTACTCTACCGCCGCTGGGAGCGGCCGTGCGGCGCTGGCGAGTGTTTTCAGCTTCTGGTACCCAGGACTTTGAGGGCGTGCGTGTTGGGGTTGGTTCACGGGCATACGGGTTCGGGACACTTCGGTGTGACAAAAACTTTGCGGCGGTTGCGCGCCCGTTTCTACTGGCCAGGTTGTCATACTGATAGCGAACTCTTTGTCCACAGATGCGACTCGTGCACAGCAAAGAAGGGCCCTACCCAGCGCTCGCGAGCACCGCTGCAGGACTTTCGGGTGGGGGCACCCATGGAGCGTATGGGCGTGGACATCCTTGGACCGTTCCCCGTTTCCGATCGGGGTAACCGTTATGTGCTGGTCGTTGTGGATTACTTCACAAAGTGGCCGGAGGCTTTCGCTGTGCCTGATCAGAGCGCCTCCACCACGGCCCGAGTGCTAGTGGATGAGGTGTTCAGCCGGTTTGGCGCTCCAGAGCAGTTACACAGCGATCAGGGGCGCAACTTCGAGGCGGAGGTGTTTGCGGCGGTGTGCGAACGCCTCGGGGTGAAAAAGACCCGCACCACGCCACTCCATCCACAAAGTGACGGCCTCGTGGAGCGCTTCAATCGGACGCTCACCACACAACTCGCCCTACTTACCAGCGATCGGCAACGCGATTGGGACGAACATTTGCCTCTCGTGCTTTGGGCATATCGCACAGCAGTACAGGAGTCATCGCAGCTAACGCCAGCTGTTCTCATGTTTGGCCGCGAGCTGCGCACTCCAGTGGACCTTGTTTTTGGACCACCTCCACAATCGGACTTACCCACGGAACCGGGGTTGGATTACTTTTGTTCTTTGAAAGAAAAACTGTTCCGTGTTCACGAGTTAGCGCGCAAACACTTGGCGGACGCCGGTGTTAAGCAGCACCGGGTTTATGACACTCATAGCCGGGAGCGAGACTTTGAGCCGGGAGAGCAGGTATGGGTTTATTCCCCGAGAAGGAAGAGAGGGCTATCACCCAAACTGATGTCCCACTGGGTGGGACCCTGCACGGTGATCGTTCGGCTTTCGGATGTCGTCTACCGGGTGCGGCTGGCGGGGCGAGCACGGACGATTGTGCTTCACCGAGACCGTCTCGCTCCCTACCAGCCGCATGCCGGTGAGACGGCGACTGCTGCAGAGGCCCGACCACCTCAGGTTAATGTTCACAGTTCGTCTACAGCAGGGCTCCGGCGTTCACAGCGCCAGCGCCGACCGCCTGCATGTCTCAGAGACTGAAGGATTAGGGGTGACCGGGGACGGTCACAGCTCGGGTGGGGGCAGTGTGGCGTGGGCAGGGCTGGCGACCGCTGGCTTTGGTCCAGCATTATGTTTGTGTTCACCATGGGTGGGATATTGGTTTTAGGTTAGTGGCTTCGGCCATGTTTAAGCATGTGGTATGTGTGTGTTTGACCTGTACAGTGGGAGCCACACCAAATAGCCGCGACAGTGTGGCTGAAGTGTGAATGGCGTGTGAATGGCCTTTGCACGCCGTAATCCCCCCTCCCTTTTCTGGCCGAAAGGCGTGTCAAGATTTCACAGTAAACACGCCCATTCAAGCCCTATTTATTCATTTACCTGGTGCCACCACTAGATGGCGCTTCGTTCTCAAGAACACATTAAAACAAGCCAGCTGCGCTGAGTTGCAATCACGTGATTTTAACAACCCGCCTCCACCCCCGCCGAACTGACGCTGCCAAACTACAGAGATGAAGATGGCGGCTTAACGGACTATTCGTGGTAAGTGATGTTTTATTTTATAAAATGTGTTTGTGGTAGTTTACAGTTTATTTCCCAGTTTAGTTTTTTTATTGGCCGTTTGAAATATCACTGGCAGCAGCAGCAGCAGCGGTCAGATGTGACTTTAGAGAACTTAATGATCTGTTTACCAAGTCTGGAGTTAATATTACAGCTTACTGTCAGTGTCACACACTCACAATGTCACTCCACTTTAACTCAAAAACATGCTCAAGCTTCGACAATACTATTAATGTCCCTATTACAAGAGCTGCACTACCCGATGAAGAGTGTTTGTGTTCTCTGTAAATACTGAGAGAATCTCACCGCGTGTTGTCTGGATAAATTCAGCGCTTATTTATTCTCTGGTTAAGAGTTAATCTGCAGGTTATTTCTGTGACTGTAATATAATGTGATGCAGTTGATGAGGGACACAGACTGAGGGGAGCTGTACAGGAGCTAGTAACGCTCATAACCCGGTTTATATTTTATACACTTTCCGCGGTAGCGCGAGCGCTTAGTTAAAGAGCTGAATAACAACACAGAAGTGTTTATCAGTTAAGGAGGAGGAGGAGGGGGGAGGTGTGTGTGTGTGTGTGTGTGTGTGTGAGGGGCTTCAGTAAGTTATAGTTTGGCTTCAGAGATGAACTAATGCTCATATACGAGTGTTATATCGCTTAACTTATTTGTATGAGAAGCGCATTAAGTAAATTCCCGGTTAATTTAATGCAGACGATAATACAGACAGTCACTGGTTAACACTAACACTGTTCACTGGTTAACACTAACACTGTTCACTGGTTAACACTAACACTGTTCACTGGTTAACATTAGCACAGGCAGATTATTTACATTACAGAATCCCCAAAGCAGTGTTTTACACACTCTGTGGTAAATAGGTTTATTAATATATATTATTTTTATTAGAACTATATGTTCTGTGAAGTTTATCTGTCTTGACTAAATTCTCCTGTTGTCTTTAAGCAGAGCTCCGCTGTGGAGGATTGGGGGGTCAGACGGCTGACGGCTGGACTTTTGGAGCTACAGGACTGGAGGAGCCTGAACAAGCTGTTGAGGGAGCTGTAGGAGGGATGACGTCACAGTCCGACAGCTTTAGAATGATGTTTGATCAGGTCTACTGTATATTCTGAACATAGAACTGCAAAATGTCTGATACAGTACTTTGGGGGAAACAAAGACTTCAACTGTTCCATGTTTAATAGTTTTGATATTTGAAAAATTAATATTTTAATGTAAAAGGACTATAGATAGAGACTTATAAGCAGCTGGTGTATCCGGGTAGTTTAATGAACTTTAAGCAAAAAGACAACATGTATTCATCTGTTTTATATAAATTACTGTTTTAACTTTGACTAGTTTTGGAAGAATAAATTGAATTGTTAAAGTCATGTTTTGCGTGTTTTAATTTTGGGGGATTGTTTGGGTATTTAAAAATTGTTTAGTTGAACCAACAACTTCAATGGGCAAAAAATGTTTTAAATAGTCAAAGAGTTGGGCTGAAAATAATAATAATAATTATTATTGATCATAGAAACAAATGAAACCAGTTAAACACTTGATTATATGTGTTTGTGATTGTGACCCATAATAATTTTTTCTCAGTATAAATAAATGTTTTGGGTTTTAAGAACTCCAAAAGAGCAACGACAAACTTGGTATTCTCCATTGAGGTTTCTCACCTTCCACTCCTGAGTATGACATGGTGTTAATTGCTCTGTGTGTGTGTGTGTTTTTGGCGGGGGGATGGGTGTGTGTGTGTTTTCGGCTGTTCAGCAGTTCTAAACACAAGCACAGTTTTTGTCCTTAACTAAAATACTTCAATACGTTAATGAATTTATTTTGCTGAATAAGGTAATAAGCGATATTTAAACCAAACCAGTAAGTTAAGTAAGTGTTCCATACATTAAAGTACTGTATAACCAAGTGCCCTAGCAAACACAGTTACAGTACAGTTTACAGTACAAACAGAGTGTGTGCGCTGGGGGGATTGTAAGGTGAGTGAGAATACTCATTTACAAGACAAAAGACGGTCAGAGGCAGCGCCGTTCTAGACCAGACAACACGGGGTGGGGGGAGGGGGGCATCATGTTCAAGCACTGTTTTTACCTGGCCTTACTGTATAGTAACAGTATTGTATTTGCTGAATTGTGTTGAGGCACGCAAACCCCCTGACCACAATAAGGTGGCAATCCCTCAGGGGGAAACTAAAAAAAAAAATAAATAAAAAAAAAAAAAATATATATATATATATATATATATATAATTATATAATAAAATATCCTTAATCCAGATTTTATCAATCAATGACATAACATTTATCTAAGCTGGATGGTAAAATTCTCAAAAACGTTTAACCTAAAGTAAGACTTAACACACTATAACTAAAATATTTACAAAACTGAAAGGTTGTCTTATGAATAATAAAAAATACAAACTAAATTAAAACAGATGGGCTATTGAACAGATCATAATATGTTTTATGTTTTCTGATTATAAATGATATATGGGTTGATTTTAGAAAGGCTAAATGAAATAGCTAGTTTTTGGTCATGTCAGTCCAGTAACTATACTATGTAAAAGTAATTATAATATGGATTAATTAAGGGCAGGACCTAACCTAATGTTAATAATGTACACCATGATAACATTAGTATTCGTGTTTTTGTATATATTTTTAAATGTTCAAATGAACGTTTCAGAGTATATAATTTGTCGTGTCATCTGTGATTGAGACCCATGAGTTAAATTGAAATATTTTTTATAGGTAGTAAGCCACGTTTTAGTAACCTTGGATAAATCAGCATGTAAGCCCTCTCTCGCGCACGCGCTCTCACGCTATCTCTCGCACTCACACACACACACACACACACACACACTGTGCACACACAGACACACACAAATAATACATGAAATCGCGTAAAACCAAATGAAACTAGGGTAAAAAATATGAGCAGTAAAATACAGTAGTATCCTGTAGGTGATTCCTGTCCTGTGATAACAGGCACTAACACTCTAGAACTGTTTACTTCTGTTAGTTTTGTGTAATGTAAGTGTGTAACTTACTTTTGTGTAACTTACTTCTGTAAGTGTGAATGTTTATGGGGATTAAATCTGTCTCTGCTGCTGCATCTATACACCGTTGTGATAAGTGATTGATGCCCCATCAGATCTTTAATGTGGGACATTATGCTGGTTAAATGACTAAAGACACACTGATCCGTATGGACAGATATTTGTTCCAGATATTATGCGCCATTAATCAATTTGTTATGCCAATTTGACTTTCAGCGAAAACATCAAAAATATAACGAAAACAAACCAAAGCAGAAGTTACATTTTAAGCTTTACTTTCAAATTCAAATTTGATTTGTCACATACACAGCGCGATATGCAGTAAAATGCTTTGGGTGCTTTAGGTGAGACTCGAACTCGGCATTGCTTCACCTGGACCGCTTTATAAGTGTCACGCGCTAACCGATTGCGCCACTGGAGCCACACGGAAGTTGGTCTTGTCAGAGTATCCTCTCTCTCGTGCGCGCACACACATATACACACACACACACACACACACACACACATGAAATTGCGTAAAACCCAACGAAATATAAGCAGTAAAAAAAAACAAAAAATCAGTAAAAATACAATAGTATAACAGGCGCTAACCCTCTGGAACTTTTTTTTACTATTGTCTCCAAGTGTTTATGGGGATTTAATGTGTCTCTGCTGCTTCATCCATTCACAGTTGTGATAAGTGATTAATGCCCCATCAGATCTTTTGACGGGGGAGCATTATGCATGATTAAATGACTAAAGAAATACTGATCCATATGGGCAGATATTTGTTCCAGGTTGCATGCGGCATTAATTGCCTCTTATGCCACTTGTAGACTATCAGTGAAAAAATCAGCGAAAACATCATCAAAAATATAACGAAAACAAACCCAAGCAGACGTTTGAGCTTTACTTTGCAGCAAAATATTATCTATCAGTATATTAAATGGAACGGGGTAAAATACACAGTAATATAAAATACTGTACGTAGCCTGCGTTTTTATTCCGTACCTACAATGATCGGTATAGACAAATTACAGCCGTTACCGTGTCTTTAAGGATCATTTCAGGATGTCTTAAAAATATTTCACTAACTAATTTTATTAATTCATTATTAAATAATAAATAGCATAATCATCATGGGTTATGTATTGAGTGATTTAACAAATCTGTTTTATTAATCGGTTTGTTGTTGTTGTTTTTTCATCTATTTATGAAACTATGTTGACAATACAAGAACTGTCTGTATATTTAAGATACGGTATTGGGTTTCCTGGACACTGCAGTTAACTGTGCCAGTCAATGCTCCATCTGGCGGAATTATACGGCATTGCAACCATCTTTTTAGAAAGCGCATGGGGGCGTTTATGGGGCGGGGCATCGTTAACTGCGTCATCGCGGGGGATCACATTCCATGCACGAAGCCTTCATGGAACTGCCACGGAGCAGTCATGCTCCAGGCGGCTGTTTGACGTGGCTCCCACTGTATGTGTGTTTATGCTTGTGCTGAGATAATAAAATACTCCCAGTCATTACATTGGGTAGCCACCAAGCTCACTCGTCTTCCAAGATCCCTGCTAGCGTCGAAAAACGCTACAATATATATATATATATATATATATATATATATATATATATATATTTTATTTTTTATAAAAATGTAATCAATAAACACTAAGCAGGTGTTTTATGATTTTACTTAAAAACATGTTTTTAATGTTTTTAATCTAAGAACATTTTTTCTTAGATGTGTCTGTCCAGTTTTTTTTTTTAATTATTATTATTATTATAAATTTTTTTGCTTTTCCGATTGCCTGAGATTCTCTAAATATTTAAAAGTAAACTGGATTAAAGTGTCCTACTAGGGTGCGGTTGTCACAAACATATAAATGTTAAATAAATAGGAACACCCTCTTTCCTTTAAATTCAACTCAAACACAAGCACTGGTGTGTTAGGTAGCAAGTGAAATACAATTCTGCTATTGGATATTGGTGTAACTGTTTATGTCCATTATTTAATTTCCAAGTAACTAACACATATAACATTAAATATTATCATTTTAGAATCATAGAGACTAATTAATTTCTACTATCCCTGCATGTTGCTGAGACATTATTACATATTACTTTTTACTACTATACATACTTAAAAAAATAAATTGTAAATCATTTAGCTCTAGGACACCTTGATGATGACAACTTTTTAACTACAATTTTACATGCCCCCCTGCCTAATAGTGTATAGGTTCACCAAAACAGCTCTAAGCCACCGAGGCATGGATTTCACAAGACCTCTAAAGGTGTGCTATATTGTCTGCCACATTTTTTTTCTTTCTTTTGAGATACAAGAAGTAATTCCATCCAGATTTCTACACAGACATACACACATTTACACACATTTTGATCTGTGGCACAGGGCTACAAGTCAAAGGGGCCCCCAGTTAAATAAAAACATATGAATAAATATTAACATTTGATTTGTTGTAATATTTATCTTTTGTTTATTGGTTTATGTTTTGAAATTGGGACACAACATCTAAAAGGTAAGGCCTACTGTACCTTTGTAGAGTACAGTATATTTTAGAGAGCACTATCTGGTAACAAGCCATAGTGGAGTATACTGTGGTTGTTTGTGTATATGTGATGTAGTTATGTTGAGATTTAATAAGTTCCAGGTGATTCAGAAATGAACCCAACCTCATGCATCATTAATGAAGACTTTATGTAATAGGTACTACAAATTTGAATTGAGGAAATGCTACCACCCTGTGATGATTGCATAGCCAAATACGTTCGGTATAATTTATTGTTTGTATGTGATGTGGCTACAAATGGATTTGAGCTTAACACCATTAAAAAAAACTTTTTTAAAGTTTTATTGCAGAATAAGTTTTATACAGAGTATTTTTGGTCAGTAGTATACGAATGCACACCAAAATAGTATAAGACTACTGTATGTGTGATATTGAAGTAGGACCAAATAAACCTATAAATAACCTGTTTAATAAAGACAGAAAACAAACATCAGTGTTGGAATCTCATGGACTGTTGTTTAAATGGCAACAAAAATAAAATAAAAAAATACGTACATTCGATATTAGCAACCCTGTGAATACAATGGGTCCTGTTTTACAGGAACTATGAATAGCAAACCACACCAATTAAACTACTTCCTGCACAGACAAACTGAATTGCTAAATTCTTGCTTTGGAAAGAATAACTCCACCAATACAGAAAAATGTGCTTCCACAACATCCACTAGTTAAGTCTATGTAATAAAAATGAAATTATGTCATATCTAACTTTACATTTTGCTCAATACTCAGAGGTGGAAAGAGTAATAAAATTTTGTACTCAAGTACAAGTACTGTTACTTCAGTGACATTTTACTTAAGTACAAGTAAAGTTACCCTTATAAAAATCTACTCAAGTAAAAGTAAAAAGTAGCTCATTAAAAAATTTACTCAGAGTAAAAGTTACCGAGTTACTTTTTTATTTTTTTAACACCGGGGGTGGGATGAGGCATTCTAGCATAGTTCAAAAAAGATGAGCAGATATAAATCTCAAACTAGTTGTTTTTAACTGAAGGAACACCTTTACATAATAAAGCTGTTGTCTTTCTTGTGCTTGAAAATCAAAGTGGTCACTTAAATATGGTGTTACATCCCAGTCTAGGGTCAAACAGCAAAAGAATGGTTCAGGGTTCTATTTTAAACTGTATGGAAATGGTGGCATATGGCAGAAAGAACTAGATCCAATCATTAACTGATGAAATAATGAGGTTTGTATATACAGTATACTGTATACACACACACACACACACACACACACACAAACACACACACCAGGAGGAGGATCAGATTCAGGATGGACCCAGGTCAAAATAATAAACAAAATGGTACAGTATTTATATTTAGTAGCTTTATTACCTGCAAAAAAAAAAAAAAAAAAAAACACACACACAAACAAAAATACAGGTACCTTCCCGGACTCCCTAAACCCAAAACAATGAAATGATCTACAAATATATACAAAGATCAACCAAACCAAAGGGACAAAGCAATAATCAAAGTCAATTGGAGGCAAAAAGTCAAAACTGGAATACACAACCAAATATCAAAACGCCAAAATCACAACCTCTTTCCTCTTTCCCGCGTCTCTCTCCGGTTTATATATGGGTCGCGCTAGTCGATGACGTCACTCTCAGGGCGCAACGGAGCATTTATAAAGCATAATATTTTTATTATTTTTATCATTTTCATTCATTTATTTTTTACTCAGTAGCGAATATGATGTAAAATTTAGCAAATGACAATACTTCAAACAAAACGTACTTAAGTAAAAGTAAAATTACAGATTTTAGAAATACACAAAAAAACTACTCAATTACAGTAAATGTAATTCGTTACTTTCCACCTCTGCTCATACTGTATTTGCAATGAACATGTAATGTGTGGGTTAATAGCACAATGTGCATTTGGTGTCCTCATCAGAATAAACTAATTATTATAAACATACAGTATTTAAAAAAAAAAAGAATCTGAGGATTTGTTTTAAATGACCAAATATTTAGGCACATACGAACGTCAGGACAATTAAATACAATTTAGATCCCTTAAAATGTGTTTCCTGCATTTCACATAATTTTATAATATAAGTGGCAATAAGTGGTTAACTGACACAAGATTAAACTACTTTTGATATGTTCTTATTGTTTTCATCAAATTATTTAATAAAACAAGTTGGATTTTTTTATATTCCACTTTATACTACTACTACTACTACTACTACTACTAATAATAATAATAATAAAAAATTGTACATGTCCCTGAAATTGCTGTCCACCTGTTGTTTTGTGAAATCAAAACCATTATTTTGTCTTTCTTCAATGAAGGTAAAACTGCTAAATTAAGTAAATTAAGTATTTATATTATTTTTTATATTTTTTTAGTATTTGTGATAGTTGTTTAATATTGTCAAGCATATACAGTACACATTATAATCGGGCATGTTCTTGAATCCGTCTTGATTTAATTTGGATTTGATTTTGCCCTGGCTTTGACCCTATTATTTTCGAGTCTGAGCTAGTCCTGTTTTTGGACTAGATTTGACAATGGTAGTTTTGACTGTAATTCTTGTTCCTGCTCTTTAGATACTTTTATCCAGAGCAGTTTATATTTTTATCTCATTATACATCTGAGCAGATGAGGGTACAGTGGCAACTCGGTAGTGCTGGGGTTTGAACCTGAGACCTTCTGATCACTAGTTCAATGAATTACAGTATTAACCACTGAGCTACTCCTGCCCTTTTCCTTTACACTTTATACACTGTCCCTTAGGTATTGCTCTCTCTCTCTCTCTCTCTCTCTCTCTCTCTCTCTCAGTGCGTGTGTCCATGTGTGTGAGAGAGTGAATCACTCACTTACTCACTCACTCCCTCATCGGCTATACCACTTCATCCTGTAGACAGAATTGCGAGGGGCCCAGACCTATCCTAGTAAACTTTGGGCATGAAGCAGGGTATGCCCTGGACAGTGGTGCATCCATTGCATGGCGCACACACTCACATGCTCAATCATGCATTACGGGCAATTTGGGAACACCAATTAGCGTAATCTGCATGTCTTTGAACTGTGAACATGCAAAATTCATGCACACTGACCAGAGGTAATAATTGAACCCGGACCCTGGAGGTACAAGGTGAAATTGCTAACCACTAAGCCACCTGAGAGTGAATCAGTTATTGATAAATGCTTGATACATACAAGTTGATACATACCAAATAACATTAAAAAAATGACTGCAGTGCACGTTTACTGATGTATGCACAATTTACTACAGTATATACCGTATCTGTTGATACACATAATGTTTTTCCTGGTGTATGACTGTAATTATGCACATAATTATTTGTTAGTTTATTCTGGTCTCATAAGTGTGAATAGCCCTAACTAATGTACAGAACACATTTGGCTATCCAATCATTCTGGGCTATACAGACATCCAAGAGTGGGGGTATTCCCTTATTTCAAAATTTTATCATCTACATAAATACTTAATTAAAGATGCCTGAGACTGGCTCTTATTTGAAACACTTGAAACTGTGCTAGTACTTGTTTCCTCATCTTTAAGAAGAATGAACCTGTTTTGCATTATGTATATCATAATATATACTGAAGCATAACTACCTTATAATTGTTTCTATTAATGTCTTTGTGCTCTGTAGCCACCCATTTCCCATCAAACTTATCGTCAGTTGACCAACACCTGTGTTCCTGAAAGAAACCCAATTCTGTTTTTAAATATTCTGTTGCACTGTAACGTCAAACAAAAGTGCATGAACAAAGCAATGGGATGGTGTCTTGCTGCTCACTGACTTAACACAAAGCAGTAAAATTACAGTGCAGTTTATTGGGAGATTTCTGATAAAAGGTAAACAAGGTTATTGGACTCCGTCTAAGATCTTCTTTGAATTGCAAGGGGAGGTTTTTGAATGCTTAATCTTAAAATTATTTCCTCATGCTATTCAAAGTAGGGGAGTGGGTCTGGTTATAAAAAAGGACAGCAGGAACAAGTCCTTTACACTCTGTATGCAATTTTATTGGCTACAGGGTCAGAACATGGCTCGGCTCAGGATAGTTCTAGGGATTTTACTTTTTATTTTAGGTAAGTACTTTTTGCATTTATCAGTTTTTACATTGTGATTTTATATCGACTGGAGGGCACACATTTTGTGTCATGATGTATTGGATGCAACATAACATTTCTCTTATTTTTTTCCAGGACATTTTGGCTCTGTCTCAACCCAAAGCCCATGTAAGTAACGAGCCTTGAACCTTGTTTTAAAATAAGTAATAATTTTAATTCCTGAGCACTTTATTATTTTAGTTATTTTATATTATTCAAATATTACTAATTACTTAGTTTTTGATTTGATCCTATTTAAATAATTTTCTCATACCTTTAATTGTTATTAAACATCATTATGTATTTATAAAGAAGATAAAATTTTTAATCTGTCAAAAAATCTTCCTATTTTCTTAAAATATAGATGTATGCAAGACCTTTGGCAGTGGGGTCATACAGACTTTCAACAACACCATGTTCCATGTGAAATCTACATGTTCACTAATACTGACACACTTCTCTCATGCGGGAGTCGACTGTTATATCTCAGTGCAGCGTGATCCAACTGGCTTAATAAAGAGAGTTGAGATTTTGGTGAACAAAATTGTTACAACCATTCAGGATGGTACACTCACTGTGGAAGGAAACAGGTATCTCATAAGACATCTGAAATACAGTAAACACAAGGATGAATCTTTAGATTTGTAATAAAATTGTATGTTAATAATTTATTTTTTAAAATATTTTTGGGATTTCCAGCTGGTGATTTTTTACCATTGAACTTGACAACTTTGTTTAATGATTACAATCACTCACTAGGGCCAAAAGTTAATGATTCTATTACTTCATAAAAATTACACATGTATAATTATCTCTACCTTCTTACTGTAACATTGTCTGACTGGCCAACATATTCTGGTCACTGTGCTTTAGTCGACCATTTATCCAGGCATTGTGTGATCAGAACCGAGTGGTTTTTGCAAACCTGACTTCTTATTTATTTTCTTTTGCAGCATCTCTCTGCCCAATGACAACACCTATCAGAGTGTGTATAAATTTGGCATTTATACCAGGCTTACAAGCAAAGTTCTTCCTCTTTCTGTCACATGGTACAGTTTACCTGAGGGTGTCACTTCACTTTGGGTTAGTACAGGAAAAAAATTACTTTTTTAGTGTATTTATACAACCTTAATTAGATTTTTTTTGTGGTAGCACATAATATACGTATATATAAAATTCATTTATTAATCTTTTTCAATACAAACTGATATTTTGGTAATATCTTTTAAAATGAATATTACAACTGAATAATTAACTAACAATATCGTTCATAGATTAAGTAAATTTTTTTTGTTCTTGATATAGGTGCAACTGGACCGGCCCTTAGTGGATGGGATGACTGGTATGTGTGGGGGACTATATAGCTCAGGTTGGTGTTTAGAGTCAATATTTGTATACAAACTTAGTATAAAAATCCATTTTGGTTTGTAAATAATGTGAATAATTATGTTTCTGAAGAATTCTTTGAATTTTAAGAACTTGTCGTATTATGCTAATATTTGGCCAGAAACAAGAGCACAGCTTCTTGATAGCAATGTCATCCGTAATGAGTTATGTATGACTGAAGATTCCCAACCAGTAGACGATAAGGTAAGCGTACACAAAACAACTGCCTTCAGGAAGGTCTTTCCAAATGTCAAATTATTCTAGTCATAATTTTTTTTTTAACTTATGGATTATAAGTTAATATTTATGAATTATAAGTTTTTGGCATTTTAACCAAGCAAAATATGTCATAAGTCCAAGCATAAGTCATGTAGCATTATATTTTTACATATCAAAAACCACACAATCAATTACCTGAATAAACCATTTCTGTTTTGTTTTCCAGACTTGTAAAAACTTTAAATCTGAGGCCAGAGAATGCCTTGGCAGGAAACTTTATATTTTTGACCAGCTCTGCAAGTTGAACATGTATATTAACGTACATGCGGCTGTAAAGTGTTCTTTCTATGAAGAATTTCTTCACCCATGTAATGGCTCAAACCCTTCACGATCAACGTTGCGAAACATAACTTCATGTGGTAAGTGCAGCAATTCACCACATCATTAATGAGAGCTACTTTATTTTTAAATTGTAAAACAAATAGTAAGTGTGAAACTCTCTGCAGGTGAACCTCACTGTCCTGGTGATTTAAAATTTAAGGATCAAGGTGCTGCATTTCCTCCCACATGCTCCAACCCTCAGCTTCAGACAGAATTCCAGACCAGCACTTGTCTTCCTAAAGATGGTAAGTATTTCAGGTAATAAAAAAAATGCTATGCTAACTTTTGCATTTCTTTCAGTACAATCCAATATATAAGGATTGTACTGGTACTGCACAGCAGGTTTACACTTGTGTAGATATAATTTAGTTACTATACTGGTACAAAGTTACTTTTGTTCTTATTCTTATTATTTTGTTTCTCACAGTGGAAGCATATACATATGCTTTACTGTACAAACCACTTTCTTTTTTACAGGTTTGGTTCTGAACGATCGAGCTGAATCCTACAACAGTGTTAAGGTAGAGGACTGTCCTTGTGTGCGTGGGGGACGAACGTATCACTCAGGGCAAAGGCTCAGCTCAAAGTGCCAAACTTGGTAAGAAGAGTCTGCTGTAATGTTCTAGTCATATGGTGTGATTGGATCTGTGCTCCTTATACTGCATATACTGTATACCCCCTAGCGAATGCATCAATGGAAAATGGATCTGTTCAGCCAACACCTGTCCGACTCCATGTGTAATCGAAGGCTGGTTTGTCACTACCTTTGATGGAAAACATTATTCTCTGCCTGGGAAATGTACCTATGTGGCTGCAAGAGTAAGTAAAAGAACAAATATGCAAATATTAATTACTTTTTGTCATGCAAAAGATGAATTTACCAAGTCATTCCACAGGGACTCAACTGGACAGTGACCATCAAATTATCTGATGTGACTATACAAGAATTGTATCTTGATGTGTATCAGGTGTGTTTTCCACTATATCAATATCCTGATATTCTTTTGAACTATTCTTTTAAATAATGATGAAACGTGTAATAGTATAAAAGTGGAATATTTAATTAATGTTTGTTGTTTGTCTATTATACACTTTTTATGTATTTATTTTTTAGGAACGATACACCTTCTCATTAAACAGTGTACAACTAAGGGAAGATGAAATCACAATCACAGATCTGTCACAAACTGGTAGGTTTTTTTACTGAGCTCTCACCTATGGACCGTACCAACCAACCTTCACCCATCCTGGTGACTGACAGTTGATTCAGAGTGATACAGTATACTATAGATTAATGTCTCAGTGCTGCTTCCATCTATTAACACCACTTCTGGAATGCCTCTCATCCAATCAGGCTAATCTGTTTGAACTCTTTTATAGTATATATTATCAGTAATCTGATTGGGCGAAAGTCTTTCCAGCACAACAGCACTCTCTCTCTCTATTGTGTGATATTGCTTAATTATAAACGCTACAGATATCATCTATGATAGTATACAAATAGTCTCACATCCACAATGACAATGGTCTCAAAATTGATATGTTTTTGCAAGCCAAAACTGTCTATTTGTCATAAGTGTAAATCATTTTACATTTCAGAACATGTCACAGTCTATTGGCAGTCTTCAATGTTTGTTACGGTCCAAACAACTCTTGGGATAAAGATGCAAGTCCAAGTTTCACCTGAAGTTCAAATATACTTGTATTTGCCCCAAAGTGTAACATCTGCAGGTATCCACACCCTCACAATTCCCATTTCATTACTTAGGCTAGATATACAGTATCAATCCTAGCCAGTGTTTGTTGAAAACATTGTGAAACTGATGTGTTTGTACTATATGCACATTTCATCATTACAGGTCTTTGTGGCTCAAAAAACAACAACACAGAAGATGACTTCACTACAAGCAGTGGTATTGTGGAAAACTCAGCTCAACCTTTTGCTCTATCCTGGACGTTGGGAGACTGCACACAAAATAATCCATCCATTTGCATCAACACTGACAATGGTACAGCTGCTGTAGATAATATTTAAAATCACTCACAAGTAAACCAGAAATAATTTAATAAAATTGATAATCTTTTTATTAATTTATTAATTCCATTCTGGTTGTGTTTGCATTATCTGTCATCTTTTCACTGATAACATTGTGTTTTCGTATCTTATTTCTACATAGAGTTATTTGCTGAAGATAAGTGCAGCCAGCTGACAAACGCAAGTGGTGTGTTTGCCCAGTGCCATGACTATGTGCCTGTTAACACTTATTTTGATGTAAGAAACAGTAAATAGATTATTGCCATGTTTGATTATAAATTAAGCAATTTCGGGATATACTAAATGCATCATTTAAATCTACAGGCCTGCATTCAGAGAACCTGCCATGCTACTTTGGACTTACAGAAGCGTGCATGTGTTGGCCTAGGAAACTACGCTAAAGCCTGCACCAGCCAGGGCATCAATGTTGGTGACTGGAGGGCAGAAACAGCCTGCGGTGAGTCAGAAATTCAAGTTATAAATAGTAATATAAAACTAAACTCAACCTAACCTTAATTTAAATTCTAGTCCTAATAATTAATATTATGCAGGCCGGAATGCTCTTTATTAATAAGCAGATATACAGTACAGAGTTTACTGTATGTCCACACAAGCAATCAGTGGGAGATGGAAACATCTTCACATCTGACCCCAAATTCACACTAGCTCATAACAAAATCGCATATTGCATATTGGGTCATAATCTTAACATGTGAACAATTGGTCAATGTGAGTCAATTCACATAATGTAAAGTGACAGATGGCTGACCAATCCTTTTTTAACTTAAAAAGCTAATGATCGTTGAAATGGATGAACTTTCTGGTGTTAAGATGAAAAGCGCCAGAATTCCTATCCATAATCAGATCACCCAACGCAATTGTTAATAATTGTTAAGTCTAGAGGAGATGTATTGACAGTCTCTCTTATCATTTTGGTCAATTCTTCTTTACAACATTGGTTTAGTTCATCAAGGTTTTTGGGCATTCGCTTATGCACAGCTCCCTTAAGGTCCCGCCACAACATTTCAATTGGGTTGAGGTCTGGACTTTGATTAGGCCATTCCAAAACCTTGATCTTTTTATTTTTACCCTGTTTTGATATAGATCAACGTCAGATAATTGTCCTGCTGCATGACCCAATTTCAACCAAGTTTTAGCTATCAGACAGTTGGCCTTACACTTGTCTCTGGAATCCTCTGGTATACAAAGGAGTTAATTGTCCACACAATGACGGCAAGGTGTTCAGATCCTGTGGCTTCAAAACAAGCCCAAATCATCACCCCTTTATTGCCATGCTTGACAGTGGGTATGAGGTGTTTCTGCTGATTGATTTACCCCAAACAAGTGGCTCGGCATTAATGCCAAAAACATCCACTTTGGCCTCATCTGTCCATACTACATTGTTCCAGAAACATTGTGCTTTAGTCAGATGCAGTTTTGTGAATCTTAGTTGTGCTTCCATGATCTTTTTAGGCAGAAAAGACTTTCTCCTGGCAACCCTTCCAAACAAACAGTTTTTTTGCAGTCTTATTTTAATTGTGCTGTCACAGACTTTAACTATTAACATGCTCGGTGATGGCTGTAGGCTCTTGGTTATTTTGTATTTCTTAGAACATTGCACGGTCTGACCTTGGGGTGAATGTGCTAAGACGTTCGCTACTGGGAAGATTTTGTTTGTCTTTCCCTCTTGGCATTTTGTTAACACACACTTGATTACCCCAGACCAGCAAACCGCCAGATCTTTTGCCTTTATACTGTAGGTCTGCACAGCTACTGATGATCAATTAATCAAGGGCTGATGATTAGCAAGCCCGTAGCTACAACTTATCTCTCTTAAATCCTGTGAAAGCCAATGGGCACTTAGTACTGTCTGCATTTTTTTTTCTTTTGGCTTCATTTTTGTAAAATAAATAATGACACAGGTTAAAAAAAGGTTACATGTTTGTCTGAGTTTGTAAGACCCGCTACTATCAGATTATTTGTATTATGTTTTCACACACACGAACACAAAGAAGAGAATTAAAAGAGGAAGTGGTAACTTTTATACTTTTACAAACTGTAACTAGTGAGCAAAGTGCAGACTCTGATGAAAAATTAATTGTGCATGTGTCAATGATGAATCCTTGCCAAATTGGAGTGTACCGACATGGGAAAGCCTTTTTGCAGACTCAGTTCACAGCTCCATGCACACATTAACTTTTGTGCACATAGAAAGTGCCGTGAGACTCTTATTGCTATTGCAAACTCTTACTGGTCACTCTTACAGATACTGTTTAAGTGCCATAGACAGTGATGTCTGAGTGTAATTTTTTTTCAATTTACAATAAGTAACTTGTTAAATCTAAAATGATTAATCTGGACTGAGCCCCCAGATGGTTAGGTATAAAATGAAGGAAGATTGGAGGATGCCTACTGTACATATGCTTGATACTGTAGTGCATATGCACATGATAGTGTTTGAATGATTTCTCTGGTTTTGAACAGTATAAACAGAGCAATTAAGTTTTGAGCCAAATGCCTTATGTCACCTGCTGTACAGCTGTTGCATTAACAGCAGTCATTGATATGTTCCGGTTACCACTGAGGAATTTAGAAGCGGGTAGAGAGTTGTTTTATAGACATATTGCAAGTCATAGAGAATGGATAGAAACATAAAAAAACATATTAGGATAGAAACATAAAAAAGTGAGAAACCCATGTTTCACCTTGCTGCTCCAATGTCCAAATGATATGAGCATATTCTCTATAACAATTAATAGTACCAATTTGCTTTTTACAAAATTCTTACACCCTACTGTACATTACTCTTATTTGCACTAATCCAACATCTAGTACTATATAGTGTATAAAAGTACCACCATGCTTCTTACAAACCCCTTGCATACTACTGCACAATACTGCTTTCTTGCTATTAGTACAGTATATACAGTATGATGCATACTACGGCTACTTGCACTACAGTACCTTTCACATTTTATGTACACCTATTACATACTCAGGATTTCTCCAGCCCCCGGTCTTTATTTAAGCTATACGTTAGTGAATGTTGTGTACTTACTTTGTATAGTGTTTTATCTATAAACAAATGTGTTATGTTGTTTTACTGTATGTTGGTCTGTACTCTGAGAACCACAAACAGCCGGAATAAAATTCACCGTGTGTGTCAACATACTGTATTTGCCGAATTAATTCTGATTCTAATTCTGATTCGTTTCCTGGCCATTACAGAATCAGAGAGGGCATTTTGGCTCAAAGATAAAAGATCAATAGCAGTACTGTGAAATCAATTGATGACTTTGATGTTGTCTTTCCTCTCTGTTCCAGTTGAGACGTGCAACAGTAACCTAATGTTTGATTATGCCATGCAAGCATGTAATCATACATGCCGCTCATTGTCTGGTCCTGACCCGACCTGTGACATGGCAGATGAACCAGTGGAGGGCTGTGGGTGCCCATCTGGCACCCATCTCAACACCCCACTCAGATGTAGCCCTCGTGCCCTCTGCAACTGCAACTACCCAGGTGGAACAATACCTCCAGGGTCCACCGTTATTGATGGACTGCAGTGGTATGTTGTGCCTATTCTCCAGTTCAAATACACTTCTGTGCCAGTAAAGGAGCTCTTAAGGAAATGCTTAATGGACTTTTTTTTTTCAAGCAGGAAGTATTTGTATAGTTAGTTATTATTCCAGCAATGAAAATCCCAGTGAAGCCAAATAGACCTTTAGCCCTCACATTTTAAGTCATTTAAAAATATCTCTGCAGTATATTAGCACACAGCAGACACAAATATGGCCAAATTCAAACTTTGTTAAATAAACCAAAGAATATCTAATATTTTATAAGTATTTACATAACAATATGTCTGGTAATTGTCTTACAGCATGTGTGAATATGGAAATCTTACGTGTTCAGAAGCTTGCGGTAAGTTTTTTTGTCTTATCTACTGTATACTTTCTATCGAGCAAATAAATAAATAAATAAATAAATAGTTTTACAATGTAAGCCTGTTCACATGACTATATTATATAATTATAAGGTCATTAATACTGGTTTTACTTTGTCCTTTAGATTGTCCACCTGGACAAATATGTGTCCATTGTGCACGAGCACCAGTTAACACAGCACAAACAACATGTGAGAGTCTGAGCAAGCCATTTGTGAGTATTTCTACAGCAGCATACATAAGCTATGGCATAACATATTTTCGACAATTCTAATTGTGATGAAACTTGGCCAATTCTACATAAAATGACAAAACAAAAAAAAAAATTATTCTAACGGGCAAAATTATTAAGATATTGATACACGAATTACATGAATTTAATTTACATGTTACTGATTTTTTTTGGGGAAAAATCCTTAGTCATATAATGTACCAATTTTAGTATCAATACTCATGAACAAATATAAATAACTTGCATTTTAAATTATTATTGTTTAAAGCGAGATGGTAGTGAAAATGGCCACTGTTTATAATCAAATTTTCTGATTTAATAAATTCGTTACTGAACTGATTTTCTTTACAGTTTGATGATGAAATCTGTATTAGTGGCTGTTACTGTCCTGAGGGCCAGTTTGCAGACCACAATGGCAACTGTGTGACATGGGAGAATTGCACATGTGAATTCAGTGGGGTGGTTTATGCAACTGGCCAGAGTGTGGAGTCAAATTGCAAAACATGGTGAATTAAATTAATTTTTACTTGAATTTGATTTATATTTGCATAGTTTTACTGATCAGCATTCTGGAAATCAAAGAGTTTATGGAAGTGATTTCATTCGAGTGTCTGTAAATATTCTAGCACGTGCAGTGGAGGCCAGTGGAACTGTGAAGGTGATCCATGCCCAGGAGTGTGTGAAGTGTTTGGCAATGGACAGTATAAGACCTTCGATTCCAAATGGTATCGCTTCGGTGGACACTGTCAGTACACTCTGGTTGAAGTGAGTTATGTATTCTTCATGGAGAATATGAAGAATACTTAATGTACTGTATATGCTTAAGAGTGTAATGAATAATGGAAATGCTAAGAACATGTAAAGACACACGTGATAAACCATAATGTTATGCATATGTGTGCGTCAGGCCATCGATGGGCTGTTTTCCATTCAAGTTGAGAGTGTGCCTTGTTGTGATGAAGTTCTCACCTGCTCCCGCTCCATCACAGTGAAACTCATGGTAGCTGAATCTCCCTTACTTCTTCTTGGGTTCTTGTTATTCTAAGCAGCTTTATTGAAACATTCATAAAGCCTTAACACAGTCAGCTGTTGTGTGGACCAACCTTTTATTAAATGATAAGAGTTAGGTTGAATTTCTATCAACTTGCAGATATACTGTAGTATATGCATTCTTGTCCAGATAACACACATTCAATTAATCAACATAAATGCATAACTGCAAACTTCTTCAAATAAAGCAACATTTCAAATTAGCTATGTTTTCAGAAAGGGAGTTGTGAGATAGCAACTTTTGAAATACTGCAGTTTCCTACTGATGACTTTTTCACTCAATTATATTTTTTGTACATTGTGCCATGTTTGAATTTTTGCTTGTACCTCAAATAGGATGAAGTATCTCTGATTCTGCGGGATATGAATGTGACTCAGAAGGTCCTGCCTGGGTGGAACTTCAGAGCTATGTTACTATACTCTGTTCATACTGTAGGCCTGTACTTCATCATCTCTGTGCCTGAAATAGGCCTCACTGTGATTTGGGACAAGCAAACCAGAGTCAAAATTGAGCTGCAGGCCTCATGGAATGTAAGAAGTCCTGTCCTTGTATTACTATGGGAACTGAATTCAGACATGACTAACTAATTATGGAGCTAAGCATGAATCTAGTGCATAACTTTTTTGTACTGTTGTAAATAAACCTGCAACATGAGAAATTGCTATACTGTAAGTGGCTTGATGGTAAATTAGCAAAATCATGGTCTCATCAGCATTTTGATAATGGCTATTCAGTGTTTTAAGTATGATCTTGTTCCTGTGTATGTTGGTTTTTTGTAGTTGAGAATATAAATTCTTTGCCAACAGATCTCCCTATATCCCTCTTACTCCAGCCCATCTTAATTATGTTTAATTTGTGTGTGGACTGACAGGGTAAAGTACGAGGTCTATGTGGTGACTTTGATGGGAAGTTAATGAATGACTTGCAGACGAGCAGCTCCACTGTTGTGTCCAGTAACCTGGAGTTTGGGAACAGCTGGAAGACAGCTGTCCCCCCGTGTTCAGACGTGACTCAAGAATTGTTTCCTTGTGAACGCCACTCATACTGCGCTGCTTGGGCACAGAGACGCTGCATGATCCTACACAGTGACACATTTAAAGACTGTCACCTAAAGGTGTTAAGTTTTGTGTGAACCACCAGCAATGTTTTTTTAAACAAACTCTTATATGTAATTTTATTAATGGCTTGGTTTTTCAGGAGGTGCAATTCTGATTTGCCTTTGTGCAAACATCAGTGCATCTGTAATATCAAATTCCAATGACAAATACGTTCTCACTCTTTGAATCATAATATAGATGAAGTATGACAGGAAATCAAATGATTTATATTACATCTTTTGATGCCTGACCTTTTGATAACTTGCAGGTTGATCCAGACTCTTACTATCAGGCCTGTATTCTGGAGTCATGCTCTTGTGACTTTGAGGGCAAGTTCCTGGGATTCTGCACAGCTGTGGCAGCATATGCTGATGCTTGCTCTTCCCACAATGCCTGTATCAAATGGAGAACTCCTGACTTGTGCCGTATGTGTCTTCATAACGCCATCCGATCATCCGATGTTCAGCTTCTTCTTAATTATGGTTGATGTAAAAAAAATAAAAAAAACCCTCTATTTTTTACATTTGAATTGAAGGCCATTTTTTTCAGCTAGTTAGTTATTCTAAATTCCAACCATAATCTAACCACTGGAGGCTTTCTCTAAAACAATGCAATTAATTTTTTTATAAATAATATTCATTTGGAGGAAAAAAAAGAAAGAAAGGTAAAATCACATGCCACTGTGACACAAGACACTTTGTCAGTCTAGTTTTGTCTTCTTAAAAAATCTTATATACTATAAGTAATTAGAAAATTAGCTCCTGGTGGGTGGGAATGTACTCCTTCAGTGCTTGCTTACTGGTGCGATTAAAATCCTTTGTGTATGCTCTTTCTTCCACAGCCGTCTATTGTGACTATTACAATGAAGAGGGTCAGTACAGCTGGCATTATGAGGCATGTCCTCAACAGATCAAAACTTGTGGGAAAAACAACAGATTCTCTGGAGAACTTGAAGGTTTTCATTTTTCCCATTGAATCTTTTAAATTTGATGCAAATTTATGCTCTTGTGCTTTCTGGACTGTAACGGATAACTGAATTACGTAATTAGGTTTTTATGTTTGGCCCAAATACTTAATATGAATTTATTAAGTCTATTAATGATTAACATTTATATGGTGCATGTTTTGGTTAAGGTTGTTACCCACAGTGCCCTGCTGAGATGCCATATTATGATGAGAACAGAAGAATATGTTCCAGTTTGGACAAGTGTACCTGCTACTTCAACAACACTGTGGTTGAACCTGGTGCTACAGTGACTACAGATAGTGAACGCTGGTTAGTTTGGATCACATTCAATTATCAGTATTTTTTTTTCTGCATAAGCTAATGCTTTATTTTCTTGTGTTCTTCTGCCATAGTGATTGCATTGGGGGAGAAATTATCTGTGGTAAGTTGTAATATTTTATGAGACATCAGCGTTATTAATAAGATGTCTTTTTATTTTAGCCTGTACATTTAAAAATATATGCAATAATGCAATTATTATTATTATTATCCAATCTTACTACAGATCTAGTCATAAGTATTGGGCCACCACCTACCCCCAGTCGATATATCAACGGTTCTCAGATATCAACAGAAACCACTACTATTAAAACCACTACAAAACATATACCTATGACCCCAACAATTACAACGGACAAACTAGTAACCACATCAATACCAAAAATCACAACTGTACATGAAGCTACAACTTTAATACCAACAGAGAAACCTATAACAACCATCACAACAACCCCAGTAATCACAACTGAAGAATCTGGATATACAACTTTATCAACTTCAACAGGAGAAACACCAGTGACCACCAAAACATCAACCACAGAAATCTCAATTGAAGAACCTACAACTTCATTAACTACAACAACAGAGACACGAGTGACCATCGAAACCTCAACCCCAGAAATCTCAACTGAGGAACCTACAACTACAACTTTGCTAACTACAACAGGGGCATCTGTATCCACATCAACAACACAAACCACATTAATTTCTAATACTACAACTTCAACAGAGACACCTGTGATAACCGCCACAATAACCCCAGAAATCACAATTGAAGAAACTGCATCTATAACTTCATTAACTACAACAACAGAAACCCCAGTGACCACATCAACACCAAAAATCACAACTGTACCTACAACTTCAATATCACTAACTACAACTTCAACAGAGACACCTGTGATAACCGCCACAATAACCCCAGAAATCACAATTGAAGAATCTGGATCTACAACTTCATTAACTACAACAACAGAGACACCACTGACCTCATCAACACCAAGAATCACAACTGTACATACAACTTCAATGTCACTAAATACAACTTCAGCAGAGACACCTGTGATTACAGCCACAACAACCTCAGAAAACACAATTGAAGAATCTGCATCTACAACTTCATTACCTACAACAGAGACCACAGTGACCACATCAACACCCGAAATCACAACTCTACCTACAACTTCAATATCACTAACTACAACTTCAACAGAGACACCTGTGATAACCGCCACAATAACCCCAGGAATCACAATTGAAGAATCTGGATCTACAACTTCATTAACTCCAACAACAGAGACACCACTGACCTCATCAACACCAAGAATCACAACTGTACATACAACTTCAATGTCACTAAATACAACTTCAGCAGAGACACCTGTGATTACAGCCACAACAACCCCAGAAAACACAATTGAAGAATCTGGATCTACAACTTCATTAACTCCAACAACAGAGACACCACTGAACTCATCAACACCAAGAATCACAACTGTACCTACAACTTCAATGTCACTAAATACAACTTCAGCAGAGACACCTGTGATTACAGCCACAACAACCCAAGAAAAAACAATAGAAGAATCTGCATCTACAACTTCATTACCTACAACAGAGACCACAGTGGTCACATCAACACCCGAAATCACAACTCTACCTACAACTTCAATATCACTAACTACAACTTCAACAGAGACACCTGTGATAACCGCCACAATAACCCCAGAAATCACAATTGAAGAATCTGGATCTACAACTTCATTAACTCCAACAACAGAGACACCACTGACCTCATCAACACCAAGAATCACAACTGTACATACAACTTCAATGTCACTAAATACAACTTCAGCAGAGACACCTGTGATTACAGCCACAACAACCCCAGAAAACACAATTGAAGAATCTGCATCTACAACTTCATTAACTCCAACAACAGAGACACCACTGACCTCATCAACACCAAGAATCACAACTGTACCTACAACTTCAATGTCACTAAATACAACTTCAGCAGAGACACCTGTGATTACAGCCACAACAACCCCAGAAAACACAATTGAAGAATCTGCATCTACAACTTCATTACCTACAACAGAGACCACAGTGGTCACATCAACACCCGAAATCACAACTCTACCTACAACTTCAATATCACTAACTACAACTTCAGCAGAGACACCTGTGATAACCGCCACAATAACCCCAGAAATCACAACTGAAGAATCTGCATCTACAACTTCATTAACTACAACAACAGAGACCCCAGTGACCACATCAACATCAAAAATCACAACTGTACCTACAACTTCAATGACACTAACTACAACTTCAACAAAGACATCTGTGATAACCACCACAACAACCTCAGAAATCACAACTGTACCTACAACTGCAATGTCACTAACTACAGTTCCACAATCTACAACAACAGAACCACCAGATACCACCATAACATCAACCACATTTGTACTAGAATGCAAGGATTTGATTAGAAACCAGAGTTGGCCAGATGGTTATCAATGGACAGAAGATTGCTTCAATAAAACTTGCATAAACGGTGTTATAGAGTTGAGACCCTTAATATGTCCTACTCCAGTGGTGCCTGTGTGCCCCAGAGGAATTCCACAGCTGGTAAAAGATGAGCAAGGCTGTTGTGACACCTGGCAGTGTGACTGTAAGTGCAATGGACTTACAACAGTGCAGTGCTTTTACCAATTTTAGTTTATTTAATATCTTACCTACAGAGGTGGGTAGAGTAGCCAAAAATTGTACTTAAGTAAGAGTAGCTGTGCTTCAAAATAATATTACTCAAGTAGAAGTAAAAAGTAGTGATTCAGAATATTACTCAAGTAAGAGTATAAAACGGTGAAAGAGTACTCAAGTACTGAGTAACTGTTTCTTTTTCGATGCTATGCAGCGTTTTTGTGTGTGGTTATTTGACCACATGTGGTTATTATTATTACAGCTGATTGGTCAAATCGAGTCATGTGATTATTGTTGCTATGTCTGATTGGTGAAACAAGGTCAAGTGGTAGTTCCACTGGCTCCATTTCTCTGGCAAAAATTAAGAATATCTAAAGTATAGAATAAAGGCTTAGAAAAGTAACAAGTTGAGTGTAGCCAAATGTAGAGGAGTAAGAGTAGTGTTTCTTCTTCACAAATCTACTCAAGTAAAAGTAAAAAAGTATGTTGCATTAAAACTACTCATACTGTAGAAGTTACTCAAGTAAATGTAATAAAGTAAATGTAACTCGTTACTACCCACCTCTCCTTACCTAGTTAAAAAAGAAAAACCTCTGAAGTTTTTCTAAAACCTAAAAATGTTTTTTATTGATTTCTAATATATTTTGAAACATTATGTTGTATATAGTATGTTAGTTATTTACTATCTTATTTTTTCTGCAAGAGGACCACCTCAGAAAATCTATATTATAACCAGAAGTTTTATATATCAGAGCTTTACAACAATTATAACAACATAATGCTTTTTTTACTCAAACGAAAATATTTTAATACCACTTCTGACTTTCATATACACAACTGAATACAGTACATATAGATTTTTTTTTTTACTGAATAAAGACTCTCACTCACACAAGCGCACACATGCATACAAACACAAAATAAAAGATGCTTTATGCAAACACTTGAGTGACACATGTGCATTGAGATCGAGCATGGGAGACGATTACCCAAAATTCCGCAGCGTGTGTGAGAGAAGAACTATTGGCTCAATTGTGATCACGTGACGCTCGGCATCAAAACAAGAAGCGCATGCGTGTCACATGGTACTTGATAATACTCTGTACTCATATATATATATATATATATATATATGACGACTCGTTCGTCTTGCGGAACGCTCACTAACTGGGTTACTTGCAATCCGTGTTTCCACTGTATTAGGATTCTGTTAAAGATTCTGTTGGATTTTCTCTGGGTACTCTGGTTTCCTCACATAGTCCTTTGACATGCAGATTAGGCTACAATTGGTGTTCCCAAATTGCCCTTAGGGTGTGTGTGTGTGTGTGTGTGTGTGCTTGCGATAATTTGGCACCTTGTCCTGGGTGTACCCTGCCTTGTGCCCAAACTCTCTTGGGATAGACTCCAGGTTCCAGCATTATAGACAATGAATGAATGAATGAATGAATGAATACAATCACATTGAATATTTGTGTCAACATAAAATTCCCAAACACCAAATCTTAATAGAGAAAGTCTGATGGCACATGGAACGTCATCCAGGGGTCATCCCTGACAGATTTTTTGCAGTAGAAACTGTAATACTTAAATTCTTCAAATTAATAAATAATTAAATAAAACAAAATTCCTTAGGTTTTATTCACAATAAATATAGCAGCTTGGCTCACCTTTATGTTTTGAACTTGTACTAAATTTCTCCATTGTTTTCCTCAGGTCAGTGTGATGTCTTTGGAGATCCACACTACACTTCTTTTGCTGGAAAAAACTTCATGTTCCTAGAGAACTGTACATATGTTCTGGTGGAGGAAAGGATGCCACGTCATCATCTCAGCATCAGTGTTGATAATTATTACTGTGAGGAGTCTGCTTCCTGTGCCAAGGGTATTGTTCTGAAGTACCGCAACAACACAGTAGTACTTCAAGCGGTTCAAGTTTCTGGGGAAATACCGATATTGAAAGTAAGTCTATATAGGAGAATGGACATAAATGCTCTTATATTATTCAATTTTGTGGTGCTTCCCTTATTGTGTTGGTAAAGTTTTAACATGTCATGTCAACATACAATATTTTGTATTTCTCAAATGTTTGCACCATGACAGCTTGAATGTTCTCTCTTATATTTCAAAGATTACTCTGAATGAAGTAACAATAAACCCATCATATCAAGCAGATGGATTTAAGTTTGTGAGCACAGATGCGGAAGTCTACGTTTACATTGAAGAGATTCGTTCATCTATTTTTCTCAGTGTTTGGAACACACTGCAGATTAATCTTGCTATGGAACATTTCCTTAATAACACACAGGGACAATGTGGTAAGTAACCAGCAGTTTGGCCAGATAGTGTCTAGTAGACACTTGCTGCAATAGCCAAATATCACAAATATGTAGATAAGAGAATCCCTCATATTATATAAATTCTAAGTTTTTTTTATTATTACATCACTAATGTAGAGTTATATTTTCAGAATATGTATTTTCAAGTACTATAATACCTTATAAAACCTATAACAGAGAATTTCAATTAATACGTCACTCACATACTCAAATGGTTGTTTAATGATGTGATTTATACACCAGTCATTTCAACAGGAACACCTGCACAATTATGCAACCAATAATGTGGGGGAAGCACGATGCAAAAAAATCTTGCAGATAATTGCTGGAACTAAATTTGTTTTAAGTTTGAATATTTCAGAAACTACTGTACTAAACTACAGCAGCAACAAAAACAACATCATTTGTGCAAAGGGTCTGCAGGCTGAAACACCATGTTGATGTGAGAGAAGAATAATCAGGGCACTTTTAGTTGATAGGAAGTCTACAGTAACTCAAATATGGACTCTGTTAAGCAGAAAAACATTTCAGAACACAAAACACATCAAACCTTGAGGTGAATGGGCTACAATAGCAGAGGATTCCACTCTTGTCAGCCAGGTACAAGAATCTGAAACTATCATAAGCACAGATTTACTGAAACTGGACCATTGAAGAATGGAAAACACAAGATTCCAGTGTGAACCCTAACATTGTATTGTCACATTGTTGTAATTATTTTATGACAATTCAGCACATTTAAGTTGTTTGTATGCATAACCTAGCCTGTTAGGATCAGATAGCGTTAAACACCTGGCACAAGAGCCTAAAGGGCAGCTTGTTAGGTGTTGGGACTTGAACCCCAACCTTCAACCGATCTGCAACCGAGAGCCTTAGCTGCCCAGAGCCTTAGCCGTCAATCTTGTACCTTGCCTGCTTTCTTTTTTATTTTAGCTTTCATTACTATCTATAATACTCTGTTTCAGTTAAGGTTAAATTGCCTTTAAACTTCAGTTGTCTTTGTCTTTCTCTCATTCTCTATACCACCTATCTTGTATGTGGTTACGGGAGGCCTGGAGCCTATCCCAGGGAACTCACGACATACCAAAGACAGGGTGCCAACCTATCGCAGGGTATAATCACACGTAGACTCACACAATCATTCACACGCAAACCAACCCAGCTAGTTCAAACAACCCTGCCAGAGTTAAAGTCAGTGAGTTCTCATTTTTCATCATTATGATGTTTGGCATGAGCATTAATTGGATTACTTAATTCCCATCTGCATGATTTTATGCTGCTCCCACATGAGTGGTTGATTGAATAACTGAATGTTTAGGTATACTGGTGAAATAACAGGTGAGTGTATATTGTATAAATTTCTCTTATTCTCATTTACAGGTGTTTGTGGAGGGGCTTCATGTATAAGAAGAGATGGGTCAGTTGAGAGTGACGATTGCTGTGATAAGACTGCATATGAATGGATAGAGGATGATCCACTCAAACCATACTGTGCACAAGCCCCCCGACATGTCCATTGTACTCCTGAGAAACCAACTCCTCTAATTTTTACAGATATTTGCATAACACCTCTCTGTGATCTCCTGACACATGAGTAAGCTTCAGTTTTGTCTTTAGCTGTAGAGTCAATATTTTCGTATGAATTTAGTTTTGTTGTAAATGTTGTAAATTACAGATTGTCTATCAAACTAGAAACAAGGAGTAGCGACATACTCTGTACAGTATTTTCATATGCAATAAGGTACTCATTAACACAAAAAACTTCAGAACAGACATAAATATTGGCAAGTGGGTTAACTGACAGTTGCTAAGTAAATTAACACGTTATTTGCGGTCACTTTGAATCAGTGTTTCCTCAGAGTAGGCTTTTTAGGTGTACAATATACTATAATAACTAGTGAACTAGGAACTCAACATGCTGTTTAGGGTGCAATTACATTTAAGTTGCATTTTCTTTGCATATCTCAGCTGGGGCTAAGCACATGAAGAGGGCCACACAGGGACAGGGGTAGCTCAGTGGTTAAGGCATTAGAAGATCCCAGGTTCAAACCCCACAACCACCAAGTTGCCACTATTGGGCCCTTGAGCAAGGCCCTTAACCCTCAACTGCTCAGAAGTCGCTCTGGATAAGAGTGTCTGCCAAATGCCTAAATGTAAATGTAAATGATGAGCCAGGATAGAGCACTCCTGGAGCAGATAGTGTTAATGGCCTTCCTCAAGTGCTTAACATTCGCAGTTTGACGGTGCTAGAGCATGAATCCCCGACCTTCTTATCAGTATCCCAGAGCGTTAACCGTTTGAACCACCACTGCCTTTAGAGCACTTGGAAGATATGTGTATCCAGCTTAAAGACATGATTTCAGGCATTTTTCACAAAGTTTGTTCAGCATTTTTCACACATTTTTCACTGGTACAGTGGCTGGCTTCAGAAGAAGCACAAGGTTGCTTTCACCATCCTAAAGTTGATATGATACAGAGAGTAGAATAGGGGAAATGAGACCAGTAACCAAGCTATGAAGTACTGTAGGTGAAGGATTTGTAGGTGAAATCCATAGACAGAAAGGGGAACTTGGGATAGATTAACAAACTGATGTTCAATTGGTGCACATCTAACAATAAGGTACACTAAAAACTAACAGCCTACCTTAAAAAAATGTCCAAGTTAGGCAATACAACACGCGGATTTGTTGCACTTGTAATATTTTTAAAGATTCCCTAGCCTTTGGAAAGAATTTATCTCACCTATTTCTTTTTTCCATATTGTTGGAGATAAAAAGAAGTGAGAATTATTTTGAGTTCTAAAAATTAAATAACATGGTTATATAAATTGAAAAAAATGTTTATTACATTTTTTCTGGTTGTTTTTAGCAGATATGTAAGTGTTATTAATTTAAATATTCTTTTTAAATCTCAGAGTGTTTAGTGAATGCAGTTTAGACTTTGATGTGGAAACGCTGGTGAGAAACTGCAAGTTTGATTACTGTGTGGCCCAGAACAATGCCACTGTGTGCTCCCCACTAGAGCGTCTAGCTGATCACTGCAAAAAGATGGGAATCTGTGTGGCCTGGAGAAACCTCACCAGTGGAATTTGTGGTAAGGCTGTTTTACCTGCAGGCATACTGTAGATCACATGCTGAGATTGCAAATCCATTAGCCGGAACACTAACACCACTGCAAGGTGTAGTAAACTGAATACCATTTTGTATGAACTACTGTACTGTATATACCAGTAAACTGGTGATAGAACCCTGTGCACCAAAGTCTAACCTATGCCTGTGAGGAGCAAAATCTAGCATGTATGGTCCAATCTTATAAAAAAGCTATCACATATTACATATAATGTACTAGTGCCAGACACCACAGCACACCATCAGAGATCTTGTGGAATCATGCCCAGAGGGGTCAGAACTGTTTTGGTGGCAACAAAAAAAGGGGAACCTTAATCCTAGGTGGTTTTGATGTTTATAGTTTTAATCTTTTATATGGTTATATGCACATAGCATAATCCATGCATTTAGGGCATGTTTTCTTCTGAATTAAATATTTCATGATATCCATGTCATGATGTCCAAACGTTTTATGTTTTACAACATTTTCTTTAGACATTCCCTGCCCTGAAGGAATGATTTTTGATGAGTGCCGAAGCACCCCAACTGATTTCTGTAGTGGCGGGTGAGGCCAGTTTTAACAAACAACTTGTCTATTTTGTTTAACAATGGTTAAATATGCTGTACATAGATTGTTTTGAGCTTGCATTATGTTTGTTTTTCACATAGTTTGCATGTTCCGGGCACAGTTTTGGATTCAACTAGATCTGGTTGCTTTTGCCCAGACGACCAGCTACTTGCTGAGAGTCACAAAAAGATCTGTGTATCTGAATGCACCAGTAAGTGGTCACCATTTTTGCCATTTAATGGCTTTCTTGCTATTGTAATAAACTGACATTTTATGTTTGAGATACATGTGAATAAATGACTTGATTTATTTATTTCCTTCTTGATAGACTGCAAAGGCCCTCTGGGAGAACCCATGCTGGTGAGATATTACTTAATGTCTATGATGTAATATTTCCAAAGATTAACCCACAAATCATTGGGTGAACATGAGAAAATTCCTAAGGCATTATTAGAAACTACAGTATTTATTAACCCACACCACAACTAAAATATTGGTCTTCCTTAGTACCACACTGATCAAAAATGATAAGTTAAGGTGGTGCATTTCTATTTATCAAAAACATCAGATTGTCCAAAGAAAATTATGTTTAGCCTACAGCATTTTTCTCTTATTTCCTATTTAAATCTCTGATTGCACTACAAATCTGTCTCAGGCTGGGGCAATATGGGAGTCAAATTGCCACATATGCACATGCAATAACCAGACACTGACGGAAGAATGCTGGCCAAAACCTTCAGCTCCAACTCCTACATGCGATTCTGGCTCTACCATCATCTCTGACTGCTGCAACAACCAGATATGTGGTAATTTAGCACTTCATGCACTTTTATTACATGTTCTGTAATTACTAAAAACAATCATCCCATCAAAAGTTCTATTTTTAAAGAAATAAATAAACAATAACAAAAAAAGAATTTGAAACCAATATCAAGACCAATCATCTATGCAGGAGGTATTATTTTGGTGCTTCAGATGTATAAACATTGGTTATATATCTAATTACCCAAATTAAATTATTTTTTGTACTATTATTTATATTTATTAATAGTCTTTTGCTTTACTATTTAAAGAGAGGATCTGTTTATCAAGTCAACAAAACGGGAAAGATAAAGCACTTTGTCTAAAATATCAATCAATAATTGGTGATGGATCAGTGTTTAAATAATTCTTGATTATTTATCATAAAGCATTGTCAGATTATTTTAATTAACACAGCTTATTGCTTTCTTTCACAGTTGAGAAGACTTGTGAATACAACGAAAATATATATAAGGTAATTTCTCCTGTTTTGGTTTATTTAAGAGTGAGATTTAGTAACCGGTTAAGATTTGGTTAACACAGTTACTGAAATACAATGAATTAGTGATTTTTCTCACATTGTTGATACAAATTGTGTAAACTTGACAAATCTCAGTTTAAGACCCGAATATGTAATATGTAATGCAGAAGAACAGTATAGCAACATTTAAAGATAACAATGAATAGCACAATACAAAATGAAAATATAAAGCAAACAAACAAACAAAAAAAGTGTATACATAATACACATACTGTAATAGTAATAGCAACAAAAGTCTGCCTGCTTATCTGAAATGAAAACCTGTAGCATGCCATTCTTATGTGAATATGATTGAAGATGTACAGTATACTGTGTAACAGTACAGTAAATAGAGTGTACAGTACAGTTCTTATGCTTTTTCCATGGACATATCAGGTGGGTGAAACATGGAGGGATCCCAAGAGCCCGTGTGTAACATTTCGCTGTACAACAGAAGGCACTGAAATAGAGAAGACTGTGTGTTCACAGCAATTTTGTCCTGAGGTGAGTCCGCTCAAACACAGTATAAACTCACTTGGCAACTCATCTTAGCATATAGGATCATGGATATGGATAACTTGTGGTATGTTCTCTCTGACTTCATCTGACTTGTGCATATCTAGGAGCTTCGTGTTTGGGATGAACATCACTGCTGCTATTCATGTATGTGGAAAATCTCCATCTCATTTTTGTTTTGAAAAAAGTATATTGGATACATACTGTATGTTCACATTGATTTTCTAAAAACATTCAGTGTGTGTGTGTGTGTGTGTAACATGTTTTTCTCTTTTTGAACAAAATTATAAAAATCCATACTTAGAAATAGATATCACCCATCATATACTGTATGCGGGGAAAATGTGACACGAGTGCAAGCATTTTTTACTTAAGCTGCTATTTCATGTTGTTTTCACCTGCCTTGCATAAATCTTTTAGGCAACACAACATGTGGAGTGAGACTGTCCAGAATGACTGTGGAGAACTGCACTCAGGAGGTGATCTTGCCCACCTGTGAAGGCAACTGTGCCTCAGGATCTCTGTAAGACCCTTAATTTATTAGGTTTTCTTGGTCATGGTCAACCAAGTGATTTTCCTATAAGAATAAGACTTTTTAAGCAAAAAGCCATAACGATGGCAATTTTAATAGGAGATAAACTATGCAATTAGCATTCCTATGCAAAAGTCACCTAAGCCACCCATTATTTCTTTATACAGTATTTTGCTTTCAACGAGCTAGGCTTTTTTTTTTCTTGCTTTCTGAGGGATTTTGAAGTCTTGAGCTCTCATTTTTAGTCCAGTCCTTGTACATGACCCGTTTCAGACAAATTTCTTTGTTTGTTAAGTCATGAACCAGTGAGAAACAGGTGCAGATGATGACAGATGATTGGGCTGGTGATTAGTATACTTGACAAGAAGGGAAATGAGGCTGCTGCTGAGGTTGTTATATAAACAACACCTTTTTAAATGTTATTTTTGGGCACTATACAGCCAATTGCAATAAAACATTTGTTCCAATTTGTTTAATTTAACCTACTTAATTTTATTTTATTTAATTTAAAATTAAGAAATTAGGGGAGGATTATCACTTTTTCATAGTACATCAAAAATATTTTCCAGAGTAACATATCTCTATGTTTAATGTAATGCATTATTACTGATCACTTATTAAATTACAATGGATTTTATGCATATAAATGCAATTTTGGGGGGAAGTAATCCAAAAGCATTCACTTTTTAATGTAAACCTTCTTTAGTCCTTTAATCAAATAAGTCTCCTCTCTAAAGAAGTCACATAAAATTCTACATTTAAAAATAGAACACTGATTTATAATTTGAATGGTATAATAAGTCTGGTAAAAACAAATAAAGATTCCATTCTGATTTAACTGTGGACATTTTGACAGCTGGCATTTGATTACAAACTGAGTTGACTAGGCTTATGTTTATTTTCCTATGGATTCAGATATTCAAGAACCTTTTCAAAGCATGACTTTCACTGTATAAGGCTATCAAATGCATCTAGCCAGCTTTTAAAGGTTTTTAGGAGAAGTGTTTAAGTTTTTTGCCATGGCATTTCCTAAACTGAACTCCTACCACCAAATTCATTAGAACTTTTACACACCTTTTTTTTTATTCAATATTGAAAGAGAAAAATTACACTCAGTTACTCTACATAAAGTAGAAAGCCTTATCTAAGGTGCTAGAGCTACCAAACAAGAAACAACAAAAGAAAAGAAGCATTCACACAAATTATTTTAGCCAAAAACATTTCTGCATTCTTAAAGCTAAAAATGTATAAACAACCAAACAAACCTTTGTTTACCAAAATATGATTTGTTACCTTTTTTGTACCTTTGATTTCAAACACAGCAATGTCTGGTTTTCCCTGGTTGCATCATGTAAATATTTAATGAGTCTCACCGTAAACTATGTTGTAATGTTGTAGCATGTGCTCTTGTGTAGGTGGGTGAGGTCTGGAAAGGATCTGCAGTTGGAGCATAATCAGTTCTGCTGCCGAGAGAGAAAATATGAGCTGAGACAGATTTCTCTGGTCTGCAGTGGGGAAACACCTATACAGTATACCTACAAACACATTACAGGCTGTGAGTGCCAGCTTGAAGTCTGAAACCTCAGATGTTTTACAATGTCACTGTAACCCTTATTGAACAGGTCTGATGTATAAACGTGATTCTTGACTTGCATGATTTGTCTTCTGATTATATGATTAGTGATTGTGATGGTTTTTGCTTTCATCCCCCCCCCCCCCCAAAAAAAAAATAAATAAAAAATCAACAACAACAACAATATACAGTGTATTACATACATTTGTATTCTTTATATTTTCCAAGTTTTGATTAAGAAAATCTAAGAATCTCATGTATAAATCATATAGCTGATATTTCTGGAATCTGATTTTCATTTCTTTTTCAGTTTTTAAGAGCATGCTCTACAATGCCTGTAAATTATGTAATGTATCTCAATAATGAATTAATATGTAATCAATAAATAAAGATATGCAATTTACTGTTTGCATTTTTAGGTTGTACTCATTGCGTTATACCAATTGGCTATACCCATTGTTCTGAGTATACCTTTTCCAAATACTTAATTCAGCTCCCTTTACCATTTTGCACAAAGATTACAATTTTCTAAATTTTTTATGACTCCATATGCAATTCTCAAAACACTTTTTTAAAATCACACAGCAAAATATTTACTTTCTCCTGGAAAATGAAGCCCCTATTTTCACAAAATTCTCTCATGTAGTATACAAATTAACTTTAGGTACTATATTCTTTGCTCCTAACACAAATTCATTATATACAGGCCCTTCTCAAAAAATTTGCATATTGTGATAAAGTTCATTATTTTCTGTAATGTACTGATAAACTAACTAAGCTAATTTTTTGAGATAGGGATTTTGGGTTTTCATGAGCTGTATGCCACAATCATCAATATTAAAACAATAAAAGGCTTGAACTACTTCAGTTTGTGTGTAATGAGTCTAAAATATATGAAAGTCTAATGTTTATCAGTACATTACAGAAAATAATGAACTTTATCACAATATGCAAATTTTTTGAGTAGGACCTGTATATAAAAGAAACAGACCAGAGAATTTCTATCTTCCATTTAAACCTCACCACTATGGGCAAGACCAGAGATCTGTCAAATGACATCAGGGCAAAGTTTGTAGACCTGCAAAAGGCTGGCTACCAGACCTTCAGCAAGAAGCTTGGTGAGAAGGAGGCAACTGTTGGAGCGATTATTTGCAAATGGAAGAAATTCTGGAGCTCGTTGCAAAATTTCACCTCATGGGGTAAGGATAATCATGAGAATAGTGAGGAATCAGCCCAGAACTACACAGGAAGAGTTTGTAAATTATCTCAAGGCAGTTGGGACCACAGTCACTAAACAATCCATCTCAATCACTGAGATGTGTGAAAACCTGGTAACCAACTACAAGAAACAATTTTACTCTGTTTTTGCAAACAAGGGCTTCTCCACCAAGTACTTAGTCATGTTTGGTTGGGTATCAAATACTTCTTTTCCTAATTGAAATGCAAATTAATTTATACCCTCTGTATCATGTGATTTTTCTGGATTTCTGGATAATATTCTGCCTCTATCTTTTAAAATAAACTTATGATAAAAAATTATAGACCCTCATTTCTTAGTAAGGAGGCAAATGTACAAAATGTATAGGGGCTCAAAAAAATATTTCCCTCCACTGTATAAGCAATACTTTTCAGGGCCGGGTTTCCCGAAAGCTTCTTATCGCTAAGTAGTTCTTAAGTTGTACCTTAACCTCTCTCTTAACGTTACGGCGCGATCCCCGAAACGTTTGTACTCTAAGTATATCTTAGATACAGTAAGCCACACGTTCGTAAGGTTGGTCTGGAACAACCAGTGCAGCAGTCTTTATAAATCAGCGGTGTATGCAAGCATATTATGGCACGTTATCAAAGGCGTATTAATGATGGAATATACTATAGGCCTGTTTAAGAATTATGTTTTATTTGATATCAGAACTAATAAAGTGACTTTTAATTAGCCTATTTGCCTAATGCATTAAAATTGGCAATCACTTTTAATATCGAACAGGTGGCAAACAATTTGGCAGCGATACAGCGTGGTGTTGTGCTAAACCAAAGATGGCGCCGTCCGGTTCATGTAAATTTTTCCTTTAGGCAAAACTTCAGCCCTTTTCATGTTTTGCCTGAGGTGGCTAAAGTTTCGCCTTCCAAGGCAACAAATTATGGAGCTTCTTGACCTGCTCAGACCTGCACTTGCCAGGCCAACGTGTCGTACTTACACTCTACAGTACGTCCTGATTAGCCATCATCCATGACTGGATGGACTTTTCTTTTGACACTTTTTACTTTATGATGAAATTCGATTTAGTTAAATGAGAAAATAAACTTGGGAGTTCCAAACCCCGCATCCATTAATTTTTCTATGTGATTGTAATGCTTAGGCACCACCTCAATTCACCGCCCGACGTTCCGCAAAATTCTGCAAGGTCCGCAAGCTTCCTCATGTTAAACATGTTGATTTTTTTGCGTGGAAAGATGGAAACGTAATCACGGCACCAAAACTCTGAATCATGATGAACTGCACTTACGGCCACTGTGCGAAACCGCATAGGTGAGATAGGGGTATTAATCCTCTACTCTGTCACCTCATCGTATTCATTCCATAAGTGCGCTATACATCCCCAGCAACTGACATGATTCACATTGTTTCTGAAGCTGTCGAAGAGTGTTGTCAGCTGTTTGTCAATCAACTATGATTGTATAGCCGGTTCGTTTCACCGTCACTACAGGTTACAGTGGAACCTTGGATTACGAGTATAATTCGTTCCAGAAGTGGGCTCGTATTCCAAAACACTCGTAAACCAAATTAAAATTTCCCATAAGAAATAATGGAAACTCAAATTATTCATTCTAAAGCCCCAAAAAATAAATACATAAAAATAATTAATACAAAATATAAAGTAAAAATGAAACAAATTAACCTGCACTTTACCTTTAAAAATAGTAAAAATAAATGTGCGCTGTGTGTGTGTGTAATGTGCGTGCACACACATACACACACACATTAACGGAGAGACTGTTTTATCGGAAAAATTATCAAGGGACATCGATAGTCACACTCGCGTGAGCGCATGTTAATGGAATCGCCGCTGTAAAGTAAAAAAAACAACAACTGATGAACCTGCACTTTATCGTGGATAAATAAGGACTTTATAAGGATCGCGGGGGGCTGTAAAGGCGAGAGTGTGTTTGTGTGTGTGACACGACAGGCTGATACAGAGAGGGAGAGAAAAAATGGATCTTTACTCTCTGAGACTTACTTTTGCTTTATACGTGCGCATACACGTGTGTTATAATAAACTTTACACACGCTGTACACACACACTTACAAACACAAAATAAAATATGTTTTACACACACACGTGGTCACAGTGTCATAGTAAACAGTACACACGTGCACGGATGTTGATTATACCAGTGAGAGACGAGCACTAAGACCCAGCAAGGGAGACAAGACAAAACTAGAAGCGCCTACGTGATACATGATAATTGGTACATGTAGTAAAAATTTATTACAAATCTTTTAATATATTACTGAAAAACTTGTCGAATAAACTACTGCAGTACACATTTTACAAGGATTAATCTCAGTGCACATCTGATGTTTCTCATTCATCTGGACAGAGTTTTTCACTACCTCTTATATTTGCTCTAGGCGTCCATCATTGGTAAAAGCTTGTTGAATGTCGCAACCACATAGAGAACTACATGCATCATACTGTATATAGCACCTGTAGTGGGTTCAGGTGAGTGACCGCAGTGTTCAGAAGCCACCTACCTTATTTAAAGTTGGATTGGATGTTACCTGGGTTGCGTCGGGTCCGGTTTCCCCTTTATTGTCCGTGTTTGTAGTGGCGGCAGGTAAGCGGGTTGTTTAAACATGCCTTTTGTAACTGGTTTTGTGTTTGTATAATGTAAAGGAGTTATTGTTAATCCTATAGCGTGTTTTCCGGTGCTGGGGTTGCTGACGTGGGTGTGAATGTTCGCCTTTCAGGTATATTTGCTTAAGTTTTACCTGTATATTGATTAGGCTTTCTTGTACCCTATCGTGCTATGTTGGGATATGGCTTTGATTAAACCTGTGCCCTTATGTGCTTTCGCTACGGTGACCTGAACGGTAAGTGGTTTAACTTACCTTTTAATGGGAGTCAGGTACGTGTTGATTAATAATGTTTCCTGTCTCTCGTGTTTGTCATAGTGTACTCCCTCTCGTTACTAATACTGTGTTGGCTGCCGTTTCTTGAGTGGTGCCGCTAGCGCAGTTGGTTCATATGGCTTCGAAGACACAGCTGCTAACAGTATTGAAGCTAGTGCTGCTAATTTATAATAGTGAAGACGCTGCCGTTAATCTCACAAAAGTGCTGACGTGAACATTATTAAAAGGGGACCGTTTATTTGTTTGGTGTCATGCTGTTTCAATGTCCAGCTTCACATGTATGGTAGATTTATACATTTGTTTTCCTTTTCTCCCTTTTCTCTTAGGTCAAGTAAGCCAGGTTCCTTTGGCATACTTAAGTTGTTTTGTTTTTCTTTATCATTGTTCTTTTGGTTGTATTGCATTGGACTACGGTTCGGAAGATCCCAGGTTCAAATCCCACAACCACCAAGTTGCCACTATTGGGTCCTTGAGCAAGGCCCTTAACCCTCAACTGCTCAGATGTGCAATGAGATAAAAATGTAAGTCGCTCTGGATAAGAGCGTCTGCCAAATGCCTAAATGTAAATGTATTGTATAATGGTTGTTTCCATTGTATATATAATTTAATAGATGTTCATGACAGTTGATCTTCAATAGAGACTACTCTGTACATTTGATGTCTCATGAGTCTTTCTGATGTACTTCTGTTTACTTTTGATACTCATTGTCAGAAGATGTCTCAGTGGGTGATGTTCCTAATATTGTTGGTCTTTTGTTTTAGTTATTTACTTTGTTTATTGTGAGGGCTGAGGTTCTGCGATTTGCCTTTCTCGCTGTGGTAGTGGTTCTTCCCGATTGTGTGCAGTGTTACACTTGGAGTGTTTGAGAGCGCGATCATTGTGCACGGTGGTGTGTGTGGAAGTCTGCTCCAGTAAAAGACCACTCTACTTTGTTTTTGGCCATTGTGAACCTCAGCTCTGTCTGTATTCTACTTTTTATTTTGTTTTATCCAGCAATATATACATTTAAATCAGGTTTTTCATTTATTTCTTCCTTCTTTTTGTAATTTGTGTTCTCTTGTTTGAACTAGGGTTTCTTTTTGGTTTATTTTGTTTTTAGTGTGTTTTTAAAAAATTGTATTAATAAACATTCTCTTTTTTCATCCACGTCTCCTGTCTACTGTGAAGTTATCGAACTTGTGTGCTTTACACCTAAATTGAGTGGTTATATCTACTTCTTGTCCCTGGGGTGAGTTCCCAGGGTGGCTTAATCAGATCTTTTTAGTATTAAACCAAAACAATTAGCTGCCCTCAAAAGCCCTACGCTGCCACACTCCAATTAGGGAAACTTCTTTGCAGGGTTTGTGGTCATATGCTTTCCACCTTCAGGCTGAAAGGGTTTCAATAAGGAATTTAGAAATGGCAAATATGACAGAAAGAATCCCATCTTTATCCACTGGTGGGCAGCAATCTATTCCGGTGCAGTGCTGGTGCACTGAAAATTGTTGTTGACCCTCACACCTACTGTATGTAATGCACTATCCACTGCATTTTTGGAGATACTTCAGGATATGAGGCCTTTCATTTCCTGTTCCAATATTTCCTGAAAAATGTACAATTAATATGAACATGTTTATACTTTAGGTTATTTACTGATCTACATGAAATATAGTTATTTAAAAAATTTGTTTTTTTTACGGAGCCCATAAAAATGCATGGGCGAGGGAAAAAATACAGTACATTCAAGGGAAAAATATCTGAGGAGGAATAATAATGACACACTGGAGACGGAAAATACATCGGGACTAGTGATGGGTCGTTCATAAACGATTCGTTCTTTTTGAACGATTCTTTAACATGACTCAGATGAACGAGTAGTCTCGGAGAATGATTTGTTAATTTTCAATTGGGCGCGCATGCCCAAAATCATCGCAAAACCTCTGTATGTTATATACATGTAAAGTTTTTTAAAGATGCGTAGTAGAAGAGGCAAGTTGCTCGGTCTGTCTGCTGTGCTTCGGTAAGCTTTTCAGGTGCCAGGAGGTGCCAAATGCAACCATGGGGGGGGGGGGGGGGGGGGGGGGGGCGCAATCCAGTGTCCTCTTGTGCCAGTCCCAAGTCTGGATAAATGCAGAGGGTTGTGTCAGGAAGGGCATCCGACGTAAAACATTTGCAAAATCAATGATGCGAATCAGAAAAATCATTTCCATACCGGATCGGTCGCGGCCCGGGTTAACAACGACCGCCACTGGTGCTGTTGACTTACAGGGTGCCGGTGGAAATTGGGCTATTGTTGGTCGAAGAAGGAGAGGAGGAAGACGTGTTCAAAAGCAGAGAGAGAAGAGGAAAGGCAAGAGTTTAGGAGTGAAAGTAGGGACCTTGAATGTTGGGACTATGACAGGGAAGGGAAGAGAGTTGGTTGATATGATGCAGAGAAGGAAGGTGGATATACTGTGTGTCCAGGAGACCAGGTGGAAAGGTAGCAAAGCTAGAAGCTTAGGATCATTGTTCAAATTGTTTTACCATGGTGTGGATAGGAAAAGAAATGGAGTAGGAGTTATTCTGAAAGAGGAGTTTGTAAGGAATGTTCTAGAGGTGAAGAGAGTATCAGATAGGGTGATGAGTCTGAAGCTGGAAATTGAAGGGGTGATGTTCAATGTTGTTAGTGGTTATGCTCCACAGGTAGGATGTGTGTTAGAAGAGAAGGAGAAATTCTGGAGTGAGTTAGATGAAGTGATGCAGAGCATCCCCAGAGGTGAGAGAGTTGTGATTGGTGCAGACTTCAATGGACATGTTGGGGAAGGGAACAGAGGGGATGAAAATGTGATGGGCAGGTTTGGTCTTCAGGACAGTAATGTAGAAGGACAGATGGTGGACTTTGCAAAGAGGATAGAAATGGCAGTAGTAAATACTTTCTTCCAGAAGAGGCAGGAACATAGGGTGACATATAAGAGTGGAGGCAGAAGCACTCAGGTGGACTACATCTTGTGTCGACGTTGTAATCTGAAAGAGATCAGTGACTGCAAGGTGTTGGTAGGGGAGAGTGTAGCCAGACAACACAGAATGGTGTTGTGTAAAATAACCCTGGTGGTGAGGAAGGTGAAGATGACAAAAGCAGAGCAGAGGACAAAGTGGTGGAAGCTGAGAAAGGAAGAATGTTGTTTAGTCTTTAGGGAGGAGTTGAGACAAGCTATGGGTGGTCAGGAGGTGCTTTCAGTTGACTGGACAACTACAGCCAATGTGATCATGGAGACAGGTAAGAGGGTACTTGGTGTATCATCAGGTAAGGGAAAAGGGGACAAGGAGACTTGGTGGTGGAATGAGGAAGTCCAGGAGTGTATACAGGGAAAGGGGCTAGCTAAGAAGAAGTGGGACATTGAGAGGACTGAAGAGAGTAGACAGGAGTACAGGGAGATGCACCGTAAGGTGAAGGTAGAAGTGGCAAAGGCCAAACAAAGAGCATATGAGGACTTGGATATGAGGTATGCTAGGTTGGACAGTAAGGAGGGAGAGGTGGATCTGTACAGGTTGGCGAGGCAAAGAAATAGAGATGGGAGGGATGTGCAGCAGGTTAGAGTGATTAAAGATAGAGATGGAAATGTGCTGACAGATGCCAGGAGGGTGATGGGAAGATGGAAGGAGTACTTTGAGGAGTTGATGAATGAGGAAAACGAAAGAGAACAAAGAGTAGAAGAGGTGACTGTTGTGGAGCAGGAAGTAGCAAATATTAGTAAAAGTGAGGTGAGAAGGGCGTTGTAGAGGATGAAGAGTGGAAAGGCTGTTGGTCCTGATGACATACCTGTGGAGGTATGGAAGTGCTTAGGAGAGGTGGCAGTAGAGTTTCTGACTAGTTTGTTTAACGAGATCTTGGAGAGTGAGAGGATTCCAGAGGAATGGAGGATAAGTGTATTGGTGCCGATTTTTAAGAACAAGGGAGATGTGCAGAGCTGTGGCAATTACAGAGGTATAAAGCTAATGAGCCATACAATGAAGCTTTGGGAAAGAGTAGTGGAAGCTCTAGATTAAGGACAGAGGTGAGCATTTGTGAGCAGCAATATGGTTTTATGCCTAGAAAGAGTACTTCAGATGCAGTATTTGCTTTGAGGATGCTGGTGGAGAAGCACAGAGAAGGTAATAAAGAGTTGCATTGTGTCTTTGTAGATCTAGAGAAAGCGTACGACAGGGTGCCGAGAGAGGAGCTGTGGTGTTGTATGAGGAAGTCTGGAGTGGCAGAGAAGTATGTTAGAGTGGTGCAGGACATGTATGAGAGCTGTAAGACAGTGGTAAGATGTGCTGTAGGTGTGACAGAAGAGTTCAAGGTGGAAGTGGGTCTGCATCAAGGATCGGCTCTAAGCCCCTTTTTGTTTGCTCTAGTGATGGACAGGATGACAGATGAAGTTAGACAGGAGTCTCCATGGACTATGATGTTTGCAGATGACATTGTGCTTTGTAGCGAGAGCAGGGAACAGGTGGAGGAAAATTTGGAGAGGTGGAGGTACGCTCTGGAAAGCAGAGGAATGAAGGTTAGCCGCAGCAAGACGGAATACATGTGTGTGAATGAGAGGGACCCAAGAGGAACAGTGAGGCTACAGGGAGCAGAGGTAAAGAAGGTGCAGGATTTTAAGTACTTAGGGTCAACAGTCGAGAGCAACGGAGAGTGTTCAAAGGAGGTGAAGAGATGAGTACAGGCAGGTTGGAATGTCTGAAGAAAAGTGTCAGGTGTGCTGTGCGATAAAAGAGTATCAGCGAGAATGAAAGGAAAGGTGTACAGCACAGTGGTGAGACCAGCAATGCTCTACGGCTTAGAGACAGTGGCACTGAAAAAAAGACAGGAGGCAGAGCTAGAGGTAGCAGAGCTGAAGATGTTGAGGTTCTCTTTGGGAGTGACAAGGATGGATAGGATCAAGAATGAGTTCATCAGAGGGACAACTAGGGCTGGGCGATATGGCTGAAAACTGTATTACAATATCAGTGTTTCATATCGGTCGAGATCGATAATTATTGATATTTTTAATGACCCATTTAAAATAAGGACCAGGAGAAGAATATATTATATTTAAACATTTTTATTTAAAACTTAACCTTCCTATGATCATAGTCCCATCAGTTATTAAGACAGAAATGTCAACAACCATGGAAAAATCAAATAATTAAAATATAAATATAAGTCTAAAGTCACAATGAACACTTAACAATTATCTCTTAACATTTAAGGTGCAAAATTAAAAGAAAATGTAAGAAATGCTTAATAAAGTGAAATAAAATAGTGCAATGCGTTTATTACATCAGATGCCTTTAGAGAAAACTACAACAAAAATATATTGTTGTAAAATATTTGAGTTTGATGTTAATTCACTGGCGGGCCACCAGGGGGCAATACCTCGCTGTATACTATATGTACCGTGTGCACTGAATGCAGTAAAAGAAGAATACCGTTTTTCTCCATGCCTCCATTTCTCACACAAAAAGCAAGTAATATTATAGATGTTAGTTGTGCATATTGATGCAAACATAACAATTGTCATACCAAAGAATAAACTACCCGCCAATGTGGCTAGTGAGACTAAAGTTATTACCCGCCACAGCCGAGTTTTACCCGCATTTGGCGAGTGGGCGGGTGCAAATGTCAACGCCATCTTGTCTCCGTTTATGCTTCCTGAATCGCGACAGTACTACAGTACTTCCGGGTCCTAGAGCCAGCCGCAACGCAATGACAGCAACCAAACTAGCTTCGCAACCTCTGTTTTCTTCCAACAAAAAATAAAAAAATATCGAACGTTCTATCGAACACATTTTTTATTGATATCGATCACGTGTTTATCGCGAAACATATCGTTATTGTTTTATCGCCCAGGCCTAGGGACAACCCATGTTAGATGTTTTGGAGATAAAGTCAGAGAGGCCAGATTGAGGTGGTTTCGACATGTTCAGAGGAGAGAGTGTGAACATATCGGTAGAAGGATGCTGAGGTTGGAACTGCCAGGCAGGAGGTCTAGAGGAAGACCAAAGAGGAGATTTGTGGATGCAGTGAGAGAGGACATGAGGTTAGTTGGTGTGAGAGAAGAGGATGCAGAGGATAGGGTTAGATGGAGGCAGGTGATTCGCTGTGGCGACCCCTGAAAGGGAACAGCCGAAAGACAAAGAAGAAGAAGGAGAGACTCAGTCAAACACACACACGTTGTCTGTCAGAAAGGTTTCTGTTTATTAACAGCAAAAGATTGGGTTTATATATGTTTGACCAAACGCCTGTGCCATATGTTACTACAAAGAGCATGAACCATTGTAAATGTCCTGGTGAGATCCTGAAGAAAGGAGAGGAAGATAGAGACGGATCACAAGATGTTGGCTCGAGTTAGGGGGAGAGGTGGAAGGAGACAGAGGGAGATAGTGAGAGAGAGAGAGACATAAAGAGAGTATGGGAAGGTGAGCGTGGGAGCGTTCACACCTTTAAGAACAGATCCAAGTGGAGATAGGAAGATAGCAGCAGGAAAGATTTAACATGTTAATATCAGATCTATGAGGAAGAGAGTAAAAATAACTCCTTTATATATAAAATAATTCTAACAATACGGGAAACAGAAATGAGTAGCTACCTTTGAGTCTTTTCGGTCCTGAGTCGTTCGTTCTTTTGACACGTGACTCCCATAGACGCTATGCACTGCAATAGATTCAAAAGGACGAACGACTCAGACTGCAAGATATGATGGTGAGCTGCTCATTCTGTTTATTATTATATGTCCTTAGCTGCATTGTAATATTTAAATTACTGATACTATAGCCATAATTTATGTATGTAGACGTATTTGGGGTATTTTTATTATTGAAAACGCAACATTTTAAATTATTTATGATCAAAAGAACGAAATGACTCAAAAAAAGATTCACTCATTTTGATGAACGAGATTCAAAGAACCGAGTCACTAAAATGATTCAAACTTCCCATCACTAATCGGGACCACGTGACTTATACTTCCGGACTAATCTTCCAATGCTCCAAGTACAAACTGTCTTCTTATAGTAGAGATTTAAAATATAAAGTAAAATTCTCCTCGTGCCTGTTCAACAATGCACGTGTAGCTTTAATCCGAGCCAGTTTGCTCCCCCCCGCTTTTTTTAAGCGGTTGGCAGCCAGCACAATACTGACGCTTACTGGACGAGATCGGTATCACGCTCCTTCCCTGTCAAAGTCTGTCAATACTGCCACCTGCTGGACCAAATCGTTAACGCTGAAGAGTCAAGTTTTGCAAGATTTCTCGAACGTTTTGTCGCAGACTGTATGTAATATTTTCCCCATAGCTTATTTATTTTTCCTCCAATATTTTTCCCCACCCATGTCCCTAGGACACTTTTTCTGTGCATTTACATTTACATACTGTGCACCAGCTCCTTCACCCTATTGGTGTTTATTTCTGAGGATATCCTGTAGAATTGCTTCATTGTGATCTGGGGCCTCTTTAGCGCTTTCAATTGTGTACAGACTTACTGCAGTGATGTTTTGAAAAATACCATCGTCTGCCAGAATTCTGCTCTGAATATCTTGTCTAATGTCATGATTTGCACTCGAAGTGCAAACTTGTAGTTCCTGTTGTGGAATAGAAAACATCCCCTTCTGCCACCAGAATTGGGTTGGCATGCAGTCCTGTTAGGTATACGACATATTTCAGTACAAAATTAGAGTATAAATGCAATACAGTAATTATGGAAACATAAAAAATGGCATTTAAAAACCACCTGTTTTCCCCTTCTAAATATTTGAATTATGGATAAAACTGTGGACCATCCTATATTTGGCTGCATTTGATGGCTTGTTTCTTTCATAGTGAGACATGCTTGTATAGCTTGTATTTCATCAGGTATATGTCACTGCCTGGGTACCCATTCTGCCTTTGTCTTGTTGTCTACCTCTCATCCTGAGTCTTCATCCTCTTTCACTAATGGACAATTGCTGTTTTACAGAATTTGCTTTTCTGCTACCATTTGCAGCAGGTCCCTCCAAACTAATTACCAACCTGGAGGTGCAAGGCCACAGTGTGCTAACCACTATGCCACTGTGTCACCTTAACATTTACAAAAAAACATTTACAAGGATTGAGCTCATTTCTTTTATTTTAATATTTTATGTTCACGAAACCCCAGGTTTTTCTTCTGCCTCAAAATGTATTCTTTTGCTACTTCTTTTCCTTATTATTATTATTATTATTATTATTATTATTATTATTATTATTATTATTATTATTATTATTAAATTTTTTTAGCTATTAGGACAATAATTTAAAGTCTATCTATCTATCTATCTATCTATCTATCTATCTATCTATCTATCGAGTGGTGATTTTCATTACTATCCTGATATTTTCCAGAATCCTGTTCTTTTGGTCATCATTTTTATTGCTGTCCTCTCATACACCTAGCCATTCTTTGATGTCATCAATCCATCTCTATGTTGCTCTTCCTACTCACTGTTTCCAATTTCTGTTTCTCTCTGTCGTCAAACTGATTAATGTTTCTTCCTCCGTCCTCCATACATGACCAAACAGGCCCAATTTATTCTCCTTGATAACTTTGCCAATATTTTTCTTGCCTGAGATATATTTGGATTCTTTCGTTTGTCAACTTTTGTGTGCTGTATGTCTGCTTTGTATGCTGAATGTATTGCCCTTATTATGTATAAATATGTTATATTTATGTATAAATATGTATATTATGTATATTTTCCATTTTTATCTAATGCATTTAATTGCTCTTGGATATTCAGTGCGTTTGTTGTCAGTACGTATATTAATGGCATCTGCAAATTTCAGATCTTTGAACATTTGCTTTCCAATATATATTCCATTTTCAGAGTCTGCTTCCATATTTTCCATTGTTCTTTCTAACAATGATATGAACAACTGTGGAGACAATGGCTCATCCTGTCTAGTACCCATAGTGTTGCAGCCACTAAAGGCTCTACATACAGTTCTTTGATTGCTTCAAACCAGTCTGGGCTGCATTTCCCAAAAGCATCGTATGCCTAAGTAGTCCATAAAAATGATCGTACGAATGATCTTAATATTACAGTCTGTTTCCCAAAACCGTCGTAACTTAAGTAGCACTTGAAAATCTTCGTAGATCTACGAGTGCTCTGTAGTAATCGTAAAGCCTCCTGCATCGTAAGGAGACAGAATTATGAGGACACCTGCTGGACAACCGGCAAATTGCACCTAAAATGTACTTCTCTTCAAAGTCATTTTTCATTTTATTTGTACGTATATTTTTATTCATTTCTATTTTCTACTCATTACACAATTGAATATAGAATTAAAAATAACAAATGTTAAAATGAAAAACAAAAGTACACTGTAGTATATGGACATTTCGAGGGTACAGTACAAATGTATTTAATAGAAAATATTTAATGGGCTTTAAAGATGACACAAATAAAGGATGACTTCCTGGCATGCATGAAACTCAGTGATGTATTGAACATGTCTTGGTTGAGCATCATGAAGTCTCATCTCGTCTACATTCTCTTCCTCCACCTCTTCATCTTCCGCCCTGATGTCCAAGGGCATTCTTGCCCTCAGTGCAATGTTGTGCAACAACATGCACTGAGGAGAGCTCCAAGAGAGCAAAAGAGAGCTCCACTTCCTCTAAAATAATATTAATTTCTTCTTTTTGAAAAATGGCTTTGCTTTGTTTTTTGCTTTCAGCCATTTTGCTCATTTCTCCACCCCTGGGTATGTCCTTATTTAAATTTTCTCCTATTAGCAAATGAACGTCAGGTGAAGATAATTATCTTCAAGCCTAAACTTTTCAAAAATAAACGTATGAGCTTATTTATTTATGTACTTATTTATTTATTTTGATGTGAGATAAGCAATTGATGGTAAAGAAATTGATAAATAATTCTACTTAAATAATTAAGGTTTCATATAAATATAGAAAATTATGCTGTTAAAACGTTATAATTTGTTTTATGCAAGATTGGAGCAAGACAGAGATTTACAGAACGACATTTGCAGTTAATTTATGTTTTTAAACTTGCTCAAGAAGAAATTACAGAACTTGATGTTATTCGAGTTGAATATACATTCAGACAAGTAGAAAAAACGGAAATCAAAGGTTAGATGGATTGCTAAAACAGCATATGCAACAATGATGAGCCATTCTACAGCGTGACATTTCAACATGTGACCAACAGATATATCTCTAACCCTAACACTAGTGACTCCTAAGTAGCACTTAAAGCAGGGCTCCGTGCAATTGTGTTAAGTGCATGTTTGGGAAACGCACGTGAAACAATAACAAACGTTCTCAAAATGACTCGTAAAACGCTCTTAAGCGCTAAGATCAATCGTTATATGAAACCGGGCCCTGGATGGTAATGACAGGCTTTATGTTGCCCGGAGGTTCTTCATCCTAAACAGAATCAAATGCTTTTCTAAAATCCACAAATCACTTATAATGTAGATATTTTGGCACCTTGAGTTTGCATCTTCTATCAGTCTTAATATTAAGATCTGCTTCAGATCTGCTTCACGACCTGGTTTGGAAACAGCACCATGCAGGACAGACGAGCTCTACACAGGGTGATGCGATCAGCTGAGCGCATCATCTGCACTGAGCTCCCTGACCTGCACTCGATCTACAGAAAGCGGTGCCGGACCAAAGCCAGGAAGATCGTGAAGGACCTCAGCCATCCCCACAATGGACTGTTCTCTCTGTTGCGGTCTGGGAAGCGATTCCGCTCCCTGAAGGCCCACACAGAGAGACTGAGGAGGAGCTTCTTCCTGCAGACGATAAGGTCTCTCAATCACAACACCACACAGGCTTAATAACATATTTTTAAACTCACAGCATTGACATTGACTGGTCAATCATGGTCACATTCATAAACACTTGCACTAAATATTTATATATCTGGACCATTGCACATGACACTTTCATAAGCCACTTTTCATGAATATTTGCACAACCATTGACACTTTAAAATTTTAGATATACTTTTTTCCCCCCTGTATTTCTATATTTTGTAATATTTTTATTATGCCCTTATTTGTACAGTTTATTTTCTTTAGTATTTCTTTTTATTAATATTTATTCCTTACGTATAAGCTTTTATTTTCTTTCTAAGGTCACTGGCAGTCGTATAAGCATTTCACTGCATATCGTATTGTGTATGTGACAAATAAAATTTGAATTTGAATTTAAAAAACTTCACTAACTAGTAAGAACATATGGTTATAGTATGAAGTCAGTAATTACATATTTAAACCTTTTAAATGTATGGACACGTGTTTTTGTACAGGAACAATGAGCATGACACTCTGTTGTGACATACAGTAGAAACTTAATTTAGATTTATTGAGGCACTTGAGAAACTTAATAGTGTTTATAGATTCTGATAAGTGCCTCAATAAATCTGCCACTTTAACTGAAAAAAAAAATCCTGTGTTTGACATCACATACTGTATGGTTTGTCCAATTATTCTTATACAGCCTTGTCCAGAGTGAAACCAGCTACACATGTGGGGTGTTTGACATGGCATTTTAATTGACCCAAATTCCAACCTCCTTCATTAAGAGGCCATGATTTATCATCATAATCATCATCATCATCATCAATCATAGTTGCCTTAATCTTATCAGAGATCATCTTACCATCTTCCTGGTTAATAACATTTTATGACACTTCTGTTCACACAACTCAATGTTTGATTATAATAGACTTGTGCAATACTTCTTTTCACTTACACTACAGCTCTACTGCAATGTTGTTGTTGTTCTTTCGGCTGCTCCCGACGAGGGGTCGCCACAGCGGACTATCCAGTCCGCACTACAACTTGGCACAGGTTTTACGCTGGATTAGAATTATTCTATTCTATTCTATTCGGAATAGAATGATGATATTCTATTCGGAATAGAATAGAATAGAATAGAACTAAATTATGTGCCAGAGCTAATTCTATTCTATTCTATTCTATTCTATTCTATTTTACTTCTATTTATTGTTATTTTTCTTAAATTTATTTAAATTTAATTTAAAATTTTATTTCTTTAATTTTATTTTCCTGTCTAATATATTTTTTTTCCTAATTTAACTTTTCCTTGCTTCCTTGTTTAAATTAATCTGAGCTACTGTATAACCAAGAGATATATAAAAAATAATTTTATTATGTGATTAATAAACTTCTTTGAACCTTGAATCTTGGTCTGCGCCTCTGTGGATTTTCACCACACCCACCTATCTCCCTTTCCTGGCCTCTATCACTCACTGCTCTGTCTCTGGAAGGATTCATGTTTAGACTAAAAGACACACACACAAAAAAAAATAGAACACCCAACATGAATCATGGTTATATGTTACACAATGTGTCTTAGACATGGGGAGTGACCCTTGTATAACAAGAACTTTGAACTAGTTAGGTCATATCTGCTGGTAAAGTTATTGTAATAGCAGCAATTAACTCCTAGAGTCAACTCTTCAGCGTAACACTGACCCCGTTGAAAAAAAAAAAGAACTTCTTGTTTGCTGGGAGAAACCTTTTTATCCTCCATACCCACCTTAGCCACTTACCCTGAATGCAATCACAAATCCGTTCATTAATTTAATTATTTGTTTGTGTGTGTGTGTGTGTGTGTGTGTGTGTGTGAGACTTGTGCAAACAGTGGGAACTGTGCAAAGTCCCATTTAAAAGCCACAACTACCCTTATACGTTTCTCTCTTCCTCTATTCATTCTGAAGATTCTGATTTTGAGCGCAGGTAATTGCCCACTTTTTACATGATCTTTACATGGTCTTTTAAAATCATAGTAGATTCAAACCATTGGTGTTGAATAGTTTTCGTATATGATATTATAGAGTAAATTCAATAGCACATTGTTTAAATTATAACATTTTGTATGTATACAGTAACTGTAATGTGAGGTGAATTGATGATCAGTATATTTGATTTGAATAAGTTATGATTTTGTTGTTATGATATAAGTTTTATGCACATGCAATTGTCCTATTGAAAACAAGCAACAATGAGATTACAAATAATTTATTTATTTAAGGCATTCTTCTTAGTTAATTTAAGCCTTTAATCAAAAGAATACACATAAGCACATACATTCAATAATAAAACATTGCTTTGAACAGTATTGATTTAAATATAATCATTAAGCAGGCAATTTTCTTCTTCTTTTTTTTTTTCAAATCCACTTATACTTATATTTACTTATATGTAGTCATTTGTTAACAGTTTTTATTTTCCCTGATTATTTAAAATTCTACTTAAAGTAAACACTGAATAAATATTATATATACTTGTTCATATATACATGTTCATTTTATTTAACCAAGTCTGCTTGAATCCCTATACAGTATATTACAGATACATTTTATATTTTAAAGTAGAGCAATTGTTGTGAATACATTCTTCATATAAAAACAAGTGTTTTGTAGTTTGTCCTAGGATATTTCAGTTCACAGAATGGAAACCTCAAAAACATCTTTCCTTCAGTTTTAAACATAATACTCATTGTCCTTATCATCAAATCAATATCATCAAGGTATTTACCAACGGAAAGGGGTCATGGAAATAATCCTCAAATTCTTTGATTTTTCTCAACACTCTTCCTCTTACAGGAAGTGGGTGGTGTTCTCTGAAAATGTCCTGAAAGAGCATTGTCAGGGGTCCTTCCTCTTAGCTTCTGTTTTCTGAGGGTTCAAATAATGTTCAAAGGTTAAAAATCAACAATAATGCTAGCCACTATTCTACGGTTGCTGTGATTCTCACTTTTCTTGTGCACTTACAGGCTACCATGAGTGTGGAGAAGAAAGAACCCCGGCAGCCATGCTGCTCCAAACTGAAGGTCAGTGATTCTGTCCCTTAAAGACACCCCTTAAAATTCAGTTTATATTTTTCTGCTGAGTAATTATATGCAATTACATTATAACCAAACTCTTTTGTGACACAAAATCTTTTTTATGAGCTTTTTATAAAATTGTTAACAGCTTTAGAGGGATAATAAGAATTGACACTTGAGGTGTTTAGTTATTTAATGTACAAAAAGTGCACATACAGTAAGTACTAAACATGAATTTACATGGATTTAGCCTTAATATTAAAATTTATACATGTGAAGTTTACACTGAAATAAATCAAGTTCTAGATTTTGTAAATGCTGCAAAAAAGAATAGCAAGCAAATTGCACCTGAATTCATTTCAAGACACTACCACTGTTTTCATGTAAGAAATAGCAGTCATGATGAAGGTGAATAAGTCTCCTAAATATGAAGAAACACTTGATATAAACAATATAAACTAGCACTTAGTGGTAAGCACTGTTGCCTTGCACCTCGAGGGTCCGGGTTCAATTCCCACCCCTAGTCTGTGTGCTAGGAGTTTGCTTCTTGTCCTCCACATGCTTTGTGGGTTTCTTTCGTGTACTCCAGTTTCCTCCCAAAGTCCAAAAACATGCAGATTAGGTTAACTGGCATTCTTACAGCGTATCCTGTGATGGATAGGCACCTTGTCCAGGGTGTACCTCGCCTTGTGCTCCAAGTTTCCTGGGATAGGCTAAAGGCCCCTCACAACTATGTATACATGATAAAGTGGTATAGACACTGAGTGAGTGAGCCATAGCAATGACTAGTCCCTGTCATTAAAACTGGCTTGACAATATTCAAAGTGGTAGCTTCTGGAATTACAGTACATACACATCCCATGACACGTGTGTGATACAAGAATGTAATGACAAAAAGAAAAAGGGGGAATTCAGCATCCCCTCAAAAAACAGTTACAGGATGTACAGAAAGCAGGAGAAACGACAGAAAACAACAAGCTCTGACATTACCATAACTCTGTCTCTGAAGCACATGCAAATCTTTCCTTCTCAAAAAAGATCATATGTGCATAATATTGGAACACAAACATTTAGACAAATTAGAACTTTTGTTGAGAAAAACTAGAACTCTTTGGCAACAGTTCATCTCATTATCTTTTGGAGGAAGAAGGGTTGCATGTATTTTGCTAGAAAAGCTGGTGATGATTGACAGAAAAGTAACCCTTGCAAATTTTGGGACAAACTGTGACCAAGATATTTTTATATTTAAACCAACCCATACTCAAACAAGTACAATACATTAGAATTTCTAATGCTAAAATATTAATACTATGGTGATTTTATACTGTTAAAATATTTTTAAAGAGGTATAGCAAAGCTCAACATTTTCATGGAGACTTCATTCACTTCCCATGTAACTCATAAACAAACAAACAGAAGCAACACCAACAACTATAATAAAAAAAAAAATAAAAAAAAATATATTATTATTTAATATATAAGATATAAAAATATAATCAATATCATTAAACAAATGTAAAAAAAAATAAAAACTATAGCAAAACTATAGATTAGATATATAAAATGTTAGGGTTTTCACACACTCACAACACACGCATACATACACAAGTAAAAACACAATGGTATCTGCAAATTTTAAATATAATAATAATGAATGAAATATGAGTAATGTATAATCTTATATTTGTATTATTACATATAACAAGTTTATAAATATCTCGAGGGGGGGGGGGTGTATTCAGTATGTTATTTTTTATTTTATATTTTATATAATCTCATTTTCCCCTTTTTGTTCTAATGTTTATTTGTCCTAGATGTTTCTGGCCTCCTTGTCCTTTGTCTACTTTGCCAAAGCATTACAGGGCAGCTACATGAAAAGCTCAATCACCCAGATTGAGAGACGCTTTGAAATTCCCAGCTCCCAATCTGGATTCATTGATGGAAGCTTTGAAATTGGTAGGAAGAAATATGTATTAAATGTATATGTATATTAAACATGTATAAAACATTTTACCTACACACACACACACACACACACACACACACACACACACACACACACACACACACATACTGTACATATATACAGTGGCTTGCAAAAGTATTTGGCCCCCACGAACTTTTCCACATTTTATCACATTACACCTACAAACATGTATAAATTTTTATTGGAATTCCACGTGAAAGACCAATACAAAGTGGTGTACACATGAGAAGTGGAACGAAAATCATACATGATTCCAAACATTTTTTTATTTTTTTTTTTTTTACAAATACGTAACTGAAAAGTGGGGTGTGCGCAATTATTCAGCCCCCTGAGTCAATACTTTGTAGAACCACCTTTTTGCTGCAATTACAGCTGCCAGCATTTTAGGGTATGTCTCTATCAGCTTTGCACATCTAGACCATTCTTCTTTGCAAAACAGCTCCAGCTCAGTCACATTAGATGGACAGCGTTTGTGAACAGCAGTTGCCACAGATTCTCGATTGGATTTAGATCTAGACTTTGACTGGGCCATTCTAACACGGATATGTTTTGTTTTAAACCATTAAATTGTTGCCCTGGCTTTATGTTTAGGGTCGTTGTCCTGCTGGAAGGTGAACCTCCGCCCCAGTCTCAAGTCTTTTGCAGACTCCAAGAGCTTTTCTTCCAAGATGGCCTCCATCCATTTTCCCATCAACTCTGACCAGCTTCCATGTCTTCTGAAGAGAAGCACCCCCAGAGCATGATTCTGCCACCACCATATTTGACAGTGGGGATGATGTGTTCAGAGTGATGTGCAGTGAGCGTTTTGCATTTTGGCCGAAAAGTTCCATTTTGGTCTCATCTGACCAGAGCACCTTCTTCCACATGTTTGCTGTGGCCCCCACATGGCTTGTGGCAAACTGCAAACGAGACTTCTTATGGTTTTCTGTTAACAATGGCTTTCTTCTTGCCACTCTTCCATAAAGGCCAACTTTGTGCAGTGCACGACTAATAGTTGTCCTATGGACAGATTCCCCCACCTGAGCTGTAGATCTCTGTAGCACGTCCAGAGTCAGCATGGGCCTCTTGGCTGCATTTCTGATCAGTGCTCTCCTTGTTTGGCCTGTGAGTTTAGGTGGACGGCCTTGTCTTGGTAGGTTTACAGTTGTGGGTTTGGTAGGTTTACTCCTTCCATTTCTGAATGATCGCTTGAACAGTGCTCTGTGGGATGTTCAAGGTTTTGGAAATCTTTTCGTAGCCTAAGCCTGCTTAGTTTCTCAATAACTTTATCCCTGACCTGTCTGGTGTGTTCTTTGGACTTCATGGTGTTGTTGCTCCCAATATTCTCTTAGACAACCTCTGAGTCTGTCACAGAGCAGCTGTATTTGTACTGACATTAGATTACACACTTGTGCACCCTATTTAGTCATTAGCACTCATCAGGCAATGTCTATGGGCAACTGACTGCACTCAGACCAAAGGGGGCTGAATAATTACGCACACCCCACTTTGCAGTTATTTATTTGTAAAAAATGTTTGGAATCATGTATGATTTTCGTTCCACTTCTCACATGTACACCACTTTGTATTGGTCTTTCACGTGGAATTCCAATAAAATTGATTCATGTTTGTGGCTGTAATGTAACAAAATGTGGAAAAGTTCAAGGGGGCCGAATACTTTTGCAAGCCACTGTATATACCCAAATTTCAAAAACATTGGGACATTATGGAAATTGTCAATAAAACCAAAAAGGAGTCATCCATAAACTATCTTCACCTTTAATTATATTGATAACACATATACTCAGCAAAAAAAGAAACGTCCTCTGACTTTCAACTGTTTTCAACTGAACACTAAAAGAGTCAACACCATAAGACATAAACTAAACATGTTTCACAATGTGTCCCTGAATGAAGGGAGGCTCAAAATCAAAAGTACCAGTCAGTATCTGGTGTGGCCACCAGCTGCTTGAAGTACTGCAGTGCATCTCCTCCTCATGGACTGGACCAGATTTGTCAGTTCTTGCGGACAGTCTGAGCACTGATGGAGGGATTGTGTGTTCCTGGTGTGACTCAGGCAGTTGCTGCGGTCATCCTGTACCTGTCACGCAGGTGTGATATTCGGATGTACCCATCCTATGCAGGTGTTGTTACACATGGTCTTCCACTGCGAGGATGATCAGCTGTCCTTCCTGTCTCCCTGTAGCGCTGTTTTAGGCGTCTCACAGTACGGACATGGCAATTTATTGCCCTAGCCACATCAGCAGTCCTATGTTGAAATATACACAGTCCTGAAAAAGGGACGTTTCTTTTTTTGCTGAGTATATTTTTGATGTGTCATCATGTGAATTTAAATATGCACTAATTTCAAATCCCCCCCAGAAAGTTGGAACAACTGACTGTTTAACACTGTGTACCATCTCTATTTCTGTTAATGATAATATGACACATTTGGGCACTGGAGATTCAATTTGGTCAAGTTTAGCTATTAGAGTTTCCCCCGTTGTTCCATTTATCCAGGCCTTCAAGCTGTGCAATTGCATGGGGTCTTCATTGCCACATTTTCAAGTTCAAGTTCAAGTAGGCTTTATTGTCAATTCAACCATATACAGTTAGTACACAGTGACCAGGACCTACAGTACATGCAACATAAATTTACAACATAAATTAACAGAAAGACTAAACTAGCTAACTAAGAGGCCAAGTTAGCTGGCTAGCAGAGACAAGACAGATTGACCTAACATAAATTTCAACATAAATTAACAAAAACTAACTAGCTAAGACTATCTACGGGGTTTTTACAGACAACATAAAGTGCACGTGCAAATGTGCAAACAAAAGCAACAAAGTGTCATGTCTCTCCAAGGATTTCGGACGCAAATGCAGGTCTTCAACACAAAAGTCTTTTATTGTCGAGCACACAAACTCAAAAATCCCAATCTCCCAACACAAACTTAAACACAACTGAAAACTGTTCCAAAAATAACGTGGGAGTCCTTTTCTTTTCTTTAAATAGACGCCGGCTTTCCTTTGCCGGCTTTAATGATGGGAGTTCCAGGTTCCCTTTAGTCCTGGAGGGGAAAACAGGCAAAACACAGAAACATGCTCGAGTGTATTCAGAAGCACGCACAACGGTGGACAGACATGGGACTCCGGGGTCGGCTGGTATAAATAGAGAGAGACATAAAGATGCACAGGTGATCTTAATAATTAGACAAGGGGACAGACATACACACGTAGACACACTAGGGTGAGACAAAGCGCCGGCTCAGTAATCCGGGGAGCTGGATCTCACTCCCCGAGGCTGTGGTGGTCCAGATGTTATAGTACCCCCCCCTCCAGAACCAGCTTCTGGAGGAAGGCGAGGGCGCCCCCTATGTCCCGCCGGGGGGAGCGAAGACTCACCTGGGTGACAGGTTTGCCGGTGGGCAGGGCGACCCGGAGGACGGTTCGCTGGGCGATCCGGCCGTGCTCGGTGGAATTCTGCGATGAGTTTGCGACTCAAAATGTCTCGTGTTGGGACCCAGCTCCTCTCCTCCGGACCGTAGCCCTCCCACTCGACTAGATACTGCAGAGCCCCCGCTCTCCTCCGTGAGTCCAATAGCTCTTTGACTCGGAACGCTGGGGCACCCTCTATTTCCACAGCCCCGGGGCGCGCTGATTCTGCTGTTCCTTCATCCAGTGGTCCCCGAACCACCGGCCTGAGAAGAGAGATGTGGAAGACAGGGTGAATACGTAGGTGTGCTGGGAGTTTTAGTTTAAATTACACGGGGTTTATCTGTGTGATGATGGGAAAAGGGCCTATGAACCTGGGGGAGAGTTTTCTGCATGGGAGATTGAGGTGGAGGTCCCGTGTTGAGAGCCATACCCGATCGCCTACCTGGAGCGGACAACTCTCCCTTCGCCGCCTATCGGCGTGTTTTTTAAAGCGCTGCACTGCTTGGGAGATTTTTGTGTGTGCATCCTCCCATACTTTCTCCGCTCTTTTAAACCACTGATCCATCATGGGAACATCGGTGGGCGTGGCATCCCAAGGACATAGCGGGGGTTGATAACCAAGTACACACTGGAACGGCGTTAGGCCGGTAGCGGAGTGATGCAGAGAGTTTTGTGCGTATTCCGCCCAGGTTAAACAGTCTGTCCATTCGTGCTGTCGGCTGCTACAGTATGCCCGAAGATATCTCCCGAGTTCTTGGACAGCCCGCTCTGCCTGCCCATTCGATTCGGGGTAATAGCCCGACGTTAGGCTAACAGTGGTCCCCAATTTCTGGAAGAACGCTTTCCAGACCCTGGCGATGAATTGGGGACCACGATCGGAAACAATATCTTCCGGTATGCCATAGCAGCGAAACACTGAAGTGAATAGGCTTTCTGCCACCTGGAGGGCTGACGGGAGGGAGCGAAACGGGATGAAATTGCATCCTTTAGAAAATCTGTCCACTACTACTAGGATTGTGGTGTACCCTTTAGATACTGGCAGATCTGTGACAAAGTCCACGGCGATGTGGGACCACAGTCTGTTTGGTATTGGCAGGGGATTTAATTTTCCAAAAGGAAGTGTACGTGGGGTCTTGGTAGTCGCACACACTGCACAAGATAAAACTACTCTCTTCTCTAGCAGGTGCTGTGTGCGTGAGACGCCGGGGTGACCTGATGCAAGGCTCGTATGAGCCGCGATCGTCACTCGCTCGCGTAGTGGCTCCGGCACGTAGGTTCGATTCGGAGGGCAGCCCCTAGGCGCGGGGTTGGACCGCGCCCACTGAACTATCTCCGACTCGATGTCCCACGTGATGGGTGCCACCACGAGTGATGATGGCAGGATAGGCTCCGGAGTGATAATGGGCTCCGGCGACAGATAATAATGGGAGAGCGCGTCCGCTTTTAGATTTTTAGAGCCGGGGCGATATGTAATAGTGAATTGGAAACGCGTGAAGAGGAGCGCCCATCGGGCTTGACGTGAGTTTAACCTTTTTGCCTGTTGGAGGTACTCTAAATTTTGATGATCTGTGAGCACCGTAAATGGGTGTTTCGCTCCCTCTAGCCAGTGTCTCCACTCCTCTAACGCCGCTTTCACTGCCAGCAGCTCTCTGTTACCGATATCATAGTTTCGCTCGGCAGGTGTTAGTTTCTGTCAGGATGAACTAACCTCGGTGACCAGAAGACGTAGCTTTAGCGGTTAGCCCAATGTAGCATGGATGGTAACCCCAAACGCGGATGTAAGCGAGTAGGCAGGATAACCACGCGATTTATTATAAGGACTCTCACGAAAGAGGAGCAAGGGAAAAACACAAATTTAACCCGCGTCCTATAAATACACACACAATATCAGGAAGCAGAACCAAAGATAGTGAAACTCAATGACTGAGCGGTAAGCTAACGTTTGTTTACCTCTTTTATACTTCCTGGTTTGGCGCCCGCCTTACTTCCGGGTCCTAGTGCCGGGCGCAGATTGAGTGTGCATGACAGTTTCCTAGAAAAGAAAGCGCAGGGGTGGAGTTTCTCAGGGTGGCCGTGGCGTTGTGACAGAACCACCCCTATGCCTACTTCTGATGCATCGACATCGACTACAAAGGGCTTCTCCGGGTTTGGTAGTTTTAACACAGGTGCGGTTGTAAATGCTGTTTTTAGGCGTTGAAACGCACTTTGCGCTTCCACTGGGAACTCGCCAAGGCGTTTCGGTTTCCCTATTAATAGTGAGGTGAGGGGCGCTGCCACCATACTGTAGCCCCGAATAAATCACCTATAAAAATTGGCAAACCCCAGGAATCTCTGTAGCTCCTTAACTGACTTCGGTTCTGGCCATTGTTGTACCGCCGCGACCTTGGTCGGTTCCATCTCGACCCCCAGTGGCCCTATGTGATAGCCGAGAAATGCCACCTCCCTTTGGTGAAAGGTGCATTTCTCTGCCTTCACATAGAGCCCGTGTTTGCGCAGGCGACGAAGGACGGCAGTTACATGAAGAACGTGTTCCGAATATGACCGCGAATATATCAGGATATCATCCAGGTATATTATAACGAAACGGTTAAACATATCCCGAAACACGTCGTTCATGAACCCCTGAAACACCGCAGGTGCGTTTACCAGTCCATATGCCATTACATTGTATTGATAATGCCCAGATGTAGTGCTAAACGCCGTCTTCCATTCATCACCCTTACGCACACGAACGAGGTTATATGCGCTGCGGAGGTCGAGTTTGGTGAAGATGGAAGCACCTCGGAGTTGGTCGATAGCGGCCGGAACCAGGGGCAGTGGGTGCTTATATTTTACTGTTACTGCATTCAGCCCTCTATAATCAATGCAGGGGCGTAAGCCCCCCCCTTTATCTATGAAAAAAAAACCTGCCGAGGCGGGAGACGTGGACCTGCTGATGAGCCCCTGCTGAAGTGCCTCACTCACGTATTCCTCCATTGCCCTAGTTTCTGCCACTGACAATGGATAAATACGTGAGCAAGGAGGTGCCTTCCCCGGCAACAGCTCAATCGCGCAGTCCCACGGGCGATGAGGGGGAAGTCGTGCAGCTGCCCTAACACTAAACACATCCTTAAAACGCATATACTCTTATGGTACATTAGTGATTACCTGGGCAGTGGGGCTCTCAATGGTTGTAGTTTGCACCGCCAATGTAGACAGTGTACAGAATTTCGCGCACCGCGGGGACCAAGAAGTGATGCGGGGGTTGGTCCAATCGAAATTGGGGTTGTGAGCGCTAAGCCATGGGAGACCTAGCACGACGGAATGGTCTGACTGAGGTAGCATGAAAAATTTTAACTCCTCCGAGTGACCGGGGAATGTTAACCGGAGGGGCGCAGTAATTAATTTAATAGGCGATTGATCCAAATCTCGACCATCTAGAGCTTTAATAGATATCGGGTACGGAAGCTTCGACACGGGAGCTTGCAACGAGGAAATAAGGTTAGAAGAGATGAAGTTCCCAGCCGCCCCGGAATCTATTTTATCCCCCCGGGGAAAAACAGACACAACATGATTATCAAATTCTACTTGAGCGTTTACACAAAAAGGGTGATGAGTGCGGGGTGGTGTGTGGAGTGTTACTTTGCGTAACGGGCAGTCTCGGATGCGATGGTCCTTCCCTCCACAGTATAGACATAACCCTGCCGCCAACTCCGCCTTCCAAGACATAACCCTGATGCCAACCGTCTTCTCCTCTCGGCGGGGGAGAGACGGGAAGTACCCACATCCATGGGCTAAGGGAGGAGGTCGTCATGGTGGTTCGCCGGTTCGGGTCGGTGCTGATCTAACCCCCGGGCGGGAGCGCTGGCTGCGCAGGTGCTGGTCCAGCTGGATCGCCAGGTTGATGGTTTGGTTCAGAGAGAGGCCCGTATCCCGGCACGCGAGTTCGAGCTGAACCTCGGGCTGGAGCCCGTCCCTGAACCTGGCGAGCAGGCTCTTGTCGCACCAGCCACTCTCCGCAGCCATTACGCGGAACCGGATGGCGTAGTCGGCGACGGGAAGATTGCCTTGACGCAGCCTCATGAGCCTCTGTTCTCCCGAGCGCCCTTGGTCTGGGTGGTCGAACACGGCCTTCATCGCCCCGATGAAGCTGTTGTAGCAGTGTGCGAGCTCCCCGTCTGCGCTCCAGACCGCCGCTGCCCAATCCATGGCGGGTCCTGTGAGCTGTTGGATGACGAACCGAATCCTTTGCTGGTCCGTCATGTCAGGATAGTCCGTCAGGTACAGATCACAGGCCATAATGAACCGCCTGCATCCCTCGGGATCTCCGGCATACCTTTCGGGAGGCGCCGCGCGAGGTGGAGACGGTGCGGCGCGCCTCGATGGTCCGGCGGTGGGCTGGTCTGGGCGAGCTAGTTCTTTCACGCAGTGGGCGAGGTTGCTCACTGCTCGCGCCATGCTATTGATCTCTTTCTGTTGTACTTTCATGTACTGCATCAGGGTCTCATCCTCCGGCAGAGGGACACCTGCTGCGTCCAGATAGGTCTGTCCATCTGTCATGTCTCTCCAAGGATTTCGGACGCAAATGCAGGTCTTGAACACAAAAGTCTTTTATTGTCGAGCACACAAACTCAAAAATCCCAATCTCCCAACACAACCTTAAACACAACTGAAAACTGTTCCAAAAATAACGTGGGAGTCCTTTTCTTTTCTTTAAATAGACGCCGGCTTTCCTTTGCCGGCTTTAACGATGGGAGTTCCAGGTTCCCTTTAGTCCTGGAGGGGAAAACAGGCAAAACACAGAAACATGCTCGAGTGTATTCAGAAGCACGCACAACGGTGGACAGACATGGGACTCCGGGGTCGGCTGGTATAAATAGAGAGAGACATAAGGATGCACAGGTGATCTTAATAATTAGACAAGGGGACAGACATACACACGTAGATACACTAGGGGGAGACAAAGCGCCGGCTCAGTAATCCGGGGAGCTGGATCTCACTCCCCGAGGCTGTGGTGGTCCAGATGTTATACAAAGTGACGGTGCGACAACATAACACAATAATAAGGTGTTGTGGTGATGAGTTGAGGTAGTGGAGAAACAGTAAACATTTCTTAACTTAACATAGCAGTAATATTTAAGAAGTTAAGAAGTTAGTGCAAAAAGTAGTCCAGTAGTGAATATTGTGCAAAAGAGCATTTACAGGGTGGTGTGTACGATAGTCTGGTGGTGTACTGTAGGTCAGTGAGTTTGCGCTTGTGTTGATAGTCAGTCCAGTCTCAATGGTCTGAGGTAGTTGAGTTAAGCTGAGTGATAGTGTGTGTGTGTGTGTGTGTGTTTATCAGTCCAGCGCCTGGTTTCTCAATAACGCAGACTATTCGCGCGCTAAGAAGACTCTTAAGATATATCTTACGTTAAGTCTTAACTTTTCTAAGTGTATTTCTCAAACTGTCTCTTAGGAGTCTTCTTAAGTCGCTGCCTCTTTCGTCCGACGTTACAAGGTGCTGTCTACAGTGAAGGTCCTGAATTAGCTGACATCGGTTGCTCAGGAATCGATTTTTCACTCCTTTGCATAAGAAAGCGTTAACAAAGACGGCACTTTCTATGCAAATTAAACATTGCACTAAATTCTTTTAATAGCGTTTATTTCGACATGGGTTAACTTATTAATAACATGCCATAATAGACAAATATATAAATTAAATCACCAAACTGTCGCTAATATTTTCATGTAACCTGTGGCGGTGAAACGAACTGGGTATACAATCATAGTTGATTGACAAATAGCTGATAACACTCTTCACCAGCTTCAGAAACAATGTGAAACATGTCAGTTGTTGGGGTTGTATATCGCACTTATGGAATGAATACGATGACATGACAGAGTGGAGGTTTAATACTCCTATCTCACCTACGCGGTTTCGCTCAGGGGCTGTAAGTGCGGTTCATCATGATTCAGCGCAAGTTTTGGTGTCATGGTTACGTTTCCATTTTACCACGCAAAAAAAAAATTATGTTTAACATGCGGAAGCTCGCGAACCTTCCAGATCTTTGCGGACCGTTGGGCGGTCACTCGAAGCGGATCGCGGTGCCTAATACCCCTCTCTCACCTGTGCGGCTTGACTCATCTCCGTGAGCTGCTGCGTTTGCCCGCGACGTTCCTTTAACATTCTGCAAAGTTCTGCAAGCTTCCGCGAGGACCAGCTAAAAAATTTAACGTTTCATTTTTCAAGCGGAAAGATGGAAACGGAATCACAGCGCAAAAACTCGGGGTGAATTATGATGAAGCCTACTTACGGCCTCAGCGCGAGACCGCGCAGGTGAGATAGGGGTATAACATCGCATCTCACAGCGAGTCAAACCGCATAAGTGAATAGGGGTATAAAGCATTACAATCACTCAGAAAAATGAATGGATGCGGGGTTTGAAACTCCCAAGGTTATTTTCTCATTTAACTATATCAAAGTTCATAAAATTAAAACGTGTCAAAAGAAAAGGCCATAAAGATAATGGCTAATGATCAATAAAACATATTTTAAACAAAAAGTAGCAAGCAGCTGGACATCGGGACGTAGAGCGTAAGTACGATGCGTTGGCCTGGCAAGTGCAGGTCTGAGCAGGTCAAGAAGCTCCATAATCTGTTGCCTTGGAAGGCAAAACCTTTTTCTTTTTTTTTTAAATAACGACCACGGGGAAAATATGAAAAGGGCTGAAGTTTTGTCTAAAGGAAAAATGTACATTACCCACACGGCTCCACAGACGGCGCCGTCTTCAGTTTAACACAACAACACGCTGTTGTTGTTGGTCTTTCGGCTGCTCCCGACAAGGGGTCGTCGCTGCCAAATTGTTCGCCACCTGTTTAATATTAAAAGTTATTGCCAATTTTAATGCATTAGTCACATTATGAAATAGGCTAATTAAAAGTCACTCTATTAGTTCTGATATCAAATAAAATAAGATTCTTAAACAGGTCTACAGTATATTCCATCATTAATACGACTTTGATAACGTGCCATAATGTGTTTGCATACACCGCTGATTTATAAAGACTGCTGCTCAGTAGCGGCACCTAGCGTCTTGAGCTGAAACTACGCTAAGAATGAGTTAAGGTTGGTCCAGACCAACCTTACGAATGTGTGACTTAGCTAAGAGATACTTAGCGCAAAAACGTTTCGGGAAATGCGCCATGACGTTAAGAGAGAGGTTAAGAGAATGCCAACTTTCTGTAAGCTTAACGACCATTCCACAGGTGCATGGTAATTAATTGATTATGGTTAATTGAACATGCATGGAAAACATTGTTTAAACCCTTTACAATGAAGATCTGTAAAGTTATTTGGATTTGTACAACATTATTATTGAAATACACAGTCCTGAAAAAGGGACGTTTCTTTTTTTGCTGAGTATATTTTTGATGTGTCATCATGTGAATTTAAATATGCACTAATTTCAAATCCCCCCCAGAAAGTTGGAACAACTGACTGTTTAACACTGTGTACCATCTCTATTTCTGTTAATGATAACATGACACATTTGGGCACTGGAGATTCAATTTGGTCAAGTTTAGCTATTAGAGTTTCCCCCGTTGTTCCATTTATCCAGGCCTTCAAGCTGTGCAATTGCATGGGGTCTTCATTGCCACATTTTCAAGTTCAAGTTCAAGTAGGCTTTATTGTCACTTCAACCATATACAGTTAGTACACAGTGACCAGGACCTACATGCAACATAAATTTACAACATAAATTAACAGAAAGACTAAACTAGCTAACTAAGAGGCCAAGTTAGCTGGCTAGCAGAGACAAGACAGATTGACCTAACATAAATTTCAACATAAATTAACAAAAACTAACTAGCTAAGACTATCTACGGGGTTTTTACAGACAACATAAAGTGCACGTGCAAATGTGCAAACAAAAGCAACAAAGTGACGGTGCGACAACATAACACAATAATAAGGTGTTGTGGTGATGAGTTGAGGTATGGAGAAACAGTAAACATTTCTTAACTTAACGTAGCAGCAAGATTTAAGAAGTTAAGAAGTTAGTGCAAAAAGTAGTCCAGTAGTGAATATTGTGCAAAAGAGCATTTACAGGGTGGTGTGTACGATAGTCTGGTGGTGTAGGTCAGTGTGTTTGCGCTTGTGTTGATAGTCAGTCCAGTCTCAATGTTCTGAAGTAGTTGAGTTAAGCTGAGTGATAATGTGTGTGTGTGTGTGTGTGTGTTTATCAGTCCAGTTCCTTTTTGTTAAGAAGACGAATAGCTTGTGGAAAAAAAGCTATAGCACAGTCTGGATGTGTGTGCCTGAATGCTTCTGTACCTTTTTCCAGATGGCAGGAGTGTGATGTGTGTGTGAGAAGGGTGTGTCCGATCAGCCACAATGCTGTTGGCTTTGCAGATGCAGCGTGTGGTGTAGATGTCTTCAATAGAGGGGAGAGAGACCCCGATGATCTTCTCTGCTGTTCTCACTATCCGCTGTAGGGTCTTGCGGTCCGATATGGCACAATTCCCAAACCAGACAGTGATGCAGCCGCTCAGGATGCTCTCGATAGTTCCTCTATAGAAGGTGGTCAGGATCGGTGGTGGAAGCTGGGCCTTCCTCAGTCTTCTTAAAAAGAAGAGACGCTGTTGGGCTTTCTTGTGTAGGGAGCTGGTGTTGAGGGCCCAGCTGAGGTCCTTCGCCAGGTGGACGCCCAAGAATTTGGTACTTTCCATACCGTCTCAGCTAATAGCTCACTAAATAATCTCAATAATCTCACTTTTTCACAAAATACAGCTTTTGAAACATATACCTACTGTAGGTAACATATGTATGTTTAAACACTATTTCCAGTGTAAGATCTATATTCAGTTGCCCTCCAAATGGCTCAGCAGATAGAAAATAACATTAGACCATGTACAAGGGGTCTCACTTTAATAGATCCTTTAGCTTATTTGCTAATTATATAATTTAACATTGCAACATTAAATAGAACAGCTAAACTAGCCACAACATGTTTCCTCTACCACGACTGGAGTATACTCAAGTAAAAGTAAAAAGTATGGTGCAGTAAAACTACTCACAGAAGTAAAATTTTTTAAAACAGTTACTCAAGTAAATGTAATGGAGTACTTGTAACTCGTTACTACCCACCTCTGCTGACTGGCCACACAATTCAAAAATAATTTTATGTTACTGTACATGCATACTACAAAGTTCATGCTTTGCTTCTACAGAAGTTCTTATGTTTGAAATTATGCTACCAGAAATTTTTACAATTTTATTTTTTAACTGCTGGGTTTCTTTTTCTTCACTTGTGTAGGCAACTTACTGGTGATCACATTTGTGAGTTATTTTGGAGCAAAACTTCACAGACCCAGACTGATTGGATTGGGATGTCTGATCATGGCCATTGGATCTTTCATCACTGCTATGCCTCACTTTTTCCAGGGACTGTAAGTTACAGTATAAAAGGCAAAAGGGTATGGACAATACGTAGCCTTAGGGTAATAACACAGAAAATAACTTTTAACTAACAACTTGCCAATAAGTTGTCAAGATTTTCTAATCCTGCAAGGCACACTGTTATATAAGTGATTACCAACAGACATGAGAAAATGAAAGTATAAATTCCAGCTTAAAACCACCTTGTTGACTGTCCTTGTCTTTGATGACAAGAAATATCATCATCAGTGATCTGTGACAGCGAAACGAAAGAAAGAAAGAAAGAAAGAAAGAAGGAAGGAAAGTTTTCAGGTTTCATTGAGTCTGTGATTAGCAGACAACATAGCAGACAAACCGAAGGGCTAGGTGATACTTAGACAAATGGTCAGGCAGCAGACCCCTTTTGGTGTTATTATACAGTGTGTCATTTTTCATGAGCGGACTCTAGCTGGAGGCAAACTAATTCCCCGAGATAAACTGATGCTGTCTAGCAAGATTTGTTGGCTTATATTTTAACAATCTCCTAAGGCAGTAGTGTTACTACAAAATGTTACACACTCGTTCAGTGGATGGAAAATGTGACAGCAGCCAGAAAAGCAAGATCAAAAATTTATTTAAACAGCCTCAAAAATCACCAGTTAAAAGCACATTAGACAGGAGCCATTATGAAGGCTTTACAGAGCATAAATAGCAGACACATCTCAAAATCAATTGTTCAAAAGAGATTATTGCAAAATTGACATTTTTACAATGTGGAAAGAAAATAAATCAGAAAAGAACACTGCACAAGAATGTGTGTCTAATTTTTTTACTGGTACTGCATGTAAAGATTTATACATTTTTAGTTTCTCTTTGGACAAATCTTACTTGTTTCGTAAGAAGTTTGTTATCTAGATAGTAACTTAAGGCATAAAGCTTACCTGTTATCTAGACAGTAACTTAAGGCCTGAGCTTACACAGTAAAGTTTGCTTAGTGAACACTAACCCACTTTTATCATTACTCAACAGAACGTTAAGAAATTGTGTAATATTGACATTCAGACACTTAGAGATTTATGAGGGAAATCACCTCCTGTTATTCTTCCTAGTTTCTTACTGTTTGATCTTAGTTGGGCATGAAAAGCCTTTAGACAAAATATCCATATCTAAAACAGACAAATCTTTTATTTTACCTTACGTGATATGAAATGTGCACTGCAACTACAGGCATTTCTGATGATCACCTCAGTAAAATCCTTTTGTCTTATTGTGTTTAGCTAAAGATTTTTTTACTGGTAGTAAAAGCTAGTGTAAAATAGAACTTATTAATTAATATTAACATTAATAATAATTATTAATTAATTACTCATTTGATTAATTCCAAATTTATATTGTTGTGCCTACAGTGATCTCAATAGCTTAAACATAACATCAGCTCTATAAAGGTCTGATGAAAGGAAGTCAAAACAGGCAGAGTACAAACAAAAAGTGAATAAATTGTCAAAGACACAGCACAGACAAAGTTTTTAAAATGGAGTAGTCCAATTGCAAACTGATGAGCTCCAGTAATGACTCAGTACATGTACATATGATATGCACGTTGTGAGAAAAAAATTAGGAACTTATGGTTGTGAAGGTTTTTTACGATGTGTCTGAGTCTGACAACTGTACACCCAGAGATTGTTTACCAATACAGTATTTCATCCACCATTTCCAGTGTTACTTCATTCATTCAGTCATTCATTCATCAATTTAGCAACAGAGTGATTTTACCATTGCCTAGGAAAAGTCCAAAAAATCTCAAGAGTGAACTATGAGTTATGGCGCTTTTCCACTGCATAGTACGGCATGACACGATTCAGTTCAGCTCACTTTTGGGGGGTTTTCCACTGGGAACAGTACCTGGTACTGTACCTGGTCCTTTTTTTAGTACCACCTCAGCTGAGGTTCCAAGCGCGCCGAACCGTTACCAAAACGTGACATGTAAACTCTGCTGGTCACTGATTGGCCGGAGAAAATCGTCATTACTGCGTCACTGAACTTGCGACACGAGACACAACAGAACCGCTATATTTAGAACAGCCAGAGAAGGATCGGACGCACCTTTTTGTACTCCTTCGTCTTGCTGTTAAAAACATCTACATGCAGAGAATGAAGAACACTAATCCGTCCATATGCTCCATTGTTGTGTGTTTGTTTGTGGCGCGTTTACGATGATGTCACGGCAGTAGCGGCGCCGCAACTATAACGACACGTGAATAATCCCGCCCACTCTAAAGCGGTACTAAACTGCAGTGGAAGCGCAAACCGAGCCGAACCAAAGTGAGCTGTACTGAACCGTGCTGTGCCGTACTATGCAGTGGAAAAGAGGCATTACAGTACATGACATACAGTATATGTTGGTCTTCACCAAAATGTTGGCACAAATTTGGTATGGATGTCTTTATATCCTGTAGTTTTACAATCTCTGAGGCATCAGGCCTGAACATGTTCCACCTTGACAATGCCCATGTAGATAAACCCTCAGTGAAGACATGTGTATTAAGGTTGAAGTAGAAAAACTCATGTAGCCTAAACTAGTATGTACTGTACTAGTATGTACCCCCCCCCCCCGCATTAACAAGCACCTACATTTGCTGCAGTTTAGAGATTAGTACAGATAAGTTAACCGACAAGTAAAACATAGTAGTATTTACGGTAATTATCTGATCATTGTCCGGACTTTCTTAGTTTAAACTGATTTCCACAGAAAAATGTGTGCTGAGGGCAAACACAACAAGATAAACAGTCCAAAGTCACTACCACAGAAAATAACTACAGTAGGGAAAATGTAAAGGCAATAACCACATTGCAGTATATACAGGAATTCATAGCCAACCTAGCAAAACCATATGTACAATGTATATGTAATGTGAAACCATAGCAAATGGTAACAAAATTTTGGTTTTTGAGATATACAGTAGACTATGCTGGCAATGATAATATTGCATGGATGTAATCATTTATATGTTTGTACCTCAGCTATGACATGTCTTTGGACAGGTACAAGTATGAGACAACAATCAACTATTTCTCTGCGTTCAATGACACTGAAACAGTTTTCCCATGTCTTTCAAATGGGAGCCATTCACAAGATGATGAAACTAGCACCGCTCAGAGTCATACAGGTGAGTGACAGCTACTTTATCCAATTAGAAGATCTCACATAATGTAACAAAACATAACATACTGTAACAGTAGCACCAGTTAGAATGCATGACTAGGGAGGGACAAATATGTTGTGCAGTTGTTGTTTTTTTTCTAGCTTTGTGTCACAAAAACCTCACACTGTGTCACAGAATACACACAAGCTCACTAGAATACTGTCACATAGACAGATTTGCTCCATGCCAGTAAATTCAAATTCAAATTTTATTTGTCAAATACACAGTCATACACAGTCATACACAGTACGATATGCAATGAAATGCTTAGACAACTGCTCGTTACCTTAAAATTAAAGACTAGGAAATAAATATGAAAAATAAAATAGAGGGTAAATTTAACTAAGAAAGAATAAAATATAAAATGAAAATAAAATAACTGTACAGTACAAAATACACAATATAAGAAAATATACTGTATGAAGAAATATAGAACAATAAGAAAAACAGCAGTACAAAGTAGATATGGATTTTATGGAATTTTTGTGTGGAATGAAGTTAGATATAAATGGTAATAAAAATGGTAATGTCCAGGGGCTGTGCAATCCACATATTTAAAGTGTCTTGTGCCTGCAAATTTGCTTGAAAGTGATTTATTTAAAGTGGCTTGTGATAGTGATTTAACTAATGACCACGAAAGTGCAGTTGTGCAGTGGCCACTAGTGTAAATGAATGTCCAGAATGAGTGCAAAAACCATATGTGTGGATGTGCAAAATGGATCAATACTGTGTGGTGTACTGATTAAGAGACCATATCGCCTGCGGGAAGAAGCTCCTCCTCAGTCTCTCTGTGTTGGCCTTAAGGGAGCGGAATCGCTTTCGTGACCGCAACAGAGAGAACCGTCCATTGTTGGGATGGCTGAGGTCCTTCACGATCTTCCTGGCCTTGGTCCAGCACCGCTTGCTGTAGATCGAGTGCAGGTCAGGGGGCTCGGTGCGGATGGTGCTCTCTGTTGATCGCACCTCCCTCTGCAGAACTCGTCTGTCCTGCATGGTGCTGTTCCCGAATCAGGTTGAGATGTTTCCCGTCAGGATGCTCTCTATGGTGCAGGAGTAAAAGTGCCTAAGCACCTTGCCTAAGCACCTTGTAGGTGTCTGAAGTCTCTCAAGCATCTGAGGTGGTAGAGACGCTGTTGGGCCTTTTTCACCACAGTGTTGACAGCTCCTGCGTGATGTGAACACCAAGGTAGGAGCAAATCTGTCTATTTGACAGTATTCTAGAGACGCTTGTGTGTATTAAAGCTGTCCACTCTCTGACGGGGGTCTGGTAATTCTTCTCCTGCTTAGTGCTGAAGTCCACTATCAACTCCTTTGTCTTACTGACGTTTAGAAGGAGGTTGTTCCTCTGGCACCAGTTCTCCAGATTCCTAATTTCCTTCAGGTAGGCCGTCTCGTTGTTATCAGAGATCTGGCCCACAACGACGGTGTCGTCAGGAAACTTAATGATGGTGGTGGAGATGGTAGTGGCCACACAGTCATACATGTACAAAGAGTACAGCAGGTGGCTCAGAACACAACCAGAGTTCAGAGTTACATGTCTCTTAACTCAGCTATTACCAAACTGCAAAATATGCACGACATAAACCGAACAGTGATAATTACACAGAGGTGCACACTAATTTATAAAATCAACCATTCCAACACTCCCTCTTTATTTTGAAAACCTGCTTAACCATTTCTCCACCACAATAAGACAATTCACCTTTGTGACCCAGAAAAATCTAAGATAAGACCCAAAATAAACATTGCAAGCTCGTCATGCTGTTATATGATCTTAGCTGCCATTAGGCAGTATCAAGAGTTGCTTGAATGTGATCTTTGCACTTTACAGAGTGTGAGAAAACATCAGGATCATCTTTATGGATTTACGTGTTCCTGGGTAACATGCTACGAGGGATTGGGGAGTCTCCAGTGATGCCTCTTGGAATGTCTTACATGGATGACTTTGCCAAAGAAGAAAACACAGCTGTTTATATTGGTATGAAAAAAAAACTTACAAGGCTTTACTGTTGTTCAAATTGTTATTGTCTGTGCCCATGCTATATTGTTGTATTCCAGAGATTATCACACTTATCATAACTTAATGTGGAATATTAGTTATCATAATATGCTACAAATTGGAAAGTGATATTGGAAACTACGTATCTCATAAGTCACAGATGGAAATCTCTCTCTGTGTCTCTCACTTTGTCTCTTTTGCTTTTATCTACAAAAACCTAATCCTCTGATGATAAGAATTGTTTTCATAATGATCTTTGCCTCTTTCTCTAAACACAGCATGTATACAGAGTATTGGTATTCTGGGCCCTATGGTTGGCTTTATGCTGGGTTCCTTCTGTGCCAAACTCTATGTGGATATTGGAGCTGTGGACCTAGGTAACATATATTCAATCAGTGAATCTGTCAATTTGTCAGTCTGTCACTTTGTATCTACCACCTGGTCTGATGAATCCTGCAATACAAAAACTAAATAAACAAATAAATAAATAAATAAATAAATATGACAATTTGTACCTCAAATCCATCATATTCAATAATGTTCATGTAGGTTATACTGTATTATTGCCCATTAACTTTAATAGTACTTCATTTAGGTCAATGTACATTGCAGTATGTAAACGTTCAGTACAAAGGCTAGCATTTCCCCAATGCTATGGTACACAAAGAGAAAATTAAAACATTTTCAAATATATATAAAACCACTAGGCTAAAACAAATGTATCTTGATAGCCTACCCACCTGTTTTTTTTTTCAATGCACCCATAAATAAGAATGTGAATAAGAACAGAATGTGAGTCAGGAACACCAGTACAAACTGTTTCTTCACAAAGCTCAGAAATTTTTCATGACACTATGGGGGTCAGCCTGGGACCTTTGATTGTGCAGAATAATAGAAGTATGAAAGGTGCTTCAGTGAATGCATTCCAGTTGCAATAGTGCAATGTAGAGAAATGTACATTACAGTCATTTGAGAAATGCAATACCTTATGAGTCCTTCTGACACTTTTGTGAATATTTTAGTCCAGTAGTTTAATTATTGTGGGCAATCGTTTTATTACAGAAATGGGGTGGCTTTAAAAATTTATCCAATTTCTTAATTTATTTAAAGTACTGTATTTTTTTTCTTTTCTATGTCCACAGATACCATCTCAATTAATTACAAGGACTCACGCTGGGTGGGAGCCTGGTGGCTTGGCTTGCTGGCAACTGGTGCTGTAATGTTACTGGCTGGAATCCCATTCTGGTTCCTTCCCAAGTCATTGCCTAAGCAAGTAGGGGGCAATGCCAAAAAAAAACAAGGTGTCCATCACACTGAGCAAGATTCTTTTATCCCTGTGGAGAACAAAAACAATCCACCATCAGAGAAAGCTGAACCCATTAACATGGTAGACATGGCCAAAGGTACTCCGCTACTATCAAGATCATTCTCAGTTCCTTTTAATATTTTTTGTTTATTTGGATAAACTCAATCAAATATAAAACCTACCATTTACAAACCTTTCACACACTCTCATTAAGCAGTCTATAAACTGATTATCAGCATGTCAAGTGTCTTTAATCGTGTCTACTTGAACATCCATTAATTTATATCTAATATTATGTGGCATTTGTAGAAAATAATTGTGATGGTGTTGTTGCCAGAGTATTACACATCACTTAATGTTTTTTGACTGTTCTTTTTGATTAATGCTACAGATTTCCTGCCATCTTTAAAGAGACTTTTCAGCAACGATGTTTATGTAGTTATGATCCTCCTGGGTCTGGTCCAGGTCAACAGCTTCATTGGAATGATTACTTTTAAGCCCAAATACATGGAGCAGATTTATGGCCAATCTCCTTCCAAGGGTATCTTACTGATGGGTAAGTGTTTTATTTACTTTTAGAAATATTGAAAATGAGTGATCTGATCATGATATTCTACTTTTTCTAATTTGTGACTGATTTTAATTTTAATGTACTGATAAAAAAATGGCTTGTGATTCAGTACTTGGTCACAAGTGATACTACAACTATTTTAACAAAACTGTAAGTGATTGTAGAGATGAATTGCAATAGACAGTATCCTGATTTAAGATTTAAACGAAAAAGATACTATAGCAACAATATCCACTTCAGCATCATGTAAATGATAGTGAGAAAAATGTCAAAACATTATAGGATATACAAAAATGCTTTTATTTTTGATAGTGCTGATAATACAAACACAGTACACTGCACAATCAAGTCACATGAAATACTAGGGTTGAGTTGATCAAATTTAATTTTCATTTTAAAAACAACTACCGAGTTATCACACTTACCCTATATACAGTAGCTGAATTGAAAAAAAGAGAGAAAAGAGAGAAGGTTATGATACTTGATATTTTACCTTTTCAGTTCTGACACATGACAGTCTTAAGCACTGTATCCACACATTGCGGTACCCATAATACAACACAACTTCATGAGCAATGATTGGTTAACAGTTCTATTATGCTATTTGAAAATTCCAAATGGGTCTGCGTACTTTTCATGGAGCTGTTTCTGCTGTTTCTTCCAGGTAGTTTAAATGTACCTGCTGTGGCTTTGGGAGTCATCTTTGGAGGCTTTGTGATGAAAAGATTCCAGCTAAGTGTGGTTGGTGCAACCAAGATGTTCATTTCAACCTATTTTCTTGCTTTTCTCTTCATGCTGAGCCAGTATTTCCTGCACTGTGGAAATGCACAAGTGGCAGGGCTCACTGTATCCTATCAGGGGTAAATTCAATCCCAGTGCTTGCTTATATTCTTAACATCTGTCGAGCTGCTTTTGATTTCAAGTTATGCAAACTCTGTTTATAACGAATTTATTAACTGATTTATTGACTGATTGTGAGTGTAAAAGTTCTCATTAGTCAAGATGAGTTCAAAGCACTTGAAAGAGTAGTCATTAGCCTTGCCACACATATGCATTATTTTAATAAGCCCACTTAACCATTAAAGTTGTGAAGTTTGATCGTAAAACCGCCATACTGTACACTTATATAATCTTTGCCGTATTAAGCAAATCACATCATATTAACAAACGGAATGCTTAATTCACAATTAAATCAAAATAAATGTCAACTTCATCAGTAGCTGTAGTAAGTAGAAGGAGTAGAGTGGTTTATATGCACGATTAAGCAGCAAATATAGTAACATTAATAATTCCAATTCTGGTGAATTAACATCTTAAAGATAAATTAACACCTAAATTTTTTTTCATGTCAGTCCTTATGGTGATAATCAATCAATCAAACTTTATTTATAGAGCACTTTAAAAAACAACAAGGTTGGCCAAAGTGCTGTACACAGCCTAACAAGAATAGGTTACAGTATATAATATATATTTATAATTAGTGATTGGTCTCAGTAACCATTCCATAATAATTAATATACCCATTATTATTAATTATTATTAATTATTAATATACAATCAGTTTAACTGCACATTGGAATGATTCTTTGGTAGTTAAGGCTTTTTTCAAGTGTGTCACTCAACAACAAATCAAAATTGAGGTGCAATACCACACCATTTAATAACAGATAAAATCGATTGCCATTTTCTTCAACTATCATTGACTAGTATCAATGATCATCCCATCAATAGTGATAATTACAGTATATAGTATTAGCAACTTCACTAAATGTATTTCCCCAATAAATTTGATTTAAAATTTATGAATGGAACACGGCCACCCGCGCGACGGGCAAGTCAGCAGATGACTAGGCAGATTTTGCTAGGCAACCCCGCCATGTTGCCAATCAGAGGAGACACGTTACACCTGTCCAGTGGGTTATTTAAACCCCCAGAAACCAGCGCACAATGTGTGAACATTAGATAGCACCAGGTATTAGAGTGTTGCTCTGGTATAGGGAAAAAGTGGAAAAGAGAGAAAAGTGAAAAAAGAGAAAAGTGAAAAAAAAGTGGAAAAGAGAAAAGTGAAAAGGTGGAAAAGAGAAAAAGAGAAAATTCTATTTTAATTATCTATTTTAATTATGTCAAATATAGGTCAAGCCTTGCTCTTTTACAGCATATACACTGTAAATTGTAATTGTAATCCTTTTGAGCAACCATTGATTTTTTTTTTTTAAATCATAAGTTTGGGCTCTGTTTCAGTATTCCAGATGTTTCCGCTCAGCAGCAGAGTTTGTTGTCTCAATGTAATTCAGGATGCTCCTGCTCTGTAAAACACTGGGATCCAGTATGCGCCTATAATGGCCTGACATATTCGACACCTTGCCTTGCAGGCTGCCAGGTCTCCACTGGATTCGGCAAGGAGATGGTGAGCTTCTTTGCTTTAAACAGCTACTTTTCACCCCAAATGTACACACATACTGTAGCATATGAATGCCATATCTAGGGTAGCATGAAGACCTAAAGTAATCCACATCAAAGCTGATTGGTTTTTTCAACTGCATTAGCTCCTTACAGGAAAAAAGCTAATTTGATATTAATGTTTATAGCATTTGAAGTATTCTACTGACTCAGTTTTTTCTTAAGAGAAATCAAATAAAGCTAATTTCCAGGATTCCCTGCTGACAACCAGCCACACACACCAATAGGCTGCTTCATTGATGTGGCTAAGGGTGCTTTACTGAGTACCTGACCAAAGGATATTTGACCCCAAAGTTCAATGTGCTTACATAATTTTCTCCCCGTATTTGATGGGTTCCTTCCAGGTACTCCGGTTTCCTTCCACAGTCCAAAGACCTGCAGATTAGGCTAATTGGCGTTCCAAAATTGTCCGTAGTTTGTGTGTGTGTATTTTGTGTGCCCTGCGATGGATTGACACCCTGTTCAGGGTCTACCCTTCCTCGTGCCCTAATGCCTCTTTTCCACTGCATAGTACGGCACAGCACGGTTCAGTACAGCTCACTTCGGTTCAGCTCAGTTCGGCGCGGTTTGCGCTTCCACTGCAGTTTAGTAACGCTTTAGAGTGGGCAGGATTATTCACGTGTCGTTTAGTTGCGGCGCCTCTACTGCCGTGACATCATCGTAAACGCGTCACAAACAAACACACAACAGTGGAGCATATCGACGGCATGGTGTTTTTCATTCTCGGCATGTGGATGTGTTTAACAGCGAGACGAAGGAGTTTGTTTCAAAAGAGGCTGATGGCAGCCAAAAAAATTTTTGGTTAATACAAAAAGGTGCATCCGATCCTTCTCTGGCTGTTCTAAATATAGCAGTTCTGTTGTGTCTCGTGTCGCAAGTTCAGTGACGCAGTAATGGCGATTTTCTCCGGCCAATCAGTGACCAGCAGAGTTTACACGTCACGTTTTGGTAACGGTTCGGCGCACTTGGAACCTCGGCTGAGGTGGTACTAAAAAAAGGAACAGGTACCATGTACTGTTCCCAGTGGAAAATCCCCCCAAAATTGAGTTGAACTGAACCGTGTCGTGCCGTACTATGCAGTGGAAAAGCGTCATTAGTCTCCTGGGATAGGTTCCAGAACCCCCCCCCCTCCCCCGACCCTAAATACAGAATAAAGCAGTATAGACGATGAGTGGATGAGTGAGTGAGTGAATTTAGAAGATATTTAGAAAAAATGTGGTGGTTTTACTGTTGTCTAGATAGGAGATTTTTATTTTAACGGAGACATAAAAAATGAAATATTATAGATGCCTCCCTTAATTCACTGCTACATTCTAAATGTGTGCAGCTGAAATTGCATTTTCTTTTCTTTACAGGTCTTTCACAACTGCTCATGTGTTGCTGAGGCACCGATGCCTAGTATGAACATGTCTGCAGTGTTGGGTCAGTGTCCACGCAAAGATGACTGTGACTACATGTTTACGATTTACATGGTGGTGACTGTATTAGGGGCCTTTTTCTCAGCTTGTGGATCCACTCCTGCATACATGGTTATGCTCAGGTAGGCCTCCATAAAAAATTTGATATATTTATTTGGTATTTTCTTTGATATCCTTCAAGCCTTTTACATTTTAATAAAAAAAATATTCCTCTCCACTATCTTTTAGGAGTATTGAGCCAGACTTAAAGTCTTTTGCTATTGGAATGCAATCATTAATAATCAGGACCTTGGGTATTATAGTATACAGTAGTATTTTGCTTCTTCTCAACATTTAGTCAAAATGCTGATTGCTAATATCAACTGTTTGATATAATAATGGATTATTTCAGGTGGAATCCCTCCTACGATATATTTTGGTGCTTTGATTGACAGGACATGTCTGAAATGGGGAACAAAGCAATGTGGAGGCAAGGGTGCATGTCGACTCTACAATTCTGATGCTTTTAGGTAAATACATACATGCATATGAAAATTTCCGTAGCACAATCTTGACATTAAAATAACATGCACATTCATACAGTGCTTATAGAAAATTTTCAGACTCATCTTAAAATTAAGGTGTATTCTTAGACTTGTTTCAGGTCCTCCAATCTATAAAACATAACAATATCATTGAAAGTTCTAACCAATGTCCAAAAAAAAACACTTTCTTGTTTTATATAGATATAGAATGAAATATAATTTACATAAGTAACCAGTCCCATCACTTAGTCCTTAATTAAAGTACCTCTGGCAGCAATGACAGCCTCAAGTCTGCCTGTGAATGATGCAACAATCTTGGCACACCTTTATTTTGAAAGTTTCTTCTATTCAGATTTTTTTATGTTTTAATAAAGATGCACTACTCCTACAGTATATTTAAACTTTGCATGCACTGTCACATATCTTATTAAACCCAGTCTATTTACAGTAAAATAGACTTTAGTACAGTATAAGTAGTTACTGTTTAAACACATAAAAAAAAGAATAACTTGTCTAGATATGTGCTGGAAGAGGTGAGACTGTATGCATGCTCTTTATTTCGCTCAGCATAGTACTGTACAGTACATGTTTTGACTGTAATTGGCGAGATTATCTTTAACTATATACTGTATACACTACCAGTCGAAAGTTTGTACACACCTTCTAGATCCATGGCCTTTTTTGATTTTTGATTCTTTCAACATTTTATAAACTATACTTATGCATCCATATTATGCAATAATCTCCTCTGAACAGTTGATACTAAGATCTTTGCTACCTTCCTACAGGATCTAATCTTTTTGCAAATTCAATTGACAATACTGTTCTTGCAAGAACTATTCCAGAACAGCTGCACTATCTGTCTTATAATAACAACTGACTGTTACTTAATTTTATTGTGCTATTCCATTGTGTTTTGAAATCTCCAGTATTGTTCTAAAATGTAGAAAACAAATCACAAAAACAAACATGAAATTAATAGGTCTATCCAAACTTGCTGTATGCATTTTTAAATGACTTTTTTTACCTTCCAGAATGACTTTCTTGGGCCTCATCTATGGACTGTCTATTCTGGTTTTTCTTTTGTGGGCACTACTATTTAACAGAATATTACACCGACAACGGAAGCTGGCACTGCAAAACCAGGCCACAGTCAAAGAGCCTGAAGCCAACAATACAGCCAGTGATAATGAAAATGCCCCTTCAGCTATTGTGAAGTACAAGGAAGATCTGGATAAAGAGACCAGTATCTGAATTCTCATGTGGCAAAAACAAACATGTTCTATAAGCCCTACTCATGCTGATTACATGATTAGGATCTTATAAAGTGTACAGTTTGTGATGTAAGCTGTTTGGTACTAGCAATGCTAGGATTGTATGTAGCCCTGAGATTGCTTGTTACATCACACACACTTAGAATGCACCATTTGCTTTGATTTTAATATTATAATTTTTTTATACAAAATCCTTAAAGTTCATGAAATTAGTCTGTTGCATCGTGTGGTCAGTAAAACAATCAGTATTCATACATGTGTATGTATTTTTATTCAAATAAGAGGTCATTTAAAAATAAAGGCAGATTTATTTGAGTTTATTTTCACTATACCAAATTTTCAGCAAGTCAAATGTTTACATAAACCCAACTAGCTGTTCCTTTAAACAGGCTGAAAGATTTTTTTATTTGTATATTGCAATTGTCACAATAGTACTTCAGAGGAAATAATTTATGAGTGCGAATGTATTTACCTAAACTGTAGTAGTATTAAATGGCAGAGCTTTAAGATATACTGTATAGAGGATTTTTCAAGATATTAAAAATATGCCCACTTGTACATTAGAATATTCCTTAGTCATTATAACCTTTCCCACTTTCCACACTGACCATAAATGTTTAAATGACCCTTAATGCAACTACTGTACACTGGTCAGAAAAAGGGACAAAATAAACAGCCCTAATTCTGTGCAAGAGTGCAGTCTAAAGGTTATCCGAGGCTCAAATAAAGTGTCAGCTGTCCCACTATCCTTTGATGTCCTTTGATGTCTATTAATAGTACACTAAGATAAAATGTATTCTTTTCTCAATTGAGAATTTGTTCAAATGTTTAAAAAAAACAGTTGTAAAGAAAATACATGTTTGATTAAACTGACGAAAAATGCTTTTTTCCATAAACAATTTGATTGTGCATCTGCGCCCCCTATTGGACAAACCTCCCATGTGCAGTGACATCATTTCAGTAAATTACTTGTATACAGTGTATACAGTATATATAGAGTCAACCAAATGATTTTTTAAAAATATTGTTAAACATACAGTATACTTTAAACAGAAAAAAATATCTTAAAATTCACTTGTACTGTAATTGGGTTTAAAAGGCTCTGTCTGTATAACACCAATCAGTTTGTGAAATGTGCCAATCAGCCTTCATTAATTTACAACATCAACTAAATGCTCTACAATTAAATGGGCTATAATAAACATAATTAAAAAGAGTAGATACTATCTGTGTCGGCAGCTACACAGATAATAAGAATTTTTAAAATCTTGTTTCAATTACTGCACTTAATAAAACATAAAATTTCCTGTCACTCTATTTTTAAGGCAAATGTTTATGGCAAATTCCATAAACAATTTGGCTGTGTGCCTCCTATTGGACTAACCTCCCATGTTCAGTGACATTATTTTAGTAAATTACTGGTAGGTTTCTGTCAGGAAAAGCATCCAGCTGTGGCCGACCCCAAAAAATGTATATGTAAATGTGTGTTATTATTTATTTGTTAATAATTTTTTATAGTACTAAGACTATACTTTAAAATTAAAAAATATATACACTACCGTTGAAAAGTTTGGGGCCCCTTGCAAATTTCTTTGTTTTTGTCTAGTGATTTATTTTCTACATTCTACAACAATACTGGGGATTTCAAAACTATAAAATAACACATATGGAATTAGGTAATTACGTAACAACAACAAAAACAACAGTTAGTTGTTATTTTAAGACACAGAGGTCAGCTTTTCTGTAATAGTTCTTGCAAGAACAGTATTGTCAAGTGCATTTGCAAAATCCGTCAAGCACCATAATGAAACTGGCTGTCATGAAGGCCGTCCCAGGAGGACGAGACCAAAACCTACCTCTGCTGCAGACGAGAAGTTCATTTAGAGTTATCAGCCTGAAAAATGACCAATTAACAGCACCTCAGATTAGAGCCGTTATTAAGTCTTTACAGAGCAGAAGTAGCAGACACATCTCACCATTAACTGTTCAAAGGAGATACAGTATAATGCATTTTTGGATGCCTTCAGCATTACTTTACAATGTAGAAAGAAAGAAAAATCAGGAATGATCATGGAGTTAGAAAGTGACCCCAAACTTTTGAACGGTAGTGTACAGTATATCTTAAAATTCACTTGTACTGTAATTTGGTTCTAAAAGGTTTTTAATCTGTAAAACACCAATCAGTGTGTGAAATGTGCCAATGAGCAATCAGCTTTCATTAATTTACGACATCAATATAAACTTTCCTGTTACTCTACCATTAAGGCAAATGACTGATTAAAACATTCATGGTCAGTGCGGAGCATTTGAAAAAGTTGTCCATACTTCAACTCGTGTAAGGTCTCCCAGAGACTCAACAAGATCAGTATGAGGACCAGTGGCTTTGAATGTTGACCTTGAAAGAAAGGCACCAGAACACACAGTGCACCACAGTCCATAATAGATGTTAGTCCATTCATTTGTCTCCTCCAGGTCGGAGTTCTGCAATGCACACGGGGACTCATTGGGAGTTCTGGAAAAAGCTGTCAAAAGCTGCATTATATTTAAAACACTGCTGCTAGGATTCTTAAAAGAACCCTCAAATATGGTCATATCATTCCCAATCTTAAATCTCTTCATTGGCTCCCTATTAAACATAGTACAAGGTTGCCTTTCCTACCCACCAATGCATTTATGGGGATGACCCTCCCTGTCTCACACTGTAAAAAAATTCTTGCTACTCCAACTAAAAAATTTCTAGTGACCTGTTGCATCTAAAATTTTTAGTTGGCTCAATTTAAGTTGTATAAACTATTTTGTTTTTGCTGTGCTGACTACCTCTAAATGTACACACAAATTGAAATAAAACATTCTGTCAACTAAATGTTCTATGCTGAATAAACATGCCTAGTTAGGCCAACAAGCAGTCTCAAATTGAAATATAATGTTGTGTCAATTAAATGTTCCAAGTTGACTGAAAGGTATATTTTGAATTGGAAATTATGCTTGCATAATTATAAAATTAACATCTTAAAGTTTACTTGAGTAGGTTATTCACTGTAGCCACATTTCAAATAACATGACACATTCCTCTAAATTGGATATTTTTTTAATGTAAACTTTAAACACCTGTTAAAGACTATCAACATTGATTAAGTGCAATCCAGCTACTCTATTTCAACAAATAAACAACTGCTGCATTGTTATAACAAAATATGCAAATAACATTCCAAAATGCAAGAATGAAACTGTGCCCTTAACATTCATGTTACAAAGCTTACTAATATCACACTCAGTCAAAACAGTATACTGGATAAATAGACTTCTGCCTTGTAGAACAAAACATACTGATATTTCTCAGTAAAAACGTGCAGTGGCTTATTTGAAAATAAAATATTTGCTTTAACTCAGAAATGGTTTAAGATATAAAAAAAAATGTTGTGAAATAATTTTGCCAAGCTCCAAGATTGTTTGCAGATGCAGTAAGCACTGTTTCCCAGATATTCTCCCTAATACCTGAAATACAAAAAGAAAAATATATGAATAACTAATTAAGTAACCGTTTGTAGTTCAAAACCATTAAAAATCCTAGACAAAAAATGTCCGTTTAGCCATTATAACCGTTTTCAGACACTATAAGGTTAATGAATGATGAAGTGAGAACATTAAGCTCCCTCAGTGGTGCACTAACGCGCTGTCTTTTTCAAATAGCCTTTGAAATTATCAGTCATTAAAATGATTAAAAAGCATGTAACGTAATTAAACTTTAGCGGTTTCATAGATTAACATTAATATCAATGTACATACCATCTGAAAAAAAAATGCGTTAGGAGCTGAAACGAGTGCATTGCCAGATAACTACTGTAACACTCCAAATTATATAAATAAACACTCGAAAATATAATGTTCTAAAGCTTGCTGCTGGATAATATATATGTTATAAAGCTAAAATTGCTGATTACTTTGCAGGACAGTTAGTTTCCATGAAGTACTCACCATTTCGGGAGGAAATAGCGGGAAGTTCGAAAATTCTGGAAGAACGCTTTTGCGCATGCGCAGAGGTCCCTCTTGTTCGTCCAACATAAAATTGTTTGTGTGCAGTTAAATGTTTCATGAACACAGTTATACTAGTTGCCTTGATGAAACTTTCTTAGTTGAGTAATGAAATTTATACAATCATTGAGAAAACATATTTTTCTTTTTTGACACCAGCATTATATTAGCCCAACATATATTTCTTTGTTCCAACAACTATTTTCAGGATTTATTTTTTACAGTGCACATACACAGCCTCTGCTCTGTGTCAGTACACCCTTTGAAGTGTCCTAAGATCAAGCTTCATACCATGGGAGATTGGGTGTTTTGCTCAGTTTCACCTAATCTGTGGAATGCTGTCCCACAGTTTTTGAGGATGCCATAGACTGTTGATGCTTTTAAATGTGTTCTTAAAACTTTTGGAGCTGTCATGATTCTGGGTTATTCAAAGGACGCAAACGCAGGTATTTTGTGATGATAAAGTTTCAATATTTATTTCTTTGTTCTTCTTTCTTTTCTTAATTAAACCCTCTTTAGAGAAGGGAAATAACAAAAAAAAAAAAACACACACAAAAACGAAACTCAAAAAACATAACCAAAACTCGTCCTCGATAGCCTCCTCAGGCTGGGTCTGCAGGCGGGCACACACACACACACACACAAGCATAGGAGATTATTCCCAAAACATAGCGGCAGTCTGGGGCTGCAACAACTAATCGATAAAATCGATAATTATCGATAATGAAATTCGTTGTCAACAAATCGTTGTTTTCGATTAGTTGGGCTGCTCACATTACTGAGGTGCGCGACCACAAGATGCACAAATACACAAACATACACACAGATACACAGCCGCTCGTGCAATGGCGGTTACAGAAGCGTTGGGAAAAAGCGCGCACCCCAAGTCCTCCAAGGTATGGGAGCAATTTACATTAAACACCTCTTATCGGGCGTTAAAATCAAGCGCCGAGGGTTCTCTACACATAGGAGTCAATGAGAGTGTTCACAAGGGCTTTGGTGACGTGCGTTTGTCCGGCTGCGCGTTTATGCGGTGTCAAAGAAACGTTGCATGCAGCTTTTTCTTGGTGTTCAAATCCCAACGAACGCAAGGAAAACACTTCTAGTGCATTTCTACGCGTTCATTTTCATGGAAAAAACGAAATTTGCGTTCATTTGCGTTCACTTCGGAGGACCGGATATATCCTATGATCCTACATGCTATACATGGGGAAATGCGGGGAAAAAAGCTAAATAAAGAGAGTGAACCCAGTAGCGGCGATTTTTTTTCTCGGCTTATAACGAGAATTTTTAAAATAATAAGATTAATGTCTAGTATATCAAAATGGTGTGTATATATATATATATATATATATATATATATATATATATATTTTTTTTTTTTTTTTTTTTTTTTTGAGACAACAAAAAAAAGGATAAAATATACGAGAGGATCAAAATAATGTATTAATGTAATAATGTATTAATTATTTAATTATTAATTATACTTCAATTAAAAATAATATAATAATCTAAAAGTCTATTATACTTCTTATTAAGTTGAATTTATTTAAGAGAATTTAAAATTGAGGTCATTCTTAACAACTGAATATGTCAGTCAGTGTACATTTTAAACTATACAGTATATATATATATATATATATATATATATATATATATATATATATATATATATATATACTGTATATATACACACACACACAGCTGCAATTATTGTTAAAAACAAAAATGTTGATTTACATAAAATAAGGTTTATAGGTCAAAATGAAAGAGCATTAAACTCTATATGTGGCTTTTGCATTTTTTAAAGTTTACTTTTATACATAAATAATTCCCTGATTTATTGTTTTATATAGTTAAGCAAAACATCAAATTAAAGTACTTAGTTTTCATCCAATTAATCGATTAATTGGGTGGGGGTGGGGGGTTAGTTGCAGCCCTACTGCAGTCACATGAGATTCATGGCAAATGTGCCTGGGGTCTCAGCCTTGACCTTGATCAGAAATGCCTGTTCTTACAGGCCTTACCCCGACCCTGCAGACTCTGCTCAGTTCTGAGGAGGAGACATGCACACACAGAGAGTTTAGGAGACATTAAACAAACAAACGTGGTGACAACAGTGAACGGACAAACGTCTACGGGTTTGACTGGCTTTTATAGAGACACACAGGGAAGAGACACAGGTGCACATCATTTAGTGATGGGGGAGACATACCAGGTTCACACACTAGGGGGAGACTACTGCGGCTCAGTATGGAGACCCAGATCTTATTTCCCGTGGTGGTACAGGTGACAGGAGCTTTTGGAATGAAACAATTTGTAGTACTTTGAGATCTTCGAATATAAAGTGCATTATAAGTAAAATATATTATTATTATTATTATTATTATTATGATTATTACTGGACATATCAGATTTTGGACATTTTGACTGTCAATACATATTGTGGTTCATCCTCAAAATTTTTCCACAAAGTTATAGGTAATAAAACATTTGTAGAGATTCTATAAAGATGAAAGATGACTTTAAAATAGTAAAATTAAATATTACCTATTTAAAAGCATTTTTATAAAAAGGGGTAAACAGAAATAAACTAAACAATGCCATTATAGGAGGAATATCCCTATACTTTTTTCTGAAGAACTCTCTGCATGGTTAATTCTTCAAGCAGGCCTTTATTATGTTTACTTTGTTAAAAGTATTCCTTTTAACTAATGACAAACAATTACAGTACATTACTTTTATAGTTTTTAGTTGAATGCCTTTCATTAATTGTTTAAACAAAAAAAGGAACAGCACACTATACAAATTAGCTTCTTCTATTTAAGTTTACTTTAACTATCAATTTATTTTACTTATCTAAACAAAGAAGCGCACAGACTTTTGATTGCATTACCTACTTGATTGATCTACTGACACGTGAAGGAAGTCAAAGTTTCCAAGGAAGTAGAACATTGTTTGGATGAATCTCCTTTATCAGCCATGTAATCAAAATAAAACAAAGCTTCCATCGAAAAAAGGGATGTTCATATTTCATGCAAAAAAGAGTAAGGTGCTTCAATGTAAAACACTTAAGTAACAAGTTACACAGCTTTTTTGAGGTTACTCATTTTTTTTTAGAAAAAGGGCTGACCAAAATTAAATATTTCAAATTACTTTTTAGTTGACACAATGTTCAAAATATTAAGGTGGCCCAACTTCTAATTAAAAAATTTCAGTGAGCTCAAGTAGTATTGGTTGTAAGCACAAATTCCCACCCAATGCCCAAATCCCAGCCACTGGATGCAGTGCCAGTCCCAAGCCCATGAAAAAAGGGAGAGTTGGTTTAGGAAGGGCAAATGGCATAAAACCAAGTTGTGTGCTGATTAAATGGCCTGCTGTAGGGACCCCTTGAGGGGAGCAGCCTGAAAGACTAATAACAACTATTTTCGTTTTGGAAGATTTTTTAAAAATAATATTCATGTATTATAATTGTTGGGGTATTGTTAGGCCAACTTGTTTTCATGGACTTACAGTAAATCAGCACACTCTTCTTCCCCATAGCAACCCATGGCTCGAGACTTGGACGATCAAGAAGGGATACAGGGACAAAATCGATGCTTTCGAGAACACAAGTTCAGTGAAACTAGGGAAAAAGGCCGCCCAAAAATTTGTGGCTCGATATTGTCAAATTTAATATGAGCATGAGCATGGAAAAAATCCACCTTGATTGAACAGATACAGTTCTATCTCTACATACAAATTTAATCCTTTCCAGAGTCCAGTTCTTAAGATGAAATTTTGTGTTGTGAACCACATTTTCCAATAGGAAATTATATAAATTCAGGTAATCCATTCCAGCCCCAGAAAAAAAGATATTACTAATTTCCAATACTTTAATTATATTTTTGCATATAAAAATAATCAAAACACGTAAATGAAGTTAATTATGAAATAAATAGACAGATAGACATTTTTACTCTATATACATATGACTGGTGGCATTTTTTCCAGCGCTGCAAAACAGCACCAATTTACGTCAGTGTTTTTTTCATCATCATACTCCTGGATTGACTCATAAAATTTGGTTGTTGTATTTTGTGCACTGCAGTGTGTGTTTTGTACACTGCAAATTTCGGTTTGGTAACACAAAGTGTGTGTGTGTGTCTTATGTGTTCTTGGGTTTTGTTAACACCCGCAAACGAGTTAAAAGTCCTGTGTGTGTGTAATCTTGGTTAATTAATTAATACAAGGATTAGAAACATTCTTGGCACCCATTTTGCTATACCTTTACTAAATCTTGCACAAAATGCAAAAAAAAAATTGTACAGTGGAACCTCGGATTACGAGCATAATTTGTTCTGGAAGCAGGCTCATGTTTCAAAACACTCGTAAGCAAAATCGAATTTTTCCATAAGAAATAATGGAAACTCATTATTTGTTCCACAGCCCCCAAAAATAAATACATAAAAATAATTAACACAAAATATAAAATAAAAATGGCGGCACGGTGGTGTAGTGGTTAGCACTGTCGCCTTGCATCTCCAGGGTCCGGGTTCGATTCCCCGGCCAGGCTCGATTCCCGTCTCTGTGTGCATGGAGTTTGCATGTTCTCCCCGTGCTTGGTGGGTTTCCTCCGGGTACTCCGGTTTCCTCGCACAGTCCAAAGACATGCAGATTAGGCTAATTGGCATTCCCAAATTGACCATAGTGTGTGAATGAGTGTGTGTGCGCTCTGCGATGGATTGGCACGCTGTCCAGGGTGTACCCTGCCTTGTGCCCAGAGTCTCCTGGGATAGGCTCCAGGTGCCCGCGATCCTAATACAGGATAAAGCGGTATAGAAGATGAATGAATGAATAAAGTAAAAATATAAAAACTAACCTGCACTTTACCATAAAAAAAAAAAGAAAACATCCATTTGTGCACGCAGGCACTGTGTATGTATGTGTGTATGTTTGTGTTTTAGGTTCCTAGGGGTGCATTCTTAAATTCAGTCTATCTGAATGTTTATAAACGTCAAGTTGGGAAAATCATGCTTGAGAAAACGACAACAACAATTAAACACTTGATCATTTGCGTCTGTGCTATTTTTTGCTTAAATGACCCATATTTATTTTTTTCTTAGTTTAAAAAATGCTTTGGGTTTTAAGAACTTCATTAAAAGATAAATATATGAGGAGTGGAATGTGAAAACCTAAATGGAGAATGTACTGACTCCGCCCACTACTGACTGTTAAATGGTGCTAAGACGGATTCTTTCATCCTGCCAGCACGCAAATGTTTGTGTTAAAGCCAGCTCAGGCAAACCTGACGAATGCAGGAGCACACACACACACACACACACACACACACACACACACACACACACACACACACACACACACACACACATTTAACCGTTAGTGCATCAACGTTGTCTTGTAAATAGCTGATTAAACCTATGAACACAGCTGTTCAAAAGAAATACTAAACAGACATATGGTCTATTTTGTCCGCAAGTGAAATACATCAAAATGTTAATAATTTACACCACGATTTGCTTTTTTTTTCTGAAGAACTTTCTGCATGGTTAATTCTTCAAGCAGGCCTTTATTATGTTTACTTTGTTAAAAGTATTCCTTTTAACTAATGACAAACAATTACAGTACCAGGCTAGTGCACAATTCAGAATTTGAGAATTGGCCGCCATTCAATTTATGAGTTGGAATTTGAATTGAATTGACTCCGCCCCACAGGAACTTGAATTTGAATAGGAGTTCGAATGACAGGAAGTGGAATTAAATTCATGGCAATTCAAATACATTCCACACAGTCATACAACAGAAATAATGTGTTGAATCTCACATACAATTACATTCATTTTGTAATTTAATAGCATAATTTCATTACACATAACTAGTCACTCCTCAACCCTGCATACATTTTGTTCCAACATATAGATAATGCTCAAATTCTTGAAATAAATTACTCCCTCAGTGTTTGATTAGTTTTGTTCAAAATGTTATTTTCATTTCAAAGTAATCAAATAACACAAAGTCAAGTGTTGACCATCAAATTGTGTAGAAAAGAAGCTTTCAAACAAATGTCCACCTCAAATTGTCTGGCAACCATTTTAAATACTTGGTTAAAGCAAAGCATTCTGGGATATGGAGTCAAGTTCCACAAAATTACAATTCCAATAAATCAAACTTAATTATGTGTTCTGTGACTAGAGCTTTTAACATTAATTGCTGGGGGGAAACATTTCCTGTTAATGTAATCTGTACAAGTAGTTCAAACTAATATCATTTAAAGAATATGTAATGAAATCATATCTGACATATATTGTAAAGCTTCATTGTTAAACACTTCACTTATGTATATGAATTTCTTTGAATTTGTATTGAATTGCAATTCTGCTTCCTTTAATTCAATTCCAAATTGTAATTCTAGATCGTGTTTTTGACATCAATTCAAATTCAATTCAAGAATTGAATTGAAATTTAGGAGTCATTCTCAATTCAATTCTGAATTGTGCACAAGCCAGTACAGTACATTACTTTTATAGTTTTGGTTGAATGCCTATCATTAAATGTTTAAACAACAAAAACAAGACCACAAAGGAACAGGACACTATACAAATTTGCTTCTTCTATTTAAATTTACTACTGTATAAGTTTAAATTCATTTTACTTATCTAAACAAAGAACCGCACAGACTTTTGATCGCATTACCTACTTAAAATGATCTACTGACACTTGTAATAAGCAAACAGGAAGTCAAAGTTTCCAATGAAGTAGAACATTGTTTGGATGAATCTCCTTTATCAGCCATGTAATCAAAATAAAACAAAGCTTCCATGGAAAAAAGGATGTTCAAATTTCATGCAAAAAAGGGTAAGGTGCTGCAACGTAAAACAGTTAAATAACAAGTTGCACAGCTTTTTTGAGGTTACTCAATAAAAAAAAAAAAACATTCTTCCCATGGCTCGACACTTGGACGATCAACAATCTAGTAAAATGTAATTGTTATTGTATAAAGCGATGTAATTTAAAACTTTCGCGGCAACGATACGAAAACAGGAAGCCTAAAATATTGTTTTAGGTTAACGGTTAACCTTATACACAATTCATTTGTACTTGGTCCGGCTTTTAGATAAAGTCCTTCCATGCGCCATCTGGCGGATATTTTATTCTAAATTCCTTAATGTTGCCTCCGGCAAGTCGCGGCATGCCGCGCGCTAAATTGTTTTTTTCGCGGCATGCCGCGCGCTCCCCGTGTTTGGTGGGTTTCCTCCGGGTACTCCGGTTTCCTCCCACAGTCCAAAGATATGCAGGTTAGGCTAATTGGCGTTCCTAAATTGCCCGTAGTGTGTGATTGGGTGTGTGAGTGTGTGTATGTGTGTGTGCCCTGCGATGGATTGGCACCCTGTCCAGGGTGTACCCCGCCTAGTGCCCGAAGTCTCCTGGGATAGGCTCCAGGTCCCCCGCGACCCTGAACACAGGATTAAGCGGTATAGAAGATGAATGAATGAATGTTTAATATTAATAATATTGATCTTAGCTGGATGGTATAATTCTCAAAACCGTTTAAGAAAGACTTAACACACTATAACTAGAATATTTACAAAACTGAAAGGTTGTCTTATGAATAATAAAAAAAACAACAACTCATAACTCAAAAAGATCATATGTTTTTATATTTTTTTTTAGATCATAAATAGGTATGAATTAACTATATCTATATCTATCTATCTATCTATCTATCTATCTATCTATCTATCTATCTATGCTGGACACAAACAGCAAAAAACATGATGAAAAGCCCTAAGCACTTTATTGCTTCTCATCATGTTTTTTGCTGTTCGTATTCAGCATTGAATAATTATTTCATCCATTATTTGACGACAGCTAGGAATAAGAGTTGGAATGTGATTGTGAATTTATATATATATATATATATATATATATATATATATATATATATATATATATATATATATACACAGTGGTGTGAAAAACTATTTGCCCCCTTCCTGATTTCTTATTCTTTTGCATGTTTGTCACACTTAAATATTTCTGGTCATCAAAAACCGTTAACTATTAGTCAAAGATAACATAATTGAACACAAAATGCAGTTTTTAAATGAAGGTTTACGTTATTAAGGGAGAAAAAAAACTCAAAATCTACATGGCCCCGTGTGAAAAAGTGACTGCCCCCCTTGTTAAAAAATAACTTAACTGTGGTTTATCAAACCTGAGTTCAATTTCTGTAATCACCCCCAGGCCTGATTACTGTCACACCTGTTTCAATCAAGAAATCACTTAAGTAGGAGCTACCTGACACAGAGAAGTAGACCAAAAGCACCTCAAAAGCTAGACATCATGCCAAGATCCAAAGAAATTCACGAACAAATGAGAACAAAAGTAATTGAGATCTATCAGTCTGGTAAAGGTTATAAAGCCATTTCTAAAGCTTTGGGACTCCAGTGAACCACAGTGAGAGCCATTATCCACAAATGGCAAAAACATGGAACAGTGGTGAACCATCCCAGGAGTGGCCGGCCGACCAAAATTACCCCAAGAGCGCAGAGACAACTCATCCGAGAGGCCACAAAAGACCCCAGGACAACATCTAAAGAACTGCAGGCCTCACTTGCCTCAATTAAGGTCAGTGTTCACGACTCCACCATAAGAAAGAGACTGGGCAAAAACGGGCTGCATGGCAGATTTCCAAGGCGCAAACCACTTTTAAGCAAAACGAACATTAAGGCTCGTCTCAATTTTGCTAAAAAACATCTCAATGATTGCCAAGACTTTTGGGAAAATACCTTGTGGACCGACGAGACAAAAGTTGAACTTTTTGGAAGGTGCGTGTCCCGTTACATCTGGCGTAAAAGTAACACAGCATTTCAGAAAAAGAACATCATACCAACAGTAAAATATGGTGGTGGTAGTGTGATGGTCTGGGGTTGTTTTGCTGCTTCAGGACCTGGAAGGCTTGCTGTGATAGATGGAACCATGAATTCTACTGTCTACCAAAAAATCCTGAAGGAGAATGTCCAGCCATCTGTTGGTCAACTCAAGCTGAAGCTATCTTGGGTGCTGCAGCAGGACAATGACCCAAAACACACCAGCAAATCCACCTCTGAATGGCTGAAGAAAAACAAAATGAAGACTTTGGAGTGGCCTAGTCAAAGTCCTGACCTGAATCCTATTGAGATGTTGTGGCATGACCTTAAAAAGGCGGTTCATGCTAGAAAACCCTCAAATAAAGCTGAATTACAACAATTCTGCAAAGATGAGTTGGCCAAAATTCCTCCAGAGCGCTGTAAAAGACTCGTTGCAAGTTATCGCAAACGCTTGATTGCAGTTATTGCTGCTAAGGGTGGCCCAACCAGTTATTAGGTTCAGGGGGCAATTACTTTTTCACACAGGGCCATGTAGGTTTGGATTTTTTTTCTCCCTAAATAATAAAACCCCTCATTTAAAAACTGCATTTTGTGTTTACTTGTGTTATCTTTGACTAATAGTTAAATGTGTTTGATGATCAGAAACATTTTGTGTGACAAACATGCAAAAGAATAAGAAATCAGGAGGGGGGCAAATAGTTTTTCACACCACTGTAGAGAGAGAGAGAGAGCGAGAGAGAGAGAGAGAGAGAGGTGTTTTGCTGGCGAAAAAACATTTTAGGCAGAGATGTCTACGGCCTTGTTAATTGTTTTTAAAATCCCCAATTCTACGAATTCCCCCATCAGCGAAACCTATCATGAATGAAAGGTGAGAAGAGGCATTATAATACAGTGGGGGTTCTGTGGGTCTCCAAACTCAGATGGCTACGTGTCAGCCGATAACTGCTCCTTTGATCTGCTGGTTACAGCGGGGCACCGACTGCTGATAAGCGTATAGTAGCCTGTACAAGCCAAGCTCTTCCCCAAAAAATAATGTGAATGTCTGCAACAATCACTAACCATTAAAATTAAACATGAATATATAAATTATATTTTCTTTACACATAATATTTTCATTATATATACACGGGCATCGCTAGGCCATTTTTAGGGGGGCTTTACCCCATCATCCCCTTTAAATTTATTTAAAGTATTTTTCATATTTTTTGTCTGCCAGTTTCCAACAAAAAGCAGCAGTATTGTCAAAGAAAAAAGCAGCAGTATTGTCAAAAAAGTAACAGATAAATATTTAACAGTTTATTCCATTGTCCAGCCACATAGGTGTGTTGTTTACAGTATATTGCTAATCAATGTAAGTTTAAAGGTATATGCTGTTTTCTGGTTACATTTTTCTGATTGTACCTGTACATAGAAAAAAGTTTATACGGTAAACACACACATATACACACACACACTATATATATATATATATATATATATATATATATATATATATATATATATACACGTGCTTAATTAAATTCTTAAATCATCGTGTTCACCCATGTACTGAAAAAAAGAACTTGTAAGATTTACTTGATAAAATCCTCTTAACAATTTGCACACATAGATTTTAAGTAGATTTAAGTAAAACTCACTCGTAATTGTCAGGTAAAATCTACTTAATAATTAAATTAACAATCAAAGAAATCAAGTAAAAGTTACATAATTATATTTAATGCAAAAATTAGATTTATTTAAAATAATCAAGTAAAGGTAATTCATTCCCAGATAGCACACACACACGTCGCAGAGATAATGCTCCCTAATGCATGTTACAATGACCAAATATGATAATAAATAAATACAGATGTCGCCATTAAAAACCTGCGTTTCGAGAAAAGGGATCCCGTGACTTGCCGAGGCTTTGCGCGGCTGCGTGCGGGAAGCTGTGAACATGCCCTTCATTACCTGTAGGGGGCAGTCGTGTTTCAGTCTGAAGTATTGTGTGTCTACTGAAGCCGAAAATGTGTGCAAATTAAACTGCGCATGCGTGTTTGGAGTCGCTGTGCCGGCGCTGTGGATCAGTCGGTTGTGGATCATCACGGAGGTTACAACACGGTGTGGCTGGAGCTGGAGTTTGTCGTGTTCGAGGTAAGTTTAGCTTTCTTTTTTGGATGTGATTCTCGCTTTCATGACTCCCAATTAATGTTCATCTTAATCTCAGGACGTACAATTAGCAATTTCAGTGTTTAATAGTGTGGAGATTCACAAAACACCGTTTTCGTGTAAAAACCTGAACCTACGGAGCCCCCATGGGTCCTGTGGTAAATAAATAAATAAAATAATAACGAACCGAGCGCGCGGATTAATACACCGAGATGTGTGTTTCTTACCCCCACCCGAGTGAAAACGGCGTGTTCAGACAAAGCCTCGCCAGTTAGATGCCATTTCTGAACAAACTGAGTCGTGTGTGTTAAAGCATTAAATGGTAAAAGAGCACTAGCAATAAACGTTTTTTTTCTGAAGCCGGACTTTATTAATGAGTTACGAGTAAAGAACCTGTACATATGTTCATACAGTATTGACAGCAGCTCTAATTTACTGCGGTAAAGCCAGCCGCGGTTCAGAAAAACACGGTCAAGCCAGCCGCGATTGATTTTAGTGTGCGCGCATATTACAGCGATTACGGTAGTTTCATGAACAACACAGAGAGAATGCCCCATATCTGAAAAATGCTGCAGTAAAATAGTTTCATATGTGGTGTGTATATAGTATGGGACGTCCTGAATAAGAACTGATCATTGTTTTTTTCTACTTATTAGAAATGGGGTCTTTATACCCCTTTAAAGTGTAATAATGTCCAATATCTCAAAAATGCTGCAGTAAAATAGTTTCATATGTAGTGTGTATATAGTATGGGACGTCCTGAATAAGGACTGATCATTGTTTTTTTCTACTTTTTTTTTATCATATAATGTGTGTACATTATATGGGATAAAAACTGACCATGGCGTTTTATACTTACTAGAATTTATTTTTTCATAGGTCTCTGAAGTGAAATAAAGGCATTTTATTTAACTTTTTTCCCCATTGTGAACATTTGTTTATTTGACCTCTCTTCCAAAGCAGACGTTAATCCTCATTATAGAAAACATTCATTGAAGAATAACTGCTACTTTTGAACAGTAAAACAAAATAAAAATCAATTCTGGTATTTAGAAAGACTAAATACATTATTTTGTCTGTTTTCTACGAATTCTGCTGTAACTTATCTACATAAAACAATTATTTGAATGGTGAATATTTAAGAAAAATATTGTAACAGACAACCGTCAAAGTCACCAATAAATAACACGGATATTAAAGCAGAAATGCAAATAAATAAGCAAGTAAAAATTGACGAGCATGTTGTATTATCTCTCAGTCCTGGGCGTCTAAATGAAAAGCGCTCTGAAAGCGCGTTGTCTCTGTGTCGGTCCTGAAACTACCGTAACCACTGTAATATGTGCGCACACTAAAATCAATCGCGGCTGGCTTGACCGTGTTCTTCTGAACCGCGGCTGGCTTTACCGCAGTTCTAATTTGTCTAAATCGCATTGCAGACAATAAAAATAAGTCGAGTCATCCTGTGACCCTACATGCTTAATCTTTGCACACATGATTCTTGCTTCTCACTTTTTCCTTAATCCCTCACTGTTCTATCTTGTATTTTCTAACGGTGTCAGAAACTTTGTGTTAGTAGCACTGCTTGACGCCTTCCTCTTTTGTAATTTGCTTTGGATAAAGGCAAACTTACAAAAGATGAAGAAATGCCTGAATGTAGTTGTACGAATAAAAGATTATGTAATGATACAATGTAAATATTTTCACAGAAACAAAGTGTAAAGATGAGACGTGAATCTGAAGAGGATCTCTTTGATGATTGCCTGGTAAAGCTGATTTGAAAGTTGCAACTTCACTGCTTCAGAGGGCTATTACGTTTTAACGTTTATTCTACAGTTTGTTTAAAGTATTTTCTGCTGCATTTTATTTCTAAATGAATGCTGTATTTTATTTATTTATTATTTTACACAATTTTGTTTAAAACAAGTATTTCAGGCCCTGGTGCCGTGCAGTTTTTTTCTATGGATGCAAAATTTAGCTGAATGCACTTTTATTAAAAAGACAACTTGGATCTAGACTGTGAATGTCACAAATATTTGGTAATGTTGGCGAATAAACTGTTTAATTATATTTTAGTTGTGTGATTTATGAAAGATATAGATGAAATAATTACTTAAGTTTCTTTCCAAAACATAAATTAGCAATGTTTACATTATTATAGGGAGTAATAGGTAGCAAACCTACGCCCTTGTGTGTGTGTGTGTGTATGTATATATATGGAAATATAATTAATATTTTCGTGTTTAATTACAAAAAAAAAACATTTTAATGGTTAGTGATTGTTGCAGACATTTACACTATTTTTGAGAACTATTAAGTTCTCCTTCAACGTGTCATAGCCGATAACTGCCCCTTTGAAGCCTTTGAATGGTGTTAAAAATACTTGCAAAACAAGTATTGCAGCCATACATTGGAGGGAACTTCTGAGGTGGTCAGTGATTGATGGCACGGTCGGTCGGAGGGGGTTGTGATCACACCTATAGATCTTTTGTTCTAGGCTATCGGTCAAATATCTCTCCACTTGGAAGCAAAAACATGCAAGGGATTTCAGCATCTCGACGCACATACTAAGCTGTTTATAAAGTAGACACTGTTTGTTTTTTCATTTTGTAATCTTTCCCGTGTTTACCGTGTACTGTACAATGTATATTCATTTTTTAATGAATTACTGTAAATAAACTACACATTCCGTTGATTTACCAGAAATGACTTTTCTGTTTTTTGTGTGTGCTAAACTAAACTTCAGGGTCAAAGTAATAGCGATTTTATTTGAAAAGTATTATATATTTACAATGCTGATAAGTTCAAGCTTAGATTCATATATAAACTGCTTCAAAGTCTTTCCGTGACCGCTGAAATCCGACAGACGCAGGGCTCAAGGGAGGTGTGTCTGTGTGTGTGTGTGTGTGTGTGTGCGCGCGCGTGTGTATGTGTGTGTGTGCGGGTTAGTGTGCCTGTCCTATTTCAGCGGATTTTTCCGCTACCGCAGATCAGTTCATCAACTTGTAATATATACATTTTAGGAATATATTAACATGTGCAGACATTTAAGGTTGCGCTGCCCTCTCTTGCCCCTGCGTAGAGCCTACACACACACACACACACACATCTATCTATCTATCTATTATATAAATACACATTTGGAATCTGCATCTACATTTTCTGTTACAAGTATAGAATTAGGTTCAGCTGAGACTCATGATCAATGGTGTTAGGGTACTTATGTAGTGATAATTAGTTTCAGCCAAATCATTAAAACTAACAATGGACTATGACACTCTTGAGAGGGGATATGAAGGTGTTATTCATTTATTTATTCTCTACAAGGGTGCGAACAACAGTACAGACCAAACTATAACTCTCTCTTACTACTATAAAAATTCTAGACATAAACAAACAAAATACAGCTTTTTTTCCTCAGAGGTAAACGGAAAAGTGAAGTTGTTCAGCTGTTCACTGTCACTGCAGCTTCTTCAAAGTCTTCCCACTCCGTGACCACTGAAATCCGACACGACACCACGTTAGGCTGCGTCTTGACTCATTTGTATACCGACGGTGATTGGATGTTTCCCGAGGGCTCAGGGGAGTGTGTGTGTCTGTGTGTGTGTCTATGTGTGTGTGTCTGTGTGTGTGTGTCTATGTGTGTGCGTCCGCGCGGGTACTTGTTCTACTGTTATAAAAACTCTAAATATAAACAAACAAAATACAGCTTTTTTTTCAGAGGTAAACGGAAAAGTGAAGATGTTCAGTGTCACTATGCAGATGTTACACTCAGTGGAGTTACCGAAATCATTGGTTTAGTCCTCATTGAGCTTTTGTTCCTCTTATGTGAGCATAAACAGTGAAACATTCCTCAGGTTTATAATAGTGAACCACGTTCCCGTCGAACGAAACGAGGCATAATCGTGGTGTTTGCTTCGGTTATGACACACCATAGTTTATTACCTGCTGTGGTAGATCTGAATATTTATTCAAACACAATAATAAAGCTTTATATCCTCAGGAGGGCTCAGTACATTGTTTTAGCGATAGTTTCACGGAAGCGAGTTCAGAACTAATCTAACCAAACCAAAAAAAAAATAGCTGGATAGTTTTGTTCTTCAGAAAAGATATCTGAAGTCACAGAGAGATCCTGCTCTGTAGAAGCTGCCTCAGTCTATTTGTGCAATTACTCCATCCCGCCCTTATCAATGATAGTATAGTAATGATGTCGCTGTTGATTATCTGTTCTTGTGCTTTTGAAAAATAATTTTTTTTTCTAAGAACATGTAATAGGATGGTGTTTATTGCATATATGTATGTTTTTTTGTAATAGGCAAGTATATCAAAATAATTTAACTGTTTAATAGACATGGGTGTTTTTTTTTACAGATTCACTGTAAAACATGAAAATAATAATAACCTATTTGTGAGGTAGAATTAACCTAGGGCATTGGTGGCTCAGTGGTAGGTGTTTCGCCTGCCATGTGGACGGCCCGGGTTCGATTCCAGCCAGTGCCCAAACCCCAGCCACTGGAGGCAGCGCCGGTCCCAAGCCCGGATAAAATGGGAGGGTTGCGTCAGGAAGGGCATCCGGCGTAAAACCTGTGCCAAGTTGTAGTGCGGACTGGATATTCCGCTGTGGCGACCCCTTGTCGGGAGCAGCCGAAAGACCAACAACAACAACAATGTGAGGTAGAATTAACCCAACATTCCAGTTAAAATGAACCAACAAACCCCAAACATATGGGTAGAACATTTGAACCATTTATGTGGTAGAATTAACCCAGCATTATAGTTAAATATGACCTAGCATTTGGATTGAATATTTAACCCATCTTGCTGGGTTAAATTAACCCAGCATTTAGTTAGTCCTATATTTACCCAGCAGCTGGGTTAAAAACAACCCAGATTGTTTTTAACCCAGCATTTTTTAGGGTGTGTATATATATATATATATATATATATATATATATATATATATATATATACACACAGACATGCGTGTGTCATTTTAATTCAAATGAACATTTTAATCTGTGCATGGGCGTCAACTCGCACGTTCTGTAATGTTCCATTGTCTTTTAGAGCCCATTACTAAAGCAGGTTACTAAAACCTGGCTTACTACCTATAAAAAATATTTCAATTTAACTCATGGGTCTCAATCACAGATGACACGACAAATTATATACTCTGAAACGTTCATTTGAACATTTAAAATGTTAATACAAAAATACAAAAACATGAATACTAATGTTATCATGGTGTAAATTATTAACATTAGGTTAGGTCCTGCCCTTAATTAATTCATATTATTAATGTTGTCCCCGTGTTGTCTGGTCTAGAACGGCGCTGCCTCTGACCGTCTTTTGTCTTGTAAATGAGTATTCTCACTCACCTTCCAATCCCCCCAGCGCACACACTCTGTTTGTACTGTAAACTGCACTGTAACTGTGTTTGCTAGGGCACTTGGTTATACACAGTACTTTAATGTATGGAACACTTACTTAACTTACTGGTTTGGTTTAAATATCGCTTGTTACCTTATTCAACAAAATAAATTCATTATTAACGTATTGAAGTATTTTAGTTAAGGACAAAAACTGTGCTTGTGTTTAGAACTGCTGAACAGCCGAAAACACACACACACCCATCCCCCCGCCAAAAACACACACGCACACACAGAGCAATTAACACTAGGAGTGGAAGGTGAAACCTCAATGGAGAATACCAAGTTTGTCGTTGCTCTTTTGGAGTTCTTAAAACCCAAAACATTTATTTATACTGAGAAAAAATTATTATGGGTCACAATCACAAACACAAATACATATAATCAAGTGTTTAACTGGTTTCATTTGTTTCTATGATCAATAATTATTATTATTATTTTCAGCCCAACTCTTTGACTATTTAAAACAAAGTTGTGTCCCATTTTTTGCCCATTGAAGTTGTTGGTTCAACTAAACAATTTTTAAATACCCAAACAATCCCCCAAAATTAAAACACGCAAAACATGACTTTAACAATTCAATTTATTCTTCCAAAACTAGTCAAAGTTAAAACAGTAATTTATATAAAACAGATGAATACATGTTGTCTTTTTGCTTAAAGTTCATTAAACAACCCGGATACACCAGCTGCTTATAAGTCTCTATCTATAGTCCTTTTACATTAAAATAAAAAATTTTCAAATATCAAAACTATTACATATTTGTTATTAATAATGTTATTACTTAACAGTTTAAGTCTTTGTTTCCCCCAAAGTACTGTATCAGACATTTTGCAGTTCTATGTTCAGAATATACAGTAGACCTGATCAAACATCATTCTAAAGCTGTCGGACTGTGACGTCATCGCTACCGCAGATCAGTTCATCAACTTGTAATACATACATTTTAGGAATATATTAACATGTGCAGACATTTAAGGTTGCGCTGCCCTCTCTTGCCCCTGCGTAGAGCCTACACACACACATCTATCTATCTATCTATCTATCTATTATATAAATACACATTTGGAATCTGCATCTACATTTTCTGTTACAAGTATAGAATTAGGTTCAGCTGAGACTCATGATCAATGGTGTTAGGGTACTTATGTAGTGATAATTAGTTTCAGCCAGATCATTAAAACTAACAATGGACTATGACACTCTTGAGAGGGGATATGAAGGTGTTATTCATTTATTTATTCTCTACAAGGGTGCGAACAACAATACAGACCAAACTATAACTCTCTCTTACTACTATAAAAATTCTAGATATAAACAAACAAAATACAGCTTTTTTTCCTCAGAGGTAAACGGAAAAGTGAAGTTGTTCAGCTGTTCAGCTGTCACTGCAGCTTCTTCAAAGTCTTCCCACTCCGTGACCACTGAAATCCGACACGACACCACGTTAGGCTGCGTCTTGACTCATTTGTATACCGACGGTGATTGGATGTTTCCCGAGGGCTCAGGGGAGTGTGTGTGTGTCTGTGTGTGTGTGTGTGTGTGTGCGTCTATGTGTGTGCGTGTCCTCATTGAGCTTTTGTTCCTCTTATGTGAGCATAAACAGTGAAACATTCCACAGGTTTATAATAGTGAACCACGTTCCCGTCGAACGAAACGAGGCATAATCGTGGTGTTTGCTTCGGTTATGACACACCATAGTTTATTACCTGCTGTGGTAGATCTGAATATTTATCCAAACACAATAATAAAGCTTTATATCCTCAGGAGGGCTCAGTACATTGTTTTAGCGATAGTTTCACGGAAGCGAGTTCAGAACTAATCTAACCAAACCAAAAAAAAAAAAAAACATCCGAAGCTTCAAATAGAATGAACGAACTAATGAAATTGATATATATGTAATTGATATACTGTATATACAGACGTGTGTGTGTCATTTTAATTCAAATGAACATTTTAATGCTTTCTGATACACTTATCAACTTATCCACATAAACTTATCAACACATACTCTCCGTGCACGCACATACAATCTCTAAAAAAGTAAAATTAATAACATACATATACAAATAAACAAAAATATAAACGTCTATGTATATTGAAGTTTACGGTGAACGCAGAGTCGGCTAAGCACATGTGATGACGCGCGCGCCCTCACCTCTTGTTACGGCTGCCTATTTGGCCAAAAAATAATTGAACGATATGCCTGGTCCTGGAAAGAGACAATAAATATATATATTTTTTATACATTTATTGCATTGTTTGTTGTTTACAGTCAAGCCATCAACATACAATAAAATGTAAACATGAGATCTAAACTAAAAACTGTGCTCCCTGTGCTGGTGCTGGCAATATCATCTCTTTGTTCTGCTGTCTCCGGCTCCCTCCCTGGTCCTGAACCGTACCACCATACATACCAGATCAAGAACTTGAAGATGAAGATTATATCTCTCTGGTCTTCTCTCTCTGACGGGTTCCTCCCTAGTTTCTGATGATCTCAATTAGTTTGTAGTGTTGCTTGTCCAAGGAAACCAGTAATCTTGCTTGAAGTGGAGCAGATATAATTCTCAGAAACTCATTACTGATCTTAAAAAAAAAAAAAAAAAAAGGTAAAAACAAAAACTGGACTGGCTCAAGTTCTTATGTTAGCAAATCTTAATTACAGTGTGTATAAAGTATAGAAAACAGTACACTACAAACAGCACTCACTCCAAATTAGCTTGTTCTATGTTTACGTCACTTTCCTATTAATTTTTACATCGTTAACCAACGGTACTTAAATATAATTATTTTCTTCGGCGCCGCTGACTTACTGTATAAACTCCGGTGTTTTTGAAAATCACCACGTTAGTTAGCTAATGCTAATGCAGGTAATATAGGTGGTTTTAGCTACAGTAGCAAACACGGACACAAAACTCAATCTACAAAGTAGTTGTTCCTGACATAAATCATGAATTTGCTCATAGAAGAGATACATTTAACATAGAAATGACATGAGTTTGCTTTCTTACCTGGTTTAAATGAGTTTTCTTTGAGAATCTCCACCCGCATGTGATTCAGTCCGTGAAAATGCTGCGTCATGAGGTCATGAGACACGGTTTGAAGCAGAAATGTCCTTTGTGAATGGATTAGATTTAAGTTTAATCAGGGGCTTTAACTAACAGTAACTGAAATACAGGTTCTGATATCCTTCCTTACTTGTTTCAACGTCATGCTCCGGTTTGAGGCGGAAATAAAATTATACCGGCAAAACTATGGTCTAAAGACTGCGCATGCGCAAATCACACTCAACCTAATAAGAGTACCTTGATCAAAATGAAATATTTCACTTTGGTTTCCTGCTGTAAACAGCATTATACTAAAAAAAAAAAAAAAAGATTCACCCATAAGCATAAATTAGACACTTCAATTAAAAAGAGCAAATTATTTTTTTTACTAATGGAATGAGAAAAAAAACACATTAAACTAGGTTTACTTTTTTCAGTGGATCCCTCAATAATTTCTGTCTCCTTTGCCTGTGTTTGATAATGTGAAGCACATATACACTCATTCATCATGAAAGATCTATTATAAAACAAAATAAAATTCATGTTCGCTTCAGCACTGTTCATCCGCGTTCTTACATTCATTGTTGTACTTGGTCCGGCTTTTAGATAAAGTCCTTCCATGCGCCATCTGGCGGATATTCAGTGAAGCGCAACACATTTATTTAAAATTCCCGAATGTTGCCTCCGGCAAGACCCGGCACGCCGCGCGCTAAATTGCGGCATCCCGCGGGAAAACACGCAGGGTTTTAAGGGCGACATCTGTAAACCACACTCTCAGCTAATAATAAAACAGATTCGTTAATTTTTTTATATAAAAAATACATTTAATAACAAGCAAACATTTGATTCATTTATACAAAAACGAGAAAACAAGATAACAGTAACTTACAAATGAGGTCTCAATTTGAAAAGATGTACAAAACATAAACCACAAATAAGTATTAATCATAGAAACAAAATTAAACACCAACAGAAACGTTTTGTACTTTATAACTGTACGTTATGATTTTTAAATATGACCGTTAGATACATTGGTCAGGAAACTCCTGAAGTCAGATGCAGACACACTATCAGTCACAAACTGCTGTGAAAAAATATAGAGATAGATATTCAATTAAAATTCATGATACTTAATTTAGCAAATGAACAATATTTATACTTTGTTCCTCTCGCTTCACAACTCATGAGAACAGACCGAAACCAGAACCGAACCGGAGATTAAGGGAAAAGTGAGAAGCAAGAATCATGTGTGGAAAGATTAAGCATGCAAGGTCACAGGATGACTCTACTTCTTTTTCTTGTCTGCAATGCGATTTAGACAAATTAGAGCTGCTGTCAATACTGTATGAACATATGTACAGGTTCTTTACAGTTGAAATTTAACTTGTAACTTATTAATAAAATTCGGATTCAGAAAAAAAGGTTTATTGCTAGTGCTCTTTTACCATTTAATGCTTTAACACACACGACTCAGTTTGTTCAGAAATGGCATCTCACTGGCGAGCCTTTCTCTGAACACGCCGTTTTCACGAAGGGTGGGGGTTTGTTATTATTTTATTTATTTATTTACCACAGGACCCCAGGGGGGGCTCCGTAGGTTCGGGTTTTTACACGAAAACGGTGTTTTGTGAATATCCACACTATTAAAAACTGAAATATTGCTAATTGTACGTCCTGAGATTAAGATAAACATTAATTGGGAGTCATGAAAGCGAGAATCACATCCAAAACAGAAAGGTATACTTACCTCGAACACGACAAACTCCAGCTCCAGCCACGCCGTGTAGTACCTCTGTGATGATCCACAACCGACTGATCCACAGCGCGGGCACAACGTCTCCAAACACACATGCGCGGTTTAATTTGGACACATTTTCGGCTTCAGTAGACACGCAATACTTCAGACTGAAACACGACTGCCCCCTACAGGTAATGAAGGGCATGTTCACAGCTTCCCGCACGCAGCCGCGCAAAGTCACGGGATCCCTTTTCTTGAAACGTGCGTTTTTAATGGCGACATCTGTACGTGATACCCGGTACTCGTAAACCAAGACTTCGTTTTCCAAGTCAAAATTTATTAAAAATCTTTGCTCATCTTGTGAATCACTCGCAAACCGCTTTACTCGGAATCCGAGGCTTGAATGTATGTGCAACCGAATGTACGATACACTAAACCAGAAGTACGCATGACAAGATTGATCACTTGAATGCCACATCCGCTTTACATGGCGAAGCAAAATCCACGCAAAAAATTATGGTTTGTAAATCGAAATTTGCAACTATGTTAATGAGTGTCCATTGTAATTGAAATGTAATTGAGATTCAATATTAATGTATTAATGCTATTGCTCATCTGTGTAAGTATGTATGAGTCTTGGAGTCTTGTTAGGGAAGCGGTGCCTTCCATCTCTGGACTCTCCCATGAGCGCAATTCCAATTATCTTTCCTATTGTTATTATGAACACTGATCTTAATTGAGGCATGTGAGACCTGCAGTTTTGGGTTCTTTTATTCAGTTCAACTTAATTAAATTTTATTTGTATAGTGCGTTTAACAATTGTCATTGTCGCAAAGCAGCTTTAAACAATCATAAGAATTATTGAAGCTTTTAGTTATTATTATTATTATTATTATTATTAAATTATGTGTTGGCAAACCATTGTAACATTAAAAGTAAGTTCTGTTATCAAGGAGGAAACTAAAAGGCATATGTAATTTATTTTACATCTGCAAAATTTGCAGATCTGCCCAAGATATACCTCCTATGCAGATAAATTGCTAAAAATTTAAATCAGAAAGTTTTGGTTACAATTACAAACATTTATTATGGCAGAATGTTACTTCAGCTGACATAGCTTTTAGACATTTTAACTGTCAATACATATTGTGGTTCATCCTCAAAAATGTTTCACAAAGTTATAGGTAATAAAACATTTGTAGAGATGCTAAGAAGATGAAAGATGACTTTAAAATAATAAAGTTAAACATTACCTATTTAAAAGCATTTTATAAAAAGGGGTAAACAGAAATAAACTAAACAATGCCAATATTGGAGGAACATCCCTGAGCTTTTTTCTGAAGAACTTTCTGCATGGTTAATTTGGAGACATTCTTTAAGGAGGCCTTTATCATGTTCGCGTGACATTAAGTATTGGTTTTCCCTAATGACAAACAATTACATTACTTGTATAGTTTTGGTTGAATGCCTTTCATTAATTATTTAAACAAACAAAAAAAAAGTCCCCAAAGGAGCAGGACACTAGACATATTTGCTTTTTCTATTTACATTTACAAACCGGATTCCAAAAAAGTTGGGACACTAAACAAATTGTGAAAAAAAACTGAATGCAATGATGTGGAGATGGCAAATGTCAATATTTTATTCAGAATAGAACATAGATGACAGATCAAAAGTTTAATCCGAGAAAATGTATCATCATGTATCATGTGGGATATGTCAACAAATCCCAAAAAAGTTGGGACAAGTAGCAATAAGAGGCCGGAAAAAGTAAATTTGAGCATAACGAAGAGCTGGAAGACCAATTAACAGAAATTAGGTTAATTGGCAACATGATTGGGTATAAAAAGAGCTTCTCAGAGTGGCAGTGTCTCTCAGAAGCCAAGATGGGTAGAGGATCACCAATTCCCACAATGTTGCACAGAAAGATAGTGGAGCAATATCAGAAAGGTGTTACCCAGCGAAAAATTGCAAAGACTTTGCAGTTATCATCATCAACTGTGCATAATATCATCCGAAGATTCAGAGAATCTGGAACAATCTCTGTGCGTAAGGGTCAAGGGTGTAAAACCATACTGGATGCCCGTGATCTCCGGGCCCTTAAACGGCACTGCACCACAAACAGGAATGCTACTATAAAGGAAATCACAGAATGGGCTCAGGAATACTTCCAGAAAACATTGTCAGTGAACACAATCCACCGTGCCATCCGCCGTTGCCAGTTGAAACTCTACAGTGCAAAGAAGAAGCCATTTCTAAGCAAGATCCACAAGCACAGGCGTTTTCATTGGGCCAGGGATGATTTAAAATGGAGTGTGGCAAAATGGAAGACTGTTCTGTGGTCAGACGAGTCACGATTCGAAGTTCTTGTTGGAAATGTGGGACGCCATGTCATCCGGACCAAAGAGGACAAGGACAACCCAAGTTGTTATCAACGCTCAGTTCAGAAGCCGGCATCTCTGATGGTATGGGGTTGCATGAGTGTGTGTGGCATGGGCAGCTTGCCTGTCTGGAAAGGCACCATCAATGCAGAAAAATATATTCAGGTTCTAGAACAACATCTAGTCATCTCTTTCAGGGAAGACCCTGCATTTTTCAACAAGATAATGCCAGACCACATTCTGCATCAATCACAACATCATGGCTGCGTAGGAGAAGGATCTGGGTACTGAAATGGCCAGTCTGCAGTCCAGATCTTTCCCCTATAGAGAACATTTGGTGCATCATAAAGAGGAAGGTGCGACAAAGAAGGCCCAAGATGATTAAACAGTAGGAGGCCTGTATTAGACAAGAATGGGAGAGCATTCCTATTTCTAAACTTGAGAAACTGGTCTCCTCGGTCCCCAGACGTCTGTTGAGTGTTGTAAGAAGAAGGGGAGATGCCACACAGTGGTGAAAATGGCCTTGTCACAACTTTTTTGGGATTTGTTGATACCATGACATTTTGATTCACCATATTTTTCCCTTAAAATGATTTTTTTTTTAAATGATCTCAGTTTAAACTTTTGTTCCGTGATTTATGTTCTATTCTGAATAAAATATTGACATTTGCCATCTCCACATCATTGCATTCAGTTTTTATTCACAATTTGTTTAGTGTCCCAACTTTTTTGGAATCCGGGTTGTACTTTAATTATCAATTTATTTTACTTACCTAAACAAAGAAGCACACAGACTTTACCTTTGTCAAATACATTTAAAAAAAAAATCAAGTTTATTTAGAAAATAAACACCCAGTCCTTCCTTAAAATAAAGTCAACAGAGATGAATCATCATAAAATCAATATCATGGTTGTAGGTGGCATGGTGGCTAAGTGGTTAGCATTATTGCCTTGCACCTCTATGATCTGGTTTTGCTGCCCGCCTCGGGTCTGTTTGCATGTACTTTCTGTGGTTGGTAGGTTTCCCCCCACAGTCAAATAACTTGCAGAGTAGGCCAATTGGCATTCCCAAATTGCCTGCTTTGTGTATGTCCCTGCAATAGATTGGCAAATTGTCCAGGGTGTACCCAGACTTGTGTCCTGAGTCTCCCGGGATATAGGCTCCAGGACCCCCAGAACCCTGTACACTGGATAAAAATATAATAAATATAATTCTCAATTTTCAGTGCATACAGTATGAAATAAAAAAAACTGACATTTTCTTACTACAAACCTATTAAAATATGTTGACTGTTTTGTTACTACTTTCTTGTTTATTCTCATTACTGCAGTAATTAATATCCTTCAGATGGCTACAATTACTTCATCCCTAACTGATGCTGTAACTATCCTTTTGTTTCTTATACTGTAGTACCATGTCATAATATGCATCCTGTAGTCATGGATATATTGTTACAATATTTAGAAAAGTTAAATTATGAGCCTGCATTAAAAAAAATGCATAGTTGAAATAACTACAATTGGCCAGAAGTGTGGTCATTTACAGTAAATGCTTGTTGAAGCTGCATTGTAAACCTTCCCAGTAGAATTAATAGATATGTTTAACAGCATTTTCCTTATCTCTCACACAGACACAAACACACACACAACCTGTCAAAGTGTTAAGATAGCTGTGTGGCCATAAGACAAATCTTGTTATTGATGTTATTGTAAAAAAAAAAAAAAAAAAAAAAAAAAATTTACCTTCAATTTGCTTTGGAGCAATGGAAAAAGGTCCTGTAGTCTGATAGGTCCAGGTTGACACAATGTAAGATTGATGGGTACGTTAGGGTAGCAGGGAAGAAGAGAAGCTAATAAAGTTATGCACCTATCATCCATAGTGTCCACTATATGCAGTGTCTGGTTGCAGTGGTATGGTCTTGGGTTGATTCGACTGGTCAGGTTTAGGCTCAGCAAGGTTACAGTATGTGGTAGTAAGGTAAACTGATGACAGAATGTACTGAATAATTACATTATTACATGAATGGATTTTGTTTCATTCTTGATGGCATGGGCATATTCTAGAACAGCAATCTCAAGATTCATCAGATCCAAAAGGTGAAAGAGCAGTTCTGGGAACACGAGGAATCATTTTCACACATAAACTGGTTGGATTGTACGAGAAAACTACAAGCAGCAAGAGGAAACCCACCAAGCATGTGAAAAGCATGCAAACTCCACACTCACAGACTGAAGATCGGGATTCAGATGCAAGATTCATGATCACATACAGTACTCGAGTACCTTCAATGATGACTGCTCACTTCAGTGATGAAGTTTATTGTATGCATTTGATCGCATTACCTGCTCAAAATGATCTACTGAATCTTGTAATAAGCAAACAGGAAGTCAACGTTTCCAATGAAGTAGAACATTGTTTGGATTAATCTCCTTTATCAGCCATGTAATTAAAATAAAACAAAGCTTCCACTGAAAAAGGGATGTTCATATTTCAAACAAAAAAAGAGTAAGGTGCTGCAACGTAAAAGAGTTAATGTAAGGATTTCTTGTTTTTGCTAGACCCCGTCTAGTCAGTGCTCAGCGTGTATTTTGCTTCCCACCTGGTACCAGGGAACCCCTCAATAATACACAAGTCCGTGATCAGTGAGACGTTCCAAGTTTATTGTGGGAGAGAGCAGTATATATACACACACAAAGAACCAAAGAAAGTGTGGGTGCAGGAGTGTTTACATTTGAGCAGGAATGTTTAGAAAAGATAAGGTAAAGAAGAACATAAAATTGGGAGTAGCTCTGCATTTACAAGCGTTTAACAGTTTTACGACCTTTAACATAAACTACTATAGGATGTGTTTATTGAAAGTGCAACTTGTGTCGAGGTAAGAGAAAGAAGTAACATTCTGTTTTCACGCACACAGAATATCATAAAACATACTAAAAATCAAATATTCCCTACAGTTAAGTAACAAGTTGCACAGCTTTTTTGAGGTTACTCAATTTTTAGAAAAAGGGCTGACCAAAACTAAATATTTCAAATTACTTTTTAGTTGACACAATGTTCAAAATATTAAGGTGGCCCAACGTCTATTTAAAATATTTCAGTGAGCTCAAGTAGTATTGGTTGTGAGCACAAATTCCCACCCAATGCCCAAATCCCAGCCACTGGATGCATGTAAAAGCCCATATGAAGTGGGAGGGTTGATTTAGGAAGGGCAACTGGGATGAAACCAAGTTGTGTGCTGATTAAATGGCCTGCTGTAGGGACCCCTTGAGGGGAGCAGCCTGACAGACTAATAACAACTATTTTAGTTTTGGAAGATTTTTAAAAATAATGTTCATGTGTTATAATTGTTGGGGTATTGTTAGGCCAACTTGTTTTCATAGAAAAGCAATCACACGAACTAACAACATTGATGGACTCACAGTAAATCAGCGCGATCATCTTTCCCATAGCAGCCTATGGCTGCGAGACTTGGACGATCAAGAAGGGATACAGGAAAATGATTGATGCTTTCAAGAAGACAAGTTCAGTGAAATTAGGGAAAAAGGCCGCCCAAGAATTTGCGGCTCGATGCTGTCAAATTTAATATGAGCATGGAAAAAATCCACTTTGATTGAACAGATACAGTTGTATCTCTACATACAAATTTAATCCTTTCCAGAGTTGAGTTCTTAAGATGAAATTTTGTATTGTGAACCGCATTTTCCAATAGGAAATTATGTAAATTTGGACTCCCTCCCACCCTGCTCGGGGAGCCAGCTCGTTGACGTCGCAATTCGGGTGGAACGACCCGGGACATTAGGAGGAGTGCCCAGGTGTTTAGGTTCCCTGTATGTCTAGATCTTTATCTGTTGAGCCAAGTGAGTAGCCACTAGCAAGTTTAGCCGCTAGCGGATTTTGCCTCTAGTAGGAATTAACCCCATGTGGGCTGAGCCTTTTGTCTGTCGTCTCCCCTAGTAGGTTTAGGTACTAACCCCATTAGACACTAACATTAGTAGATACTACTATGTTTAGATCAGCCTCCATGTTTACAATAACCAGATTAGCTACTAACCCATTCAGTCCTATTCTGAATGATGGTTGGAGCTACACATGCTGCTCCTGTGCTTCCAGTGATCCAGACCTCATCTGCCCTCTGCACCTACTGACTCGTCCCTATGCTGAACTGGTCTTCATGTCAATTTAAATAATTTCTGTCATATTGAATTTTCACCTGCTCAACACACAAGATGTTACAGTGGTGTGAAAAAGTATTTGCCCCCTTCCTGATTTCTTATTCTTTTGCTTGTTTGTCACACTTAAATGTTTCTGCTCATCAAAAACCGTTAACTATTAGTTAAAGATAACATAATTGAACACAAAATGCAGTTTTTAAATGAAGGTTTACGTTAAGTGAGAAAAAAAACTACAAATCTACATGGCCCTGTGTGAAAAAGTGATTGCCCCCCTTGTTAAAAAATAACTTAACTGTGGTTTATCACACCTGAGTTCAATTTCTGTAGTCACCCCGAGGCCTGATTACTGCCACACCTGTTTCAATCAAGAAATCACTTAAATAGGAGCTACCTGACACAGAGAAGTAGACCAAAAGCACCTCAAAACTAGACATCATGCCAAGATCCAAAGAAATTCAGGAACAAATGAGAACAAAAGTAATTGAGATCTATCAGTCTGGTAAAGGTTATAAAGCCATTTCTAAAGCTTTGGGACTCCAGCGAACCACAGTGAGAGCCATTATCCACAAATGGCAAAAACATGGAACAGTGGTGAACCTTCCCAGGAGTGGCCGGCTGACCAAAATTACCCCAAGAGCACAGAGACGACTCATCCGAGAGGCCACAAAAGACCCCAGGACAACATCTAAAGAACTGCAGGCCTCACTTGCCTCAATTAAGGTCAGTGTTCACGACTCCACCATAAGAAAGAGACTGGGCAAAAATGGCCTGCATGGCAGATTTCCAAGGCGCAAACCACTTTTAAGCAAAAAGAACATTAAGGCTCGTCTCAATTTTGCTAAAAAACATCTCAATGATTGCCAAGACTTTTGGGAAAATACCTTGTGGACCAACGAGACAAAAGTTGAACTTTTTGGAAGGTGCGTGTCCCGTTACATCTGGCGTAAAAGTAACACAGCATTTCAGAAAAAGAACATCATACCAACAGTAAAATATGGTGGTGGTAGTGTGATGGTCTGGGGTTGTTTTGCTGCTTCAGGACCTGGAAGGCTTGCTGTGATAGATGGAACCATGAATTCTACTATCTACAAAAAAATCCTGAAGGAGAATTTCCGGCCATCTGTTCGTCAACTCGAGCTGAAGCGATCTTGGGTGCTGCAGCAGGACAATGACCCAAAACACACCAGCAAATCCACCTCTGAATGGCTGAAGAAAAACAAAATGAAGACTTTGGAGTGGCCTAGTCAAAGTCCTGACCTGAATCCTATTGAGATGTTGTGGCATGACCTTAAAAAGGCGTTCATGCTAGAAAACCCTCAAATAAAGCTGAATTACAACAATTCTGCAAAGATGAGTGGGCCAAAATTCCTCCAGAGCGCTGTAAAAGACTCGTTGCAAGTTATCGCAAACACTTGATTGCAGTTATTGCTGCTAAGGGTGGCCCAACCAGTTATTAGGTTCAGGGGGCAATTACTTTTTCACACAGGGCCATGTAGGTTTGGATTTTTTTTTATCCCTAAATAATAAAACCCCTCATTTAAAAACATTTTGTGTTTACTTGTGTTATCTTTGACTAATAGTTAAATGTGTTTGATGAGCAGAAACATTTTGTGTGACAAACATGCAAAAGAATAAGAAATCAGGAGGGGGGCAAATAGTTTTTCACACCACTGTATATCATTTCTATCTGTTATCGCCCAAATGAGGATGGGTTCCCTGTTGAGTCTGGTTCCTCTCAAGGTTTCTTCCTAATGCCATCTCAGGGAGTTTTTCCTTGCCGCCGTCGCCGTCACCCTTGGCTTGCTCATCAGAGAAACTTCATTCATTCGTCTCATTATTATCTGCACATTTTTCTCACACATCCACACTTCCAATTATTTTCTTTTCTATAATTATTATTATTATTATTTGTTTTTATTTATTTATTTTCTATTATTTATTTATTTATTTATTTTTGTTAAATTTCTTAAATTTTTGTGAAGCTGCTTTGAGACAATGACCATTGTTAAAAGCGCTATATAAATAAAATTGAATTGAATTGAATATTCTCTCCTTTCTCTAGTCGTGTCTTGTCTCTAGTCCCGTCCTGTCACCAGTCTTGTCTAGTCTTGTCTCGTTTCAACTCCAGGTCCTAGCGTTTTTTCTTGCTCCTAGCCTTTTGTCTCACTCAGAGCCCTTGTTAGAGAGCACTTCTTAAGCTAAGAGAGCTTATGTATGTTATGTAAAGCTAAAGGAGCATTGGGTCAAGCTAAAGAGCAATGGGTCAAGCTAGAAAACCCTTGTGAAGCTAAGAGAGCCCATGTAAGTTATGTAAAGCTAAGAGAGCCTATGTATGTGATGGAAAAAACTTAAGAACCTTGTGTTAAACTAAAGAGTCTGTTAAGCTCTAGATCTTGGTGTTGGTAGTTTGAGTCCTTGGTTTGTTTGTTTGTTCAGTTTCTTTATTATTCCAAGTTTTGTTATTTTGTTTGAATAAAAGACTCTGTTTGCCATCATCCACTCTGTGCCTATTCCTACCTTTAAGCCCACGGCAACATCAGCCAATATAACACCCAGTACGTGACAAGTGGAACCTTGGATTAAGAGCATAATTTGTTCCGGACGCAGGCTTGTATTTCAAAACACTCGTAAACTAAACAGAATTTTTCCAGAAAGAAATAATTGAAACTCAAATTATTTGTTCCACAGCTCAAAAAAATAAATACATAAAAATAATTAACACAAATAAAACAAATTAACCTGGACTTAACCGTAAAAAAAGGAAAAATAAATCCCACCAGAAGTGTTTTCGTTTGTCCGTGCAGGCGCTGTGTGTGTGTGAAGCTCCTCCCCTTCTCATCTTACACAGTTACCCAAGTTCCTCCAGTCTTTGCATACACACATGCGCACACAACGGAAACACTGTTTTATTGGAAAAATAAACAAGAAATCTGTCTAATGATATTCGATTGAGCGACTCACTAATGGAATCGCTCCTGTAAAAGTAAAAATAAAACAAATTAACCTGCAGTTTACAGGGGTGTGTGTGTGTGTGTCACAGTGTCCGATGACGTGCACACAGACATAAAGAGCAGGCTCATACAGAGAAAGAAAATGGATCTTTAAACTCTCTAATGACTTGCTTTTATATGATACTCAGTACTCGTAAACCAAGACCAAGTTAATTTTCCAAGTCAAAAATGTATAAGTTCTTTGCTCGTCTTGCGAAACACTCGCAAACCGTGTTACTTGCAATCCAAGGTTTGACTGTATGACCAACCGGATGTACATGAAACCAGAAGTACGCATGACCAGATTGATCACTTGTATGCCACAACCGCTTTACATGGTTAAGCAAAATCCAGTCAAAGTTTTGGTTTGTAAGTCGAAAAATTTGCAACTCTGTATAACGAGGGTCCATTGTAATTGAAATGTAATTGATATTCAATGTTAATGTATTAATGTTATGGCTCACCTGTGTAAGTATGTACAGTATGAGTCTTTGTGTTCTGTTTTGGCAGCGGTGGCTTTCATCTGTGGACTTTCTCATGAACGCCTTTTTTGCCAAGTATCTTTCCCATTGTTATTATGAACACTGATCTTAACTGAGGCATGAGAGGCCTGCGATTTTGGGTTCATTTATTCAGTTCAATTTAATTCAGTTTTATTTGTATACTGTAGTGCTTGTATATATAATGATGATATATAATGGATAATGGCGGCGCGTGTACATGCTGCGGCTTCTCTCTCCCCCAACACAACTGTGTTTTCGTGTTTTTTGTCTTGTAAGTCGCAGTGTCTTTGCATGTCTTTAACTCGTCCATCTGTCTTAAAACGCACATACAGTCGAGAGCTTTTGTTAGTTATCGGTAAATCCTCAGTTTTTAAGTTAAATCCAGCGAACGTGGATGAGCTGCGCGACATCGGTCTGCTCCGGAGGCCTTCGCCATCACCGACCCACACACCGGCACCCCGCCCAGAGTGGAGGCGCCACAGGCGGCGGGAAAGGAAGCAGAAGAGGGGAAAGCGCGGAGGTGTCCGTGCTAGGCTAGCGGCTAACCCACACAAGCCGGCTATTCCTACCATTGTACTGGCTAACGTACGCTCTTTGGACAATAAACTGGACCATATTCAGCTTCTTCGCACAACCCTAAGGACTGTAAGAGACTGTTGTGTTTTTGTTTTCACTGAAACATGGCTCAACAATAACATCCCGGATAGCGCCGTTCAGCTCGACCAGCTAACATGCTACCGTGCGGACAGAGCTCTCGCTGAGAGCGGTAAAACCCGGGGCGGCGGACTTTGTGTTTACATCAGTGATGCGTGGTGTCACGATGCAGTGGTGGTCTGTAAGTACTGCTCTTCTCTGGTGGAGATTATGATCATCAAGTGTCGACCATTCTATCTACCGAGGGAATATTCAGCTATTTTAATCGGGGCTGTATATGTACCCCCCAACTCCAATAACAAAAGGAGTGAGGCACTAAATGAACTTTACCAGCTCATCAGTGAGCAGCAGACAGCTCATCCAGATGCTTTTCTCATCTTGGCTGGCGATTTTAATCATGCAGACCTAAAAAACGTGTTTCCAAAAATACAACAGCACATAGACTTTCCCACACGAGGAAACAATACACTGGACCTTGTTTACACTACTCAGAGAGGAGCTTACAAAGCCCTACCCCTCCCCCACCTCGGTGCCTCAGACCACATCACTGTCATGCTAATGCCTGTATACAGACCACTGGTTAAAGTCACCAAACCAGTCTGCAAACAGATACAAGTGTGGCCGGAAGGGTCTTCTGAGGCACTCCAAGACTGCTTTAGCACCACTGACTGGGATGTATTTAAACAGGCTGCCACTCAGAACAACCTCACAGACTTACAGGAGTACACAGAGTCTGTCACTGCCTACATCAACAAGTGCATTGATGATGTAACGGTAACAAAGACCATCACTGTCCGTGCTAACCAAAAACCGTGGCTAACAGGGGAGGTCTACAGACTAATGAAGGTACGGAACACTGCCTTCAAATCTGGAGATGCAGCAGCCCTGAGGACAGCTAGGGCCAACCTGTCTCGCAGCATCAAAAAGGCTAAGAGACAGTACTCCAAGAGAGTTGCCCATCGCTTCAACGACAGCAGAGACACACGGAGTCTGTGGCAAGGGATACAGACCCTCACTGATTACAAGCCGCCACAGAGGACATGTGACAGCTCTATCTCTCTGCTGAATGAGCTGAATGCATTCTTTGCCCGTTTTGACACCCACAACAGCACCACGACACAGAAACACCCACCTCAGCCCGGCGACCAAGTGATGACGCTTTCCTCAGAAAGCGTGAGAAGATCCTTCCGCAGGATTAACGTGCGCAAGGCCCCGGGTCCTGACAACATTCCGGGCCGAGTATTGAGAGACTGTGCGGGGGAACTCACGAATGTCTTTACGGACATTTTCAACATCTCTCTGAGTCAGGCTGTTATCCCCACATGCTTTAAAACCACCACCATAATCCCAGTACCTAAGAAAACATCTCCCTCCTGTTTCAATGACTTCCGCCCAGTTGCACTTACTCCCATCATTATGAAGTGCTTTGAACGGCTAGTCATGCAGCAGATCAAGACTGCCCTCCCCCCCTCCCTGGACCCCTTCCAGTTTGCTTATCTGTCCAATCGCTCAACCGATGATGCCATTGCTACGGCCCTCCACTCAGCGCTCACCCACTTGGAAAACAAAGACTCCTATGTTAGAATGCTGTTCATCGACTTCAGCTCAGCGTTCAACACAATCATCCCACAACAGCTCACTCATAAACTGATACAGCTGGGGATCAGCACCCCTCTGTGCAACTGGCTGCTGGACTTCCTGACTGGCAGACCTCAGGCAGTGCGGGTCGCCAACAACACTTCCAGTACCATCATGCTGAACACTGGGGCCCCCCAAGGATGTGTGCTGAGCCCCCTCCTCTTCACGCTGCTGACCCACGACTGCATACCATCACACAACTCCAACCTCTTCATCAAGTTTGCGGACGACACGACTGTGGTGGGTCTCATTAGCAACAATGATGAGACTAACTACAGGAACGAGGTGAGCTGCCTGGCCAGGTGGTGCACAGACAACAATCTCTCCCTGAACGTGGAAAAGACAAAAGAGATTGTGGTCGATTACAGGAGAACTTACACCCAACACTCTCCGCTGTCCATCAATGGTGCGATCGTGGAGAGGGTAAGGAGCACCAAGTTTCTGGGTGTGCACATGACGGAAGATCTCTCCTGGTCCATCAACACTGCAGCACTAGCTAAGAAAGCTCAACAGCGTCTCTACTTTCTCCGTAAGCTGAGAAGAACCGGAGCCCCGACACCCATCATGCGCACCTTCTACAGAGGCACCATTGAGAGCATCCTGACCAGCTGCATCACTGTGTGGTACGGCGCCTGCAATGCGTCCTGCCAGAAAACTCTCCAGCGCATAGTGAGAGCAGCTGAGAAGATCGTTGGTGTCTCTCCCCCCCCCCTCCTGGACATTTACAACACCCGCCTCACACGAAAAGCAATCAACATTGCCCGTGACCCTACCCACCCGTCTCAGAGCTTCTTTAGTCTGCTACCATCAGGGAGGAGACTAAGGAGTCTCCAAGCCAGGACAAGCAGACTGAAGAACAGCTTCATCCATCAGGCGATCAGGAAGCTCAACTCTCTTCCAGCTCTGCCTCCCCTGTGCTCCTCGGTCTCTCCAACCGTCATACTCTGACTCCTTCATTTTTCACACACACTCGCACACACTCACTCTCACACACACACACACACACACACACACGCTCTCAGACAAACACTCACAAAAACCTCACACACACACACACACACACACACACACACACACACACACACACACACACGCGCTCTCAGACGCACAATAACTCACACACTCACTCACTCACACATACACTTGCACCTGTCACTTTGTGCTCCAGGCACCATTGGTACTTTCACTACCTCAAACCGGTGGGGGAAAAAAAAAAAAAAAAAAAAACATTCCTTGTTCTCACTGGATTTATTTCCCATTTTGTTTACTGATTCATATAGCTCATTATGTTGTCACTTGTCACTTTCTTTTCAACTAAAATAAGCACACTTGCACTATTCCAATTGCACTGTACCGTTTCTCTCCATAACTGCCTTCTGTGTTGTTAACTGTCCCTTTTTGCAGGATAGTAACTAAATTACCTCACCTCTGTTGCCTTTCTAAGTTTGTGTTATTTAAGTCTTTTTTTTTTTTTTTTTTTTAACCTCTTCAGTGTTATTTGTAACTAGGGCGAGAGTAACGTAATTTCGATTCTCTATATGTATGCACTGTACATGTAGCAGAATTGACAATAAAGTTGACTTTGACTTTGACTTTGACTTTGTAACAAGTGTCATTGTCGCAAGGCAGCTTTACACAGTCATAAGAATTATGTAAGTTTGTATGAAATGTGAATATGTATGATTCAAAATTATCAGATTGTCCCTGATGAGCAAGCCCAAGAGCGACGGTGACAGTGGCAAGGAAAAACTCCCTGAGACGGCAATAGGATAAAACCTAGGGAGGAACCAGACTCAACAGTGACCCCTCATTTGGGTGATAACGGAAAGTAGAGATTGATCTGCAGTCATACTGTTTGTTAGGAGGCTGAAAGTTCAGTATTACAGGAGAAGTGTTCTAATTAATATGGAGTCTAATTTGTATTAGACTCCATATTATGAGTCCTCTGAGACCAGCTGTCTGCATCAAAAGTGGAACCATCCCCAGTGACGACATGCATCCCAAAGCAGATCACGGGGGGTATCCATGCAACCAGATCTCCAACCAGAAGTGGGACATCATGACGAGTCAGATAGGTTCAGAGGGCAGAGGGAGTCTGGATCACTGGCAGCTCAGGAGCAACATGTATAGCTCGACAGCGGGACAAGGAGAGAGAGAGAGAGAGAGAGAGAGAGAGAAGAAGAGAGAGAAGAGGAAAGGGCAGAAGAGAAGGAGTGATAACAATTAGGTATGGTCATAATCACGTAATGTACTGTATAAGGTGACTAACTATGACAGCATAATTAAAACACAGGCATCAGGGCTCCCTGAGATGTAAAGCGAACCATCACTTCACCGTCAACAAACCCGAGTGATCAATGAGAGTGGGGAAGACAGAATCTAAAGATACCAGTTTACCATAATACTCTACATCCACAAGTCCCCCATATCTACTCTATTTTACCTAAGGCAAATATATTTACAAAAATGTTTGGCTAAATAAATAGATTTTTAACCTAGACTTAAACATTGAGACTGTGTCTGTGTCCTGAACATTAATTGGAAGACTATTCCAACTTTAGGGCTTTGTAAGAAAAACCTCTGCCCCCTGCTGTAGTTTTCATAACACATCGTACTGACAAGCAGTCTGCATCTTTTATGAGCTCCTGGATAAATACCCTTGAAGTAATCTTGGTAGGCCGGCCATTCCTGGGAACGTACACCACCTTTCCACATTTTCTCCATTTATGGATAATGGCTCCCACTGTGTGAAATGGCTTAGAAATGGCTTTGTAACCATTTCCAGGCTGATACATGTCAATAACGTTATTGTACTTTGTTTCTCTTATGTCCTTGCATTTCTTTAGATCTTTAGATTAGATCTTTCTTTAGATTTAGGCTTTTGGGGATCTTTCTGTTTTCAGCCTTATAAATTTTATTGGAGGCCAGATTTTATCTATAAGGTTAACAAACAAGCTCCTGGTAAGGAACACATCTGGCTATCTGATCATCTTTACAGGCTGTTGGCATTTACTTGTTTCAACTTAAGTGTCACGAACTGGGAGTTACGGGCTGTTGTAGCCGTGGGCACAAAGGGCAGGCATAGGCGCAGAGAGGTGTTTTAAACAAAAGAGTCTTTTTATTACATAACATAAAACATGAACAATGAAGAAACAAAACATACAAACTCAAAACACAGGCTCTATGACATTACATACAGGGCATAAGCTATACAGCGAAACACAGGCTCTATGACTTTACACACAAGACATAACCTCTATGGCGAAACACAGGCTCTTTGACATTACACACAAACTAAGCATGGAGCTGAAATGGGGACGAGACAAGATCAGAGACACGGAGGAACCAGAGACGGGTCCAGAGACACAGAGATGGGAGTAGAGACACCAGAGACTAGAGACACAGACTAGAGACACAGAGAGACTAGGGCTAGCTACATGGCAATCAGCTAAGCATGGCAATTAGCTAAACATGATAAATAGCTAATCATAGCAATTAGCTAAACATGGCAATTAACTAAACATACACTTATCTAAACATGCAATTAGCCACACATACAATTAGCTAAACTTACCACTAGCTAAACACACAGGGATATCTCAACTGGGGGACACAATCAACAATACTTACCTACGTAAACTCCAACACTAACACTACATTTCACGACACTGAATCAGGGGTCCGTTCTTCGTATGTCGCTTGACACATCCGAGATGAATTGACACATCTAAGATGAGATCATCGTGCTAATTACGATCTTGCTAAGTTGGTTCTTCGAGCAGATCTGTTGTTGATGATTAGTATAGCTGGATTGAGTTATCTAGGATTATTGCGTGCTTGTGCGTTGGTTTAAAAGGCGATATGCATCGACAGTAGAAACACTGATCACAACCCCTTTGATTGGTTGATGAAATGGCAAAAGAGCAAGCAAAATTTTTTTTGTAACACGTGTTATACTCTGAAATACTTTTACTGTATATTGTTTATTTTTAAAGCGCATAACACCGGCACTCTCTCTATATATATATATATATATATATATATATATATATATATATATATATATATATATATACACACATACATATATACATACATACATACATACATATATACATACACATATATATATATATATATATATATATATATATATATATATATATATATATATACATATATACACACATACATATATACATACATACATACATACATATATACATACACATATATATATATATATATATATATATATATATATATATATATACACACATATATATATATATATATATATATATATATATATATTCTTTTCCCACCTGAGTCAGTCGTGCTTTTTAAACAATCAGATGTGACCTCGCCATTTCAACCAATTATAACCTGTCAGGAGCGCAGCCTAAGTCCTGTTTACATGAAATAAACCTGCTTCAGAGCAGGTTTAAGCTTACGGACATGTTGCTATGACAGCAAATGCGAGAAGCGCATCAGAGAACGAAACAATCCATGATCAGGACAAATCCACAACAATCAAATCCAGCTAACTGAGTTAGCGACGTACGAAGAACGGACCCCAGGGGGGTGTTCTTCGTACGTCGCTTGAAACATCCGGGATGAATTGACACATCTAAGATGAGATCATAGTGCTAATTAAGACCTGGCTAAGTTGGTTCTTCGAGCACACCTGTTGTTGATGATTAGTATGGCCGGATTGAGTTGTCTAGGATTATTGCGCGTTCGTGCGTTGGTTTAAAAGGCGATATGCATCGACAGTAGAAACTCTGATCACAAGTCCTTTGATTGGTTGACGAAATGACAAAAGAACAAGCTAAATTTTTTTTGTAACACCTGTTATGCGCTGAAATGCTCCCCCCCCCACATGTTATGAGATGAAATGCTTCCCTGCCATGGACCCCCCCCCACCACCACACACATAATCGCTATCAAATATTATATTAGAACATAATATGCGCATATGGTTTACAAATTACATGAGAAAATGTAATAAAATAAGAAATATGAAAATAAATATGTTGTATATGGAATAATAGAAATATGAATTTTTTTTTCAAAAACGTATACTTTTATATTGTTTATTTTATAATAAAATTAGTTTTGTCCAATTTTTCATTATAATTGTTTATATATATATATTTGCATATTCATGACGAACACCTGAAAAATAAATGTGTTACAAAATAAACATTATACAAGAATTTGAATTAATGGTCTTGAGGGCTGTCTCGTGCCTAGAGTTTACTATAATAATAAAAAACTTACGAATTTATGTTCTAATATAATATTTGATAGCAATATATATATATGCATGCAAAATAATATATATATATGCATGCAAGATACTTTTCTTTCAGTCGTGCACTTTAACCAATCAGATGTGACCTCACCATTTCAACCAATCATAACGCGGCAGGAGCGCAGCCTTAATCCTGTTTACATGAAATAAACCTGCTACCGAGCAGGTTCAAGCTTACGGACATGTTACTATGACAGCAAATGCGAGATGAGCATCTAAGAACGAAACAATCCAAGATCAGGACAAATCCACAACAATCAAATCCAGCTAACTGTGTTAGCGACGTACGAAGAACACCCCCCAGAACTTAAATTCAAATACCAATTAAACAAAACAAAATGCCCACATACTGACGGTAAACATAAATAATGTTCTACTCAGTTTCCCAGAATAAACAGAATATATTTTTTATAATATAAAAATGTATTAAAAAAAATTATAGGCGATCAAATCAACTACATCGGTTCAGGTGCGCCTCCGCATCACCTGACCGAGGTGCCTTCTGGGAAACTGGGTCTACAAACCAAAACTACACGAACTAAACAGTGACCTCTAGTGGTGGTCCCTTACATTAAGTTTACAACAGCTAATATTTAGATTTTACAGCTTTGTGGATGGATGAAGATGACTCATTTCTTAAATAATTAACTTTATGATGCTTGTCAAATGCTGCAGCACTTTTAGTTTGTCTCTCTCTGACTTTTTCTGTTGCTGTTTTAGACTATGTAAATTTGTTCTTGTTCAGCCATCAGTTTAAGCATTGCCTTACTTGTAATACTAAGATGGTAAGCTATATTTGTGTAAAACATTGCACTTTCTGTTTGTAACTAAAGAAATTGCAAAGATTTATATGCATCTGATTTGCAAATAATTATACTAGTGTCTTGGTAATTGTGGTTAAGACTTGAATTTTTTGGACTTAAACAAATAACAAACCATAAATTTTTTTATATTTATGAAAAATTCCGGGAGCATTTAGATATTTAATTCTGATTTTCTGCCTTGCTTGGGTATATATTTACTTAGACACAACACGTTACACGTTACAGCGAAAGGAACCTAGGGAAATCAATTTCAACAAAAGGAAATATGTTTTTGAATTGGTAAACAATAATTTGGCCTTTGTATTTTATGTACAAGCAATAGCAAGCATGTGCAACTGGAAAAACAAAACTTAAAATACTTTAAAATGCCTGCTTGCTGTTTTGTGACATCAAAATAATTTTAAGCTCATTATCTAGGAATATTTATCTGCCCATTTTACATTGACTTATCTTCTTCTTCTTTGTCTTTCGGTTGTTCCCTTTCAGGGGTCGCCACAGCGAATCATCTGCCTCAATCTAACCCTATCCTCTGCATCCTCTTCTCTCACACCAACTATAATAAATATAATAAATAATCCTGTTGTATTGAAGTAAATAAATGAAAAATAAATATGAATAAATATCACTTACACTGCAATTTTAAGGACTTTATTAAAGGTATTGATTAAATATCAAAGAAGAACATTTCATTACAAGGGGAGGGAAATGAATAATTAAGTGTAAATTCATTTCCTCATACTATGCAAAGTAAGGCCATAAAAGGTTATAAAAGAAATGTCAGGAGGGAGTCTTTCACACACATAGTGGATGTTTGGTAGTTACACTGACCAAACATGGCACAGTACCAGATAATATTAGGGATTTTATTGTTCTTCACAGGTAAGTGCTTTTGCAGGGGTTAGTTCATAATTGTGATTTTATATCCAATAAATTGTGGCATGAACAATAAAACTAAAATCTTATTCTAATCAAACCATTTTTTTAACCTTTTTTTTCTCCCAGGTCAGATTTGGTCTGTCTCAACCCAAACCCCAAGTAAGTAGAGTTCACATTATAATTCATGTTCTTTCTAATTTCTTTAACTTTAATCATATACATAATATACTGTATATTCCGTTAAATTATATTTTTAAATATAGTCCTATTTTCAAATTATTTTTAACCTGTGACTTTTTGTAAAATTCCTCTAATTCCTTCATGCTTCTTTACTTTTTCTTTTTTTCTCTCCAGATGTGTGCAAGACCTTTGCCAGTGGAGTCATACAGACTTTCAACAACACCAAGTTCCAAGTTAATTCCACATGTCCTGTAATACTGACACAGTTTTCTCATGCTGGAGTCGACTGTTATATCTCCGTGCAGCGTGATCCAAGCGGCTTCATGAAAAGAGTTGCGATTTTAATCAATAGAATTGTTACAACAATTCAGGATGGCACACTCAATGTAGAAGGAAAGAGGTATATCACATCACACCCGGAATAAACACAATAATGATTCATTAATCGTAACTTTCTCAGCCTAAATGAATGGTAATCATTATTCATTATTTATATACATGAGTCATTATTGTATTTAATTATTCTACTAGTTTTAATAAAGTTTACCTAACGTTTTACCATCTTATGGTATTCAAATATGAAGCATTTTTTAAAAGCATTTTTTAGAATAGCCACTGTGTGTGAAGCATTTACCTATACAAACATTGCGTGATCACTACAAAATGATCCTTACCAATGTTTTAATGACATTCTTTTACAGTGTCTCTCTGCCATATGATCACACTTATCAGAATGTGTACACATATGGCATCTACACCAGGCTTACAAGCAAAGTTCTGCCTCTTTCTGTCACATGGTACAGTGAAGTGTCTATGGGTGCCACTTTACTTTGGGTTAGTACAGAAAAGACAGCAAGATGCTTCCACTATCTCTATATAGTTTCAACTAATTATAATTATTCTGAATGTATAGGACAAAAAATATTAAGTTAAACTATTACATGTGATCAGTGGAATATAGTTTTTAAATATATTTTACAAAAAATGTTTCATTTTTAATTGTGCTTGAAATCTATTTTTGTACATGATTTTTGACAATTAACAGTTATGTTATAACCCTTAAAACTAGCATCTACCATCCACTTTATTAGGGACACCTGTACAGATGCACATTCTGGTACTGTAGGTCTATTCAGTCAATCATGCAGCAGCAGCATAATTCATAGTAACTCACCGATCCAGGTCAAGGACTTCAGTTAATGTTGTCATTGGAATGAAGAAGAAATCTGATCTCTATGACTTTGATTGTGGCATGGGTACTGGTACCAGACAACGGGCTGGTTTAGGCATTGTTTGGGATTTCACACACAAAGGTTTTTAGAGTTTTCTAATCTAAACATAAGCGTGACCTAAGCTGCACTACACATAGGAAAGATAGTAACAAAACAATTTCACCAATCCCAGTTTACAAAAAAAAAACTGGCTGGTCATTATCAAAGCTCAGCTTTGTTACTGCACCAAAGTGAGTGATGGTTACCTGGGCAATAGAGCTTACCGTCTTGGTCTCTAGGCTGTGAATACTGCTGGATCTCTTTTCCAGATTCTCGAACAGGTGCACTTGTTAAGGTAAGATTAAATACAGTAGAAGTGATCTACAGTAATTAACTACCTAGAGTTGTGAATGCTTATGTGTTTGATTTGAAAGAGCAGTAACCACATTATTTTACAGGCGTACAGTATAATATTTTGGCACATCCATTAATCTTATTTTATTCTGTATGCTTGCAGCAAGCCTATGTTAAATTGGGTAGGCTACTTGCATTATTCAGTACAAGATAGCAAAGGTAGCAATTACCTAGTTTAACTACCGAATTGACATCAAATCTTGTCTTATCCACACATTATGTCATCCTGTCCAGGGCCTCCTTTTTTTTTTTTTTTTTTATCTTCAGTGACTTAATATTCTCTCGGTTATCCTTGTTTTTTCATTTGCCTTTATGAAAAATAAATAAATAAATAAATAAATAAAATAAACCAGCACAATTCTCTAGGCTGTTTTTATTTTTTTTCAAGATATACAGTATCGCAAACCACTAGAGGTCTGATGGAACCTGAAACCTTAAATTTTTAACAAAGTTAATGAGTGATTTTTACTGTTTATCAGTAACTCAATCAGACAGATATCCAGGAAAATTTGTTTCGTTGTGAAGCACTTGAGTATTTGTGTGCGTGCGAGAAATGTCCATTCTATAATCAAGATAACAAGAGATCACAATTTTTCTTGATGCTGATGTTTGGTGTGAACATTACCCAATGCTTGTGAATGCTGCTGATTGGATGATTAGATAACTGCATGTGCAGGTGTACAGGTGTTTCTAATAAAGTGGATGGTTAGTCTAAATGTTGAAATGAATAGGAAATATAGAAACACTACACTTATCATACTGTAGGTTTATTAAAACTTGGTTATATAACCAAACATAGGTATATAAATTGTTTACTTTACATTATATAAAGTAAATAATGAAGATATAAAGTTTACAATATGACATGACCGTAAATACCAGAGACAAGCAGAGCAATATCAGCTCATAAAAGGTAATAAGAAATGTCCTATAGATTTCCTAGATGTATGGATGCAGCTATGTTGGGGAAATAATCACTGATTCAATTGACTCCGTTTTGTTCTTTTGGATAATTTTCTTTTGTTTAGAAAATTCAAGATTTTAAACTAAGTTCTGTTTTTAATGTTTCAATACTTGTTACAGGTGGAACTGGACCTGCCTTTAATGGATACAATGACCGGGATGTGTGGGGGACTGAATAGTTCAGGTTAGTGTCAAACTTCAACAGTTTGCAATCCATTTTGTTTTTATCCAATTTGATGAATTATGTCTATTTTCTAACTTATATTGAATTTCATGAGAATGTTTATATTACACTTTCCCCAGATACCAAACCACAGCTCCTTATTAATAATATGATCAGTAATAAAAATTGTGTGACTTCTGATATACAAACATCATATCCTGACTATGTGGTAAGGGCTCTTAAAATTTATCCTAGAAACTAGGACTTAAATTGTATGGACCAGAAACTAGATGACGTCACTAGAATTGGGTATTACATAGTGTAAATGTATTTTATTTGCTACAGTATATGACCTGAACAAATCTTTCTCTAAACAAGAAGTAAAGTAACAAGGGTCCTTTCTTTTTGCTGTTTTTATTGCAAATAATTACAAAAAATGTTGACTCAGTAAAATGGAAGTCTACCTTTGAAATGCACAACTACCATTTTTTTTTTATCAACTACTGGCACCAATTATGGAACATCACACATAGAGGATGTTCTCCCCAGCTATTTTTTTAATTCATAGCAAATAAGTATAAACGAAAATCTCTTAAAAATAGATTTATTTATTTATTACCATTTTTTCCTCACTGGCCCTAATATTTATCTGCACCTTGTTGTGTGTATGTTGCTGTATAATCTATCCGTCTATCGCTAAATTTTATTATTTTTTATTAATGGTATATTTTTCAGATCAAGTAGAGAAAATAGATAATAGAATTATCTTGTAGAGTCAAGATTAAAAAACTTTACATTAAACTTTACATTTATTCATCCCAGAGGGAAATTGCTATTATATAATGAGTATCATCATGAGAAATAAGACTAATTATATGTTCACAGTGTGATAGTGTCTGATAATAAGAAATAAAGTGCAGTAATTATACAGTAAGTATTGCACATTAGTAAACAGTAAACTTTAATGAATGTAAGGAAATGTAGGTATTTTAAGTAGTAGCATATTTTCCATAATTTTCAAGATCTTAGACCAGTTTTAGTCCCAGTCCCACAACTTTACAGAGAAGATTCCTGAAAGTCTGAAAAAGGCAGATTCTTCTACAGTGAAGACATAAAAGTCAGAGAAGAAGTAACCAAGTACTAGTTTTATTTATTTATTTATTCATTTATGTTATTTATTTATTTATTTATTTATTTTTGTTGATTCTACCCCCCCCCCCTTTAGAATCGAGTAATTCCATTTATATATAACAGTATACCATTAATCAAAATTATCTAATTACATTTTATTTGTTTGAAGTGTGTTTCACAAAGCCAGTATGCTCAGCTCTTAAACAAGCAAACAAAACAAATTTGACATTTTATGCCGTACCTGTCATTTGTTTCATGGCTAAATATCCTCTAATTCTGGTGGTTCTACATGTTTTGCCAGGGGATTTAGGATCCAGTATCTCAAATAATATTTCTTTCAGAAAACAGAATAACTTCCACTAATATTTCCACTAATAAAAGGAGCAACTACTGTAGAATGCCTTTAACCTGGCCTCCTGTTATACGTAACCAAGCTATCCCAGATTTGTGGATTTTTGCCTCAAAGTAATTCTAACCATGTCACAAACTCCACATCAAAATGCATGCATGAATACCTCACACATTTATATTTTGTTTCCCAGGCTTGTAACAATGTTCAATCTCTGGCCATGGGGTGCCTGGGCAAGCTGAATAATGATTTTAAAAAATTATGCAATCCAAACACATACAATGTACCTGATCAAGTAAAGTGCTCTTTCTATGAGGAGCTTCTGCGCCCCTGCAATGGCTCAACCCCTCCGACACGATCAAAATTGCGAACAATCACTTCATGTAGTAAGTGCAGCAATTTTCTTTAGCCTGCATGTTGTTTATAGGACTACCATATTCCAAAATGATTCTGCGAAAAAAATTACTTTCTGCAGAAGAACCTTCCTGTCCTGGGGATTTGAAATTTCATGATGACGGTCCTGCTTTTCCTCCCACTTGCTCAAACCCCCAGCTTCAAACTAATTTCAGGACCAGCACTTGCCTTCCTCCAGATGGTTTGTATGTCTTTGCCAGCATTGTAATAAAAAAGCAACCATCAACCATAAATTATTGAATTATGTTTTATTATTATTAAATACTATAATAGGCTAATATATTTTGGTTATCAGCTCAAGGTGTCAGGTTAAAAGTATTGTTTTCATTTTCAAATTAATTATTTTCTTTAGCATGTGCAATATAGATCTTTTCCTTACTCACACAAAAATATCCTGATTTAACTGTCTGAACCTTATACTGTAGCCAGAAATAGACCAAAAAAGGTTTTGTTGCTGCTGCTAAAAGTGTTTGGCTATGTCTGAATGATGCAAGACAGTTAAAACAAAGACAAACTAAAAATCAAACAAAAATGTGTTCTAATTATCATCACCATGTGTGTGTTTTTGTGTGATAATATTCATTTATTATTTATTATATTACAACAGATAATATTATTTATCTTGTTATTTATTTAACCAGTTATTAATAAAGAGGGATTCCCAGCTTTGTTTTAGAGGCTAGTTAGCTTTGTATCTCATTTTAGTTGGGAACAAAACAGTCGGAATCATTTACAGTGTCTGTTATTTTTAATTTTTTTGCATATTTATCACACTTAAATGATTCAGATTATGAAACAAATTTTAGTATTACACAAACATAACAAGAGTAAAAACAAAATGCAGGTTTTAAATGATTTCATTTATTAAGGGAAAAAAGCTGCCGAAACCTGCCTTGCCCTAAGTGAAAAAGTAATTGACCCCTAAACCTTAGTCACCCTTGGCGGCAACATCTGCGATCAGACATTGGGGAAAACTGGCATTGAATCTTTCACTTTGCTGTGGAGGAATTTTGACCCACTCTTCTATTTAGAATTGTTTAAGCCACATTAGAGGGTTTTAAAACATGAACAGGCTTTTTAGGTCATGCCACAGGATTTAAGTCCAAACTTTGTCTACAGGCCGCTCCAAAACCTTAGTTTTGTTTTTTTGAGCCATTCAGAGGTGGACATGCTTGTTTTTTTAATCACTGTCATGTTGCATAATACTGTACAAGTATGCTTGAGCTTGAGGTCACAAACTGATTCTGATTCTCCTTTAGGATTTGCTGGTAGAGCACAGAATTCATGGTTACATCAATTATGAAAAGTTTTTTAGTTCCTGAAGCCGCAAAGCAGACCCAAATCATGACACTAACATCATGTTTGACTGTGGGTATAATGTTCTTTTTATGCAATGCTGGGTTAGTTTTATGAAAGATTTATTAGGACACACACTTCAACTTTGTCTCATCAGTGCACAGAAACTTTGCCCAAAAGTTTTGGGAATAATCAATATGTTTTATTTTTTATATATTTTTTTAAATATGAGAAAACCTTTATGTTCTTTTTGATTAGCATTGGCTTTCGCCTTGGAACTCACTTATGCATGCCATTTTTGCCTAGCCTCTTTCTTATTGTAGAATCATGAGCACTGACTTAACTGAGGAAAGTGAGGCCTGCAGTTCTTTAATGAACTCTTAGATGAGTCATCTAGAAGGGCGCTGGACGTAATTTTGGAAGGCCAGCCACTCCAGGGAAGATTCACCACTGTTACAAGCTTTCTCCAATTGTGGATAATGGCTATTACAATAGTTCCCTGGAGTCCCAAAAGGCTTTGTAACTTTTTCCAGACTGATAAATGTCAATTATTCTGTTTCTCAAATGTTCAAATGTTCTTGGATTTCATTAGAACCTGTTGCTTCTTGAGATATTTTAGCATGTCTCACTTTGTCCAGCATGTTCTATATAAGTAATTTATTAAGTGATTGAACAGGTTTGGCAGTAATCAGGCCGGAGTGGCAAGGGAAATTTAACCAATATTATATGATTAAACAAAGTGGGGAAGTACTTTTTCACATGGGGCCAGGTAGGTTTGGATCGCGTTTTTCCCATAATAAATGAAATTAGTATTTAAAAACTGCATTTTGTATTTACTCAGGGTATCTTTGTGTAATATTAAAATTTGTTTGATGATCTCAATCATAGTTATAGTTAAATATGCAAAAAGAAAAAAAAGAAGTGCATGATGGTGAAATTAATGATTATTAGAACGCCTGTGACGTGGAGTGATACATACGTAATGTATAGTTAAACTACCAGTGCTGCTCCATGTCCATGAACCAACTGTCGTATAATGTCATATAATCTGAGCAAATGTCAATGAACACCCTGTAATTATGATCTCATTGCCGTTCTTTGGCTCTAATTTTCTAATTTGCATTATGCTTGATCTACTGTACCACCACGTAATAGCAGCCATGTCTTTATTTCTTTGTGTGTATGTGTGTGTGTGTGTGTGTGTGTGTGTGTGTGTGTGTGTGTTTCTCACTCTTTGCTTCCTTCCATCAGGGTTTGTCCTTAACGATCGAGCTGAAGGCTACCAGTGTGTTAAGGAGGAGGCCTGTCCCTGTGTGGATGGGGGAAGAATTTATAGCCCAGGGCAAAAGCTCAGCTCAAAATGTCGAAATTGGTGAAGACATACTTCTCTAATGTTTTTGTCAAGTGATCTAATTGGATCTTGAGATGCTGTATATGTTCCTTCTGTCACGGAGCGGAACGGAACGAGGTGAATCCAAGTGCAGATGACGTGCCACAACGTCAGGCGAGAGCGTGGTCGGAATGCGGAAGTCAATGCCGGGCGATCAGTCAGCGGAGCGTCTAAGCCAAATCGTAAAGCGGGAGCCGTGGTCAAAAGAGGAAGCGTTAATTCAAAACCGGGAGATCAAAGGGCGAGGCAAACAAATCAGAGACGAGAAACCGAAAGCGAAAAACGAGAAACAAAGCGAACTTGGCAACGTGAGATCAAGGGAAAATAAACGCGAGAAGATCGGGGCATGAAAACACAAGATAATCCAGCGATTTGAGCAGCGCAGTGTGCGTGCTTAAATCACTGGAGAAATCAGCGTAGGGAATGGGAAACAGGTGAGCAGAAGGGGCGGAAACGGGGGCGTGAGAGCGCACGTGACGGCTAGACAACAACATGAGCGCGTGGGGAAGTGACAGCGTGGGAAAAAGACGGCCGACAGACCGTGACTCGTGACAGTACCCCCCCCCTTACGAACGCCTCTGGGCGTTAGGACGGGGAGCCTCAGGGAAGCGTTTCTGAAAGTCAGAGATTAGCTTGGGGTCTAGGATGAACTTGGCGGGGATCCAGCTTCTCTCCTCAGGGCCATAGCCTTCCCAGTCCACCAGGTACTGAATGCCTCTACCTCGGCGGCGAGCTTTCAGGAGGCGGCGGACGGTGTAGGCTTCACCGCCATCAATGATACGGGGAGGAGGCAGAGGGTGGGTGGGGGGACTTAATGGGCTTGAAGCAAGACAGCGTAGCTGGGATACGTGGAACGTGGGGTTTATTCTTCGCATGGTTGAGGGGAGTAAGAGTTTGACAGCGCATGGATTGATGATCTTGGTAATCGTGAAGGGGCCGAGGTAACGAGGGGAAAGCTTGCGGCAGGTGGTCTTTAGGGGGATATCTCTGGCGGCAAGCATGACTCTCTGCCCCACCCTGTACTTGGGAGCCTGAGAGCGTCTGCGGTCGGCCTGTGTCTTATATCTTCTGCCGGCCCGTAACAGCGTTCGCCTCGCTTGCAGCCAGGTCTTTCTGCATCGCCTGACAAAAGCTTGGACGGATGGGACACTGACCTCCTCCTCCTGAGATGGGAATAAGGGTGGTTGATAGCCCAGGCAGCACTGGAATGGAGACAAACCAGTAGATGACGATACTTGGGAGTTGTGGGCGTATTCCACCCATGGCAGAAACTTGCTCCAGGAGGCGACATCTCGGGAGGCCATGCACCTTAAGGCTACTTCGAGGGACTGGTTCTTTCTTTCGGTCTGCCCGTTGGACTGAGGGTGAAAGCCTGAGGACAGACTGGGGGTGGCTCCAATGAGTCTGCAGAATGCCTTCCAAAATTGTGATGTGAATTGGGGCCCACGGTCGGATACGATGTCATTGGGAAGACCATGCAGCCTGAAAACGTGCGTTATCATGAGATCAGTGGTTTCCTTGGCGGATGGAAGCTTGGGTAGCGGAATGAAATGGGCGGCCTTAGAGAACCGATCCACCACAGTCATGATGCATGAGTGGCCGTTGGAGGAAGGTAACCCTGTGACAAAGTCCAGGGCAATGTTGGACCATGGACGAGATGGGATAGGTAATGGTCTGAGGAGGCCTGCCGGCGCGGTGTTGGTGTGTTTGCATCTAGCACAGGTGTCACAGGCTGCCACGAAGCTGAAGGTGTCTTCCTTGACCGTGGGCCACCAGAAACGTTGTCGGACTTGAGACAGGGTTCGAGCTGAGCCAGGATGACAGGAGAGCTTGGAGCTGTGTGCCCATTCCAGAACTTGAGAACGTAGAGGAAGTGGAACAAACAGGCAATTAAGGGGCACGTTACTTGGCCCGGGTTCCTGAGACAGGGCTTGCTGGACCTTAGTCTCGATATCAAGCTCAGCTGCTGCGAGCAAGCATGACGGGGGAATGATGGTTTCGTTGGCAGTGGAGTCGTGAGTAGGTGAGAATTGTCTGGAGAGTGCATCTGGCTTGGAATTCTTGGACCCAGGACGATATGAGAGGACAAAGTTGAATCTGGCGAAGAACAGTGACCACCGAGCCTGGCGAGAGTTTAGCCTCTTGGCGTTCTGCACGTATTCGAGGTTCTTGTGATCAGTCCAGACCAAAAATGGGGTCTCCGTCCCCTCTAACCAGTGTCTCCATTCTTCTAGGGCCAGCTTGATGGCCAGCAGTTCTCGATCACCGATGCCATAATTCACCTCAGCAGGCGTTAAGCGGTGAGAGAAGAAAGAGCAGGGGTGTAGCTTGTTGTCGTGCGCAGCTCTCTGGGAGAGGACACCTCCTACCCCTGTGCTGGAGGCATCGACTTCCACAACAAACTGGCGTGACGGATCTGGAATAGTCAGGATTGGGGCAGACGTGAACCGTTTCTTGAGTTCCGAGAAGGCTTTTTCAGAGTTCATGTCCCAACAGAAACGTGTCTTGGTGGAAGTCAGGGCTGTTAAGGGGGCAGCAATGGAGCTGTAGCCTCGGATGAAGCGACGGTAAAAGTTGGCAAAACCCAAGAATCTCTGAAGTTCCGGTCTTGTGGTGGGCGTGGGCCAGTTCGTGACTGCATGTAGTTTAGCAGGCTCCATTTCAATGCCTGAGGGGCCAATGACGAACCCCAGGAAAGTGGTGGTTGTTGTGTGAAATTCGCACTTCTCTGCTTTGACGAAAAGATTGTTCTCTAACAGTCTTTGTAGCACCTGTCGAACATGATGTTGGTGCTCTTCTAGGTCTCGGGAGAAGATTAAAATATCGTCCAGATAAACAAACACAAATAAATTCAGAAAGTCTCTGAAGACATCATTGATGAGGGCCTGAAAGACGGCTGGGGCGTTGGTCAGGCCAAACGGAACCACCAGGTACTCATAGTGTCCTGTTGGGGTGTTAAAAGCGGTTTTCCATTCGTCACCCTCTCGGACTCGGACGAGGTGATATGCGTTGCGTAGGTCCAGTTTGGTAAAAATCTTTGCTTCCTGGAGGAGTTCAAAGGCGGTCGCCATTAACGGAAGGGGATAGCGGTTCTTCACTGTGATCTGGTTTAGGCCCCTATAATCGATGCATGGACGAAGGGACCCATCTTTTTTACCCACGAAGAAGAAGCCGGCTCCCGCCGGGGAGGAGGAGGGGCGAATGATCCCCGCCGCGAGGGACTCCGAGATATAATGATTCATAGCTTCACGCTCCCTGGGCGACAAAGAATATAGGCGGCCCTTGGGGGGCGTGGTACCTGGGAGCAGGTCGATAGCGCAGTCATATGGACGGTGGGGGGGCAGAGAGACAGCACGAGATTTACTGAAGACCTCCTTGAGATCATGGTACTCTGAAGGGACGGCGGTGAGGTCCGGTGGTTCATCCACAGATGCAGGGCTGAGGCAGGACGTGGCTGCAGCTCGTAGGCAGGAAGTGGCGCATGACGGGTTCCAGGCTACGATTGTGTTCCTGACCCAATCGAGTTGAGGATTGTGATGGGTTAACCAGGGCAGGCCCAGGACAACAGTAGCATGTGATCCCTCCATGATAAACAGAGAAATTTGTTCTAAATGGTTGCCCGAGACCCTTAGCCCGATGAGGGGAGTTCTGTGTGTGATAGATGGGAGTGGGCTGCCGTCGAGTGCCTGAACCTTGAGGTGGGTCTCCAAGGGTAGAGCGGGGATTCCTAGGGTCTTGGCAGAAGTCGCATTGATCAGGTTGCGGTCTGAACCTGAATCAATCAGTGCCTGCACCAGATGGGTCCGTTGCTCATGGATGAGAAAAACTGGAAACAGGCGGCGTTGATCTGGGGATCTTCCTGGTGACGCACCCTCCAATCCTCCCAGCTGGACTAGAAGACGCTCCCTTTTTACAGGACAGTCTTTGAGCTGATGACATGATTTCCCACAGTAGAAACACGCACCATCCACTCTGCGTCGTCGACGTTCTTCAGGGGAAATGCGGGTCCTGTCCAGCCGCGTGGGTCTCTCTTGAGGATTAGTTTGAGGGGAGCGAGGTTGTGGGCGGTCTCTGGGTGGTGAGAGTGTGGTTGCCTTTCCAAGGCGGAGGCGCGAATCTACTCGGCCGGCCAAATCCATGAGATCTTGGAGCGACGAAGGAAGTTCTTGGGAGATTAACGTATCCTGGAGCGTCGCAGTCAGGCCTTCGAAGAAGGTGTCACTTAGGGCCCGACCATTCCACCCGCTGGAGAGAGCTAGGGTCTGGAAATCGATGGCATAGTCATAGGCTGAACGTGAACCTTGGTGGAGTTTTAACAGCTTGTGACCTGCCTCCCTGCCATGACATGAGCGATCAAACACCCTCCTCATCTCTTTAGCGAAGTGCTCGTAGCTGGTGCAACAGGAGTCATGAGCATCCCAGAGTGCAGTGCTCCATTCCCGAGCCCGTCCTGAGAGGAGAGTTATCACGTATGCGACCTTGGAGCGTTCAGTGGGAAATGTGGATGGCTGGAGCTCAAATATCAGCGTGCACTGAGAGAGAAAGGAGCGACAGGTGCCTGGATCTCCTTCATAGGTGGGGGGGGCAGGCAGTCGTGGTTCCCGTTGCGTGCAGGGACCCCCACTTTGTGCCGGAGAGAGATGGAGCCGTTGGAGTTGGGTAATAACATCAGCAAGGGTTTGCTTGGTGTTGAGCAGCTCCTGCTGGTGAGCTCCGAGAAGTGCACCTTGACTCTCCAGCGCCGATTTCATGTGGTCAATATCTGCTGGATTCATTTCGCTGGCTGGATTATTCTGTCACGGAGCGGAACGGAACGAGGTGAATCCAAGTGCAGATGACGTGCCACAACGTCAGGCGAGAGCGTGGTCGGAATGCGGAAGTCAATGCCGGGCGATCAGTCAGCGGAGCGTCTAAGCCAAATCGTAAAGCGGGAGCCGTGGTCAAAAGAGGAAGCGTTAATTCAAAACCGGGAGATCAAAGGGCGAGGCAAACAAATCAGAGACGAGAAACCGAAAGCGAAAAACGAGAAACAAAGCGAACTTGGCAACGTGAGATCAAGGGAAAATAAACGCGAGAAGATCGGGGCATGAAAACACAAGATAATCCAGCGATTTGAGCAGCGCAGTGTGCGTGCTTAAATCACTGGAGAAATCAGCGTAGGGAATGGGAAACAGGTGAGCAGAAGGGGCGGAAACGGGGGCGTGAGAGCGCACGTGACGGCTAGACAACAACATGAGCGCGTGGGGAAGTGACAGCGTGGGAAAAAGACGGCCGACAGACCGTGACTCGTGACACCTTTATCCTATAATAATTCACAGTTGGCTGCGTTGTTTGTTGTAGTGAATGCATCAAAGGAAAATGGAATTGTTTAGCTAACACCTGCCCAACTCCATGCATCATTGAAGGCTTGTTTGTCACTACCTTTGATGGTAAAAAGTATTCTCTGCCCGGAAAATGTATCTATGTGGCTGCCAGGGTAAGTTTAAAAAAAAATCTATCTATCAAAATATTTGATCGCCCCTTGTTAAACTTCACAGGTGCTCAAGGCCCTTATATAAACTGGTGTAGTATTTGTATATAACCAACACATTATGCAAAAGTTGATGTACAGTATTGGTTAGGAAATAGTGGCTAGAAAAAAAAATGTCTGTGCATGTTCAGTACAGATGCAACCTGCGTAGGCATACTGTAACAGCACAACATAACATAATATTATATTTCTTAATACACTTACAGTACAGATTGCTTTTGTTTAAGGACCTTAAATACAGAGAAATACACATAATGAAAACTTTTAAAATACATGTAAAATATATACAGTAACTGTAAATAGGAAAAATCTCTCTCTCCCTCATACAGTTAAACCTTGGATTGCTACTGTAGCATAATTCATTCGGGAAGTATGCACTCAAACATCAAAGCAAATTAGAATATAAATACTGGATATAAATAATGGAAATTTGGATGATCCAAAAATATTCATATAAAATAATGGCTACAAAATATAAAGTAAAAATAAAACAAATTAACCTGCACTTTACCTTTGAAAAGTATCATGCCTGGAGTAAGACGAGACAGGTGGGGGCTACTGTGGAGGAAGACATTCACATACATGCGTGCACCCACCCACACACTAATGTAATCAGGTGTGATCACGTGACGCTCTGCATTTCAACGCCTCACTTGTTTATCAAATAAAAATTTAGTGAAACATTGTAACTAGAACTTTAAAAAAGGGGCTCCTGAAAAAATAAAAAAAGGAACAAAAATACAACACCAACAAATAAAAATAATTTTAACTTACATTAAAGCATATAAACAGTAAAATAAAAAGAAGCATTACAAAGAGAAAGCCAGAAAATCTAATTTTAATTGGGGCGAGAGTTCCAGAGGTTTTTAAGATGACAAAAGAAAAGCTTGGATGAATGTTTTTGTGGTTAAAAGTATTTTGGGCTAAATTTTGGGTTTATTTATACATTTAAAGTGATACTTAAATAAAACTGTGGACCTCGGTGCAATTACCCCAGTGTTTCAGACCTCAGTAGGGATGAGAACAATATTGTTGTCATTTCTAAGATGACTTTATGGTGAGTTATGTAAAAGATTTTTGACCCCTTGGGAGTGACAAGAATGGATAGGATCAAGAATGAGTTCATCAGAGGGACAACCCATGTTAGATGTTTTGGAGATAAAGTCAGAGAGGTGAATATATCGGTAGAAGGAGGCTGAGGTTGGAAGTGCCAGGCAGGAGATCTAGAGGAAGACCAAATAGGAGATTTTTGGATGCAGTGAGAGAGGACATGAAGTTAGTTGGTGTGAGAGAAGAGGATAGGGTTAGATGGAGGCAGATGATTCGCTGTGGCGACTCCTGAAAGGGAACAGCCGAAAGACAAAATAGAAGATGTAAAAGATTTTTGACCAACTATACAATTATTATGACTTATAGCTGTTCAGGCCACATCAACATTTTTAGTTTATTCAGACATCAGAAAGGCAGAGTGAGAAAGCAGGGGGGATTAGTAACACTGAGGAAAACTGTTTCAGTTTTGTGTTATTTTAATATCCATGTTGACTCCACTAAAGATATCCTGGATTCTCCTGTCTTTTCACAGGGACCAAACTGGAATGTGACCATCATGTTTTCTGATTTAACCATAAAAACAGTAGACCTTAATTTGTATCAGGTATGTTTTACATATGAATGTGCTGATGTTCTTGTCATATATATTTTTTAGAGAGTGATGCATTTTTTCAAAGTGTAATGAAGTGTTTGTCTCTATATTTAGGAAAAGTACACCTTCTCATTAAACAGAGTAACACTAGGAGAAAAAGATATCACTATCACAGATTTGTCACAAACTGGTAAGTTTTCTATAAAGCAAGGTACAAGACTTTTATTTTATGTACTCAGTATATTCTGATTGGTGTAAAGTATGGTTTTCACTCTTAAATTCATCAGATAAGATTGATGATAGTCAGTGTTGGGGGACGTTACTTTTTAAAGTAACTATTCACATTACAAAAATACTGTCATTAAAAAGTAATCAGTTACATTACGCCTTTACTTTCTGATAAAAGTAACTAGTTAGAAAATGAAAACTCCTTTGTGATTCCTCATGCATGTTGCTATAGTCAAGACCTTTATAATTATTCTACCATCACTCAGAGAAGTTTGGCCCATAATCTGTTAACTATTAATACCCCTATCTTACCAACGTGGTTTTGCGCAAGACGTGGCTGTCCACTTAAACTAACAGACCAGGCAAGGGTCTGTTAGCAGCCAACAACAAGCAGCCAAAAGGCCCATGGTATTTCTGGTGGTGCAGCAGAGATCAGTCGTGCACTCCACAAATCTGGCCTTCATGGAAGAGTGAAAAAAGTCATTGATAAAAGAAAGCAACAAGAATCCAATTTGGAGTTCCACATGGGTTGTCAGATGATGGACTGAACAGTGCTCCATGAGATGTTGAAATCATGGGATTTTTTAATAACCTAACACTTCTTGAAACTTCTCCACAACTTGTTTTTTGGACCCCATGATGCTGTTTGTTAACTAATGTTCTCTAACAAATCTTTGAGGGCTTTACAGAATAGCTATATTTACACTGAGATTAAATCACACACAGGTGGACACAGGTGGAATTAGGTGACTTCTAAAGGCAAATGGTTTTTAGTGGAGTTTAGTTAGGGTTATCAGAGAAAAGTGGGCTGAATACAAATTCATGTTTAAGTTTCTTTGTTTTTTTTTTTAGCAATTTGTAATAAAGCAATATTTCTTTTCTTTGCAAATTGACTGAAGGGGCATGAGTAATTAAGGAAATCTTATAGTGTACAGTAAATATAACTACTTGTCTCATACAAGTAAAACGTTTTTATTTCAGAACATGCCACAGTCTACTGGCAGTCTTCAATGTTTGTCGTGGTCCACACAAGTTTTGAAATGAAGATGCAAGTGCAAATTTCTCCTGAAGTTCAAATCTATTTGTATTTACCACAAGATGAAACAACTAAAGGTACCACCATTTATTGTGCAGAGTATATATAGTACACTATATGGCCATTGGCTGAAGGAAAATTGTAATGGTAGTACTGGTTCTAACAGAAAAGCACACATGGGGGCATTCACATACTTTTGGTCATATAGTGTATTTCAGTCACAGCCAGAGATTGTTGGCAACATTATGAAATTTATATTTGGATATCTACATTTCATTTTTATAGGCCTTTGTGGATCATATAACCACAACACAGAAGATGACTTCACTACAAGCAGTGGTATTGTGGAAAACTCACCTCAGCCTTTTGCTCTATCATGGGCACTGGGGGACTGCACGCCAAATATTCCCTCTGAGAAAATTTGCGTCAACACAGACAACGGTACAGCTAGTATTTTATTATTGTAAATTATATGATTAAGTGGAGCTGATTTTCTTGACACTTGCTTTTTGTGTTTGCATTATTTATTTATTTATTTATTTATTTATGTTTTAGTGATAATATTTTGATTTGCTATTCTATTTCTACTCAGAGAGAGTTGCTGAAGATATGTGCAACCATCTGACAAAAATAATTGGAGTGTTTGCCATGTGCCATGCCTATGTGCCTGTTGCCTATTATTTTGATGTAAGAAACAATTCAGTGTTAAATTTTACTTGATGTTTTGATGAACGATTGTGTAAAATCTGCGCGGCGCGGTGGTGTAGTGGTTAGCACTGTCGCCTTGCACCTCCAGGGTCTGGGTTCGATTCCCCGGCCAGGCTCGATTCCCGTCTCTGTGTGCATGGAGTTTGCATGTTCTCCCCGTGCTTGGTGGGTTTCCTCCGGGTACTCCGGTTTCCTCCCACAGTCCAAAGATATGCAGGTTAGGCTAATTGGCGTTCCTAAAATTGCCCGTAGTGTGTGATTGGGTGTGTGAGTGTGTGTATGTGTGTGTGCCCTGCGATGGATTGGCACCCTGTCCAGGGTGTACCCCGCCTAGTGCCCGAAGTCTCCTGGGATAGGCTCCAGGTCCCCCGCGACCCTGAACACAGGATTAAGCGGTATAGAAAATGAATGAATGAATGTGTAAAATCTAAATCCATTATTTAAATCTACAGGCCTGTGTTTGGAGAACCTGCCAATCAGCTATTGGCTTAAGTGAGCGTGCATGTGTTGGCCTGGGAAACTACGCTAAAGCCTGCGCTAGCCAGGGCATTGACATTGGTGACTGGAGAGCAGAAACAAATTGCTGTGAGTTGCTAAAAAAGGGCACATGATTCAAAATGTTTAAAAACACAAACAGATGCAAATAGAATATTACATATAATATTATTCAATTAGATTAGCACTGCTAAATCATATAAAACAGTCTTAAGGTTCTGAACAGTGGAGAACAATGCACATAATAGAATAAAATTTTTATTTTAATGTAGCTTTAAAAATTGTATGAAACACCACCTAGTGACATAAAATGCACCTTGATTAGATACAGGTCAGTCCAATAATTTAGAAAATTATCTATCTATTCATCTCTTATGGAAAATGTACCTTAAAACATCAGATGAGTGTTGTGAGAATCTTTGACTCTGAGCCACACCCTAAGTGGTCCACATACATACAGTACTTACAGTATGCGTAAATTGTTCTTTACACTACACAGAATACACTCTGCTACACATTTTACCAAACTAGGGTAAAATTATACGGACAAATTTCCTTTTGTGCTGACTTATAAATGTCTTCCTCCTAACCATTCCCATCTTACTTGCACTAACCATAATTAAAAAAAAAAAAAAAAAAAGCATGGTTTACATTATTATTTAGCTGTACAGCTGTGCCCTCATACCTACTACTGCAACACATCCATGTTGAATTACATATGAATGCAAAATTGTTTTGTCAGACATCACGTATCATCAAAATATTATAATTATTTTTTTTGTTTAACCAGTTATTTTGTGCCACCAACACATAACCTACCATTGCTGGTAGAACTGGTGACTGACAATTAGTGTAATTAACATGGATGAAATTAGTTTCAAATTCTTTCCGGTACTATCCAAAAGCTGAGGAGAACAAACCATGGAGGTCGTGGACATTCCTGGAATCTCATAAGTTTCTCTTTATATTTTTACATATTCCCCCTTAGAATATTAACTTTGGACTTCCAGGGACACACATACCAAGTAGTGCCCATCATAAAGAGTTGGAGAATTGATTTTGGGATTCAGACTTGTGTTAGGAGCTAGTTAGCTTTGTAACAATAAATAAAAGAGCATGGATGGTGCACATATTATATCTGAACGACTTTGAAGAAATTATTAATTAGGAAAAGTGTGAGAACATTATCAGATGTTTTTTTTACTGGATAAGAAAGTTTTTATTTATTTCATCTGGCACCTGATCATCACAACCAGTGTTTTAAAAAAAAATCTAAATAATGCAAAACCAATGGGCATGAAGATGAAACTGGTCCCCTTTTGATTCTACAACAGCCTTCACTATTCCGAGAGGTTTTTCCAGTAAATTTTGAAATCTGTAAGCCTAGGAGCATTTGGTCAAGTATTGTGTCAGACAAGCAGAGAAGAGGTCCAGTTGAATCTCAATTGACTGTTTAAGCTTGTGGACAGGTGTCTTTTAAAATGATAGCGAGTTCAAACAGATGCCATTAATACAGGTAACGAGTGGAGAACAGAGGAGCCTCTTAAAGAAGTTACAGGTCTGTGAGAGCCAGAAATCTTGCTTGTTTGTACGTGACCAAATATTTATTTTACCGAGGAATTTACCAATTAATTCATAAAAAATCCTAATGTGATTTTCTGAAATTTTTTTTCTTATTTTGTCTCTCATTGTTGAGGTATACCTATGTTGAAAATTACAGGCCTCTCTCATCTTTTTCAGTAGGAGAACTTGCACAATTGTTTTATTTTTTTTCCTCCACTGTAATTTGGCCATATAGGGTCCCTTAAACTAGACAAAGTTCTGTATATTGCAGATAGGACTACACTGTGCATGCAATCAAGACACCATGGCCCGGTTTCTCGAAAGATTCTTATCGCTAAGTAGTTCTTAAGTTGTACCTTAACTTCTCTCTTAACGTTATGGCGCATTTCCCGAAACGTTCTTACGCTAAGTATCTCTTAGCTACAGTAAGTCACAAGTTCGTAAGCTTGGTCTTGACCAACCTTAACTCACTCTTAGCGTAGTTTCAGCTCGAGACGCTAGTTGCTGCCGCTGAGCAGCAGTCTTTATAAATCAGCGGTGCATGCAAACACATTATGCATCAAAGTCGTATTAATGATGGAATATATTGTAAGCTTGTTTATGATTTTTTTTTTATTTTATATCAGTGCTAATAGAGTGACTTTTAATTAGCCTATTTCATAATGTGACTAATGCGTTAAAATTGGCATCACTTTTAATATGAAACAATTTGGCAGCGATACAGCGTGGTGTTGTGTTAAACCGAAGACGGCGCCGTCCGCGGAGCCGTGTGGGTCATGTAAATTTTTCCTTTAGCCAAAACTTCAGCCCTTTTCATATTTAGTCTGAGGTGGCCATTTAAAAAAAAAAAAAAAAGGTTTCGCCTTCCAAGGCAAATTATGAAGCTTCTTGACCTGCTCAGACCTGCACTTGCCAGGCCAACGCGTCGAACTTATGCTCTACGTCCCCATGTCCAGCTGCTCGCTGCTTTTTGTTTATATGTTTCATTGATCATTAACCATCATTCATGACTGAATGGGCTTTTCTTTCGACACATTTTATTTTATGATGAAATTTGATTTAGTTAAATGAGAAAATAAACTTGGGAGTTTCAAACCCCGCATCCATTCATTTTTCTGGGTGATTGTAATGCTTAATACCCTTATTCACTTATGCGGTTTGACTCGCTTTGAGATGCGGTGTTATACCCCTGTCTCACCTGCGCGGTCTTGCGCTGTGGCCGTAAGTAGGGTTCATCATGATTCACGGCGTGTTTTTGCGCTGTGATTATGTTTCCGTCTTTCCGTGTGAAAAATTAAACATGCTTCATAAATTTTTTTGCAGGTTTGATCTTTGTGTGAAAAAATTTTCACATGGAAAGATGGAAACGTACTGTTAAACGTAATGTAACATGCTTAATTTTTTGGCAGTCCTCGCGGAAGCTTACGGACCTTGCAGGACTTCACGGAACATCGCTGGCAATCGCGGCAGGTCACTGAGCCTAACATCGCATCTCACCGCGAGTCAAGCCGCACAGCTGAGAGAGGGGTATTAAACCTCCACTCTGTCATCTCATCGTATTCATTCCATAAGTGCGCTATACAACCCCAACAACTGACATACTTCACATTGTTTCTGAAGCTGGTGAAGAGTGTTGTCAGCTGTTTGTCAATCAACTATGATTGTATACCCGGTTTGTTTCACCGCCACAGGTTACATGAAAATATAGCGACAGTTTGGTGATTTAATTTATATATTTGTCCATCATGGCATGCTAATGATAAGTTAACCCATGTCGAAATAAACATTATTGGAAGAATTTAGTGCAATGTTTAATTTGCATAGAAAGTGTTTTTCTTAACGCTGTCATGCATAAGGAGTGAAAAATTGATTCCTTAGCAACCGATGTCAGCTAATTCAGGACCTTCACTGTAGACAGTGCCTTGCAAGGGCGTAGGTTTGCTCTGGACATTGGTGGGGACCTATGACTCCAACTAATCCCCCACCGCCCAATCCCCTGCCCCACCCACCAACCCCCGACCCCAACTCCGTCCACGGAATGCATGTTTTTTTAATATGCTGCAAAATGCAAAATCACTGTACATTAATACTCACAATGCTTCGACTGATATTAATCCACTCAAAATGCAATTCATTAAGTTAAATTAAGGAATAGTGTAATGTTAAAGTCAGTGAATGCATTTTAAAAACTATTTGTGCAAAGTGGATTTGTCTATTGGTGAACTGTCAACTAAATTCTAGCCATGGCAATATTAATATGTAGCATATAAATTTCTTTCACAAGACTGATCTCTAACAAATAGTCGTCATTAGATTAGGAGAACTGACAGGGATCATATTTATACTTTTACATTTAGCTGTTTAATCTGCTGTTAGTTTTAAGTCCGTATTCACAGACTATAATCTGCCCTGCCTTAATGAATGTGAGTCAAAGCGGTAAAAAAAAAAAAAAAAACACTAGCATTAACGTTAACTGTTGTCGTTACTTTGATGGATTCACTAGTGAACTTGAAGTGACTTACACTTTTCTTTGGAAAAAAAAAAAAAAGCTCCTTATGTCCAGCTTCTTTTTTTTCATCATGTATGTCTGTCACCCAACACACCTTCTCGCATGGCGCTGCTTGTATCTGAACGCAGCCAATAGCCTATCACATGATAGCAGTTAAAGGCACAGCCAATCAAAATGTTCATATGTGTTTTGGGGGCGGGAGGACTCAAGGAGAGAACGTGATTTATCCCTTTCTGCGTGTCTAGGTTAATGTTGACAGAACGATTGTTTTTTCAAGTGGATTAAATTATTGGTGGGGACATTTCAATGGTCGGAGGATATTGGTGGGGACACATCACCACCGTCCACCCTAAATCTACGCCCCTGGCGCCTTGTAACGTCGGACATAAGAGGCAGCGACTTAAGAAGACTCCTAAGAGACAGTTCGGGAAATACACTTAGAAAAGTAATCACTTAACGTAAGATATATCTTAAGGGTCTTCTTAGCGCGTGAAGAGTTTGCGTTATCGAGAAAGCGGCCCCATATCATTTTAGTGAACATGCTGATGATATAGCTCTGCAGGTTCAGGTTGGGCCTATACTATCTATTTGATACTACAGTGGAACCTTGGATTAGGAGCAGGCTCATGCTTCAAAACACTCATAAATCTAAGCAAATTTTCTCTTAAGAAAACTTAATGGAAACTCAAATTATTCATTCCCCAGTCAGAAAAAATAAATACATAAAAATAATGAATACAAAATATAAAGTAAAAATAAAACAAATTAACCTGCACTTTACCTTTAAAAATAGGTTTATGTGTTTCCATTGATTGATTCCATTTATGCGCGCAGGCGCTGTGTGTGTGTGTGTTTATGGGTGTGTACTGTATGTGTGTGTATATTTTTAGTTGAATGAATTGAGAGCGACAAATCCATTGACAAAAACTTCTGATCAAAACCTGTGATTTGTAGTAGGTTTTTACATGAGATTCATAATCATTAGAGAAACTGGAATAATGTTGAACATTGTAATTTTAGCCAATATTTGAAGGGTGTTATAGTGGCTTAGTGTTAAAAATTGCTGCCCTTATTCCGGTGTTCCTGGTGGTCCAAGTGCCTGTGGTCTGTGACCTGACCTGGATAAAGTGCTCATTAAAGTCAATTGAATAATTTATAAAAAATTTTTGTCCTAAGCTTAGGAGAAAAAAAGAGTAATGTCCAATCTATTGATTTTATATTGCCTTTTGTCTGTATTCCAGCCATTCCCTGCAGCAATAATCTGAAGTTTGATTATGCTATGCAGGCATGTAATCGTACATGTCGCTCAATGCCTAGTCCCGACCCGACCTGTGACACACCAACTGATGCAGTGGAGGGCTGTGGATGCCAATCTGGCACCCATCTCAACACACCACTCAGGTGCAGCCCTCGTGACCTCTGCAATTGCGTCTACCCAGGTGGAATTACAAGTCCAGGGTCCGCGGTTATTGACGGCCGCCAATGGTATGTTGTGCTGTTTAATCACAGTGCCTGAAATAAGGTGAACTGCCCTTTGTTAAATTCTCCTTGTTGGAATAAATACCTGCTGTACCTACGTAACTTCAGGTACTTCATTAAAATAATGAATAATGAATAATGGACTATTTGAAATATTTTAGAATAATTTTTATGTTTTTTCAAAATTGTATGTGCCCTACATTAACAAAAGCATAAAATATTTAATACAAATATAAGTATACATGAAAACTGTTCTGGGTAATTGTTTTGCAGCCTCTGTGAAAATGGAATTCTCAGATGTTCTGATGTTTGTGGTAAAGTTATACTTCTTCAATATATTTAGTATTACATTGTTAAATAATAACTATTTTTTTTACTGTAATGACTGTGATTATAGTGGTTATTCAAGAATGGATTTATATGTAATGTAGACTCACAGACAACTTTAATAGAAAAACATAAACGCCTGTGCATTTATGCAGTTTTCTAATCAGCCCACCAAGGCAGTGATGCAATGCAAAATGATATAAATGTATAGAGCAAATGCTTAAATTGTTGTCTACATCACACATGAGTTTCATGTACAGTACGGTGTAGGGTGGGGGAATGTTATCTTAGTTTCACTGATGATAGCATGGTTGTCTTTCAGAAAATGCTCATCTCTTTTCAAATATTCTAAACATAATTTTCAAACTGTTTTAAGATGATTGTAAGTATATAATTTAAATAAGAAGGGTGTTCATTTAAAACCAGGATTTTTGATTGGGCAGAAAACAGAGTAAAACTAACTTTATTTCTCTATATAATCCCCTGCTACACTAATCCCAGTGCTTCACTAGTACTCGGATACCATCAAAGTTTTCTCAGTAAACCTTCTTTCCCAGAAACTAATTTAATGGCCCAAACATGTGGAAATGGCTTGGAGCAAGGTTAGGACTGTATGTGTTTCCGCAGGCGCTGTGTGTGGTGTGTGTGTGGTGTGTGTGTGGGGGGCAATGACTCCCATCTGAGGTTGTGCAATGTGCAAGTGGTGCTAGTAAATGATTGTGTATAAAGTTACAATAGACAGATGCATCTCTTCCACAAGTTAGTGACAAGATAGTCATTCACAGATGTAGCATGGCCTTCTGTTTGCACCAGTCAATTGTGCAAGATCTACAGTATAACATCTAGACAATCTCATTGAAAGGTTCATATTAAATAGAAAAAAAAACATTTACAGTAGGATTGCTACAGTAAACAGGTAAACACTGCAGCAAAAAAAGAAGACAGCATGGGTTTTTACTTCTATTATACAAGAACAGGAATATACTGGGCAAGGTTTCGCTGAAATTAGACCGTTATTGATGGAAAATCAAAAATAGTCCATGTTTGGCGAATCTCCCGACCTGTACCTGCATAATCTTATTTCCTGATTGACTGGATAAATGCATGAACGGGCAGGGTAACACGTGGTTCAGTTAAATCAGTAAAATATAAATGAACATTTGCTCATACATTCAATTATCTGTCACATAAATATGAGGCCTTTTATATTGTTCTTACTTTTTCCTTTAGATTGTCCACATGGACAAATATGTGTCCATTGTGCACAAACACCAGTAAACACAGCACAAAGGACATGTGAAAGCCTGAGCAAGCCAACTGTAAGTATTTCTATAGCATCATAAAAAAGATCTGGCATTTTGTTACAGCCAGAGGTGATCCTACAGTCTGCCGGGGCCTTAGTAAAAAATGTGTAGGGGTCTCTAAAGCAGCATTCCTCAACATTATATTATAAATAATAACTGGCCTACTGGCCTGGGGCCCCAAGCATTTACCCCTGTCTTGCCTTTTGACGAGTTGCTGAATTAGTCTATCGCTGAGTAATAATAATAATAATAATAATAATAATAATAATAATTAGTAATAATAATAAGCTCTGTCTGTCTATCTATCTATCATGATATGATGATATGTTGACTCACAAATTATTCAGCATATACTGTAAAAGGCTCAAGTCTGGGATTAAATAACACATCGCAAACTGAGACATACAGATTAATTCATCAGTAACCTATTTTTTTCATTGCACAATATAATGTCAAATACCCCTACATTTATGTTCAGTTTAATATTGGAATGATAAACAAGAACAAAAAAAAAACAAGATTAAAAAAAAAAATAAGAGGTGTGTGTGTGTGTGTGTGTGTGTGTGTGTGTGTGTGTGTGTGTGTGTGTGCACACAGACACAAAGAGCAGGCTGAGCCTTGAGCAGAGAGAGAAAATGGATTTTTAACCTCTCTAATGAGACTTGCTTTTGCTTTACACGTGCGCTGTACACACACGCATGCAGACACAAAATAAAATATGTTTTAGGCGCACACACATGTTTACAGTTTTATAGTAAACAGTACACGCGTGCATCGATGTGGATTACCCCAGTAAGAGACGCAGACCCAACAGGGGAGACGATTACCCACAATTCCGCAGCACAACAGAGAGAAAAACTGTTGTCTCAGTTGTGATCACATGACGCTTGGGGTCAAAACCAGAAGCGCAAAATTTATTTTTAAAAATCTCGTCTTGTGGGACACTCGCAAACCACCTTACTCGCAATCCAAGGTTTCACTGTACAACCAGAAGAATTCCAAGTACTATGATGCACATGCACTTTACATCATGATTCATGACTGATAGATTAAAATCATAGCCGAGTTTTAAAATAAAAATTTTTTTGGTCCTGATTTGCCTACAGAATGGTGATAAGAGCTGCGACAGTGGATGTTACTGTCCAGAGGGCCAGTATGCAGACCATAAGGGCCGCTGTGTGACCAAGGAAAATTGCACATGTGAATTCAGTGGGATGGTTTATGCATCTGGGCAGACCGTGGAGTCAAACTGTAAATTATGGTGAATAAGTTGTCTTATAACATTCAAGAAGTTCTATATACACTGATACCTTATTAATCTTAATCATTCTAACTGTGCCATGCCAACATTTCTTCTCAACTGCCATGACACCATAACATTTAACACACAGGTAGGGGCTCTTGGAATCATCCTTAGTTACCCTAGTGTATTTATTACTAATTGGCTGTCCATGGCCCTGCCAGTGTTTCACCAGTTTTCCTTCCTTGGCCCACTGAACAGCCCAAGAACATCCTATAAGAGCTGACTCACTCATTTTCTATATTGCTTTATCCTGTATTCAGGTTCGCGGGGACCTCGAGCCTACCCCAGGAGGTTTAGGGCACGAGGCAGGGTACACCCTGGACAGGGTGCCAATCCATCGCATGGCACACACACACACATACACACACACACACACACACACACACACACTACGGGCAATTTAGGAACGCCAATTAGCCTAACCTGCATATCTTTGGACTGTGGGAGGAAACCAGAGTACCTGGAGGAAACCCACCAAGCACGGGGAGAACATGGAAACTCCATGCACACAGAGACAGGAATCGAGACTGGCCGGGAATCGAACCCAGACCCTGGAGGTGCAAGGTGCTAACCACTACACCACTGTGCCGCGGTATAATAGCTTTTGTTTTTTAATTACTCTGACCCATCACAACGCCCTTTGCAATTTGGAGTTTGCTTGTGAAATCTTATCAAATATAAGAGCTACCGAAAAGGATAATAAATACTTCCAACAGAAAGGTGTCAAAAAAATAAGTGTGAGGGACTACTCAACATAATACTTAATTAAGCATCTAAAGAGCTAAACATTAGGCAAATATAACCTCAGATGACCAACAACATTTAACTCTTTTCTCACAGTGCCATTATTTATTTAACAAAATTTAAGCCAAGATCATCCAGTCCATACTAAGTACCCCCTTACAGCTTCGACAGGGTTTAAGTTGAGTTAAGCCTTTATTTGTCATATATAACATGGGGAATACTACTGTAAGTACCTCCCATATTCTATAGCTTGTACAATAGATTCACCTTTGGCAATAACTAATTTGAATCTAACTAATATTTTCTGTATGACTTTGTCTCTTACATGCTGGGGTATGCAAAAAAACAATTCCACTGTGCAGTAATGTATATGTTACAAATAAAGCCTGAAGAGCGAGACGCAGGATTTCAATCCATGACGGCGTATGGTGTTACCAATAGTTTGTTTGGTGACTGTGGTCCCAACTTCCTTGAGATCATTCACAAGCTCCTCCCGTGTAGTTCTGTGTTGATCCCTTACTTTTTTCATGATCATCTTTACCCCATGGGGTGAAATCTTGCATGGAACTACGGACTGAGGGCGATTGATGGTTATTTAGTATTTCTTCCATTTGCGAATAATCGCTCCAACAGTTGTTTCCTTCTCGCCAAGCTTCTTGCTGATGGTATGGTCTTGTTCCTTTCCCCATCTTCTCATTTTTTCCCCTAAACCTCTGTACATAGTGGACATAACATTTTCTTACCATTTTTTAATTGAAAGTAATAGTACATTACATTGTACATTAGAGTAATACAAGAGTAATTGACCCTCACATTAACATGGTGGCAGTGGTGGCTCAGTTGGTTAAGGCTGTGGGTTACTGGGTTGCTGATTGGACAGCCGGGGGTTCGAGTCCCAGCATCGCCAAGGGACTCATCACTGTTGAGCCCTTGAGCAAGGCCCTTAACCTGGGGTAAGCTGGCTGACCCTGCGCTCTGACTTCAGTTTTCTAATTGGGATACAGGAATTTCACTGTGCAGTAAAGTACATGTGACAAATAATTGGATATTCTATTCTATATAATTGACGTGACATGCAACTAAACAATAGAAAAACAATCGCAAAAAATGTCACCACCATTTAATTATTTTTTTCAATGCAGAAGCAAAGGCAACTGCCAATGCCACTCATACCTTAATTTATGTTTAATACATATTGCGTGAAAACTGTTTTGCAGCATGTGCAGAGGAGGCCAATGGAACTGTGAGGGTGATCCATGTCCTGGAGTGTGTGAGGTGTTTGGCAATGGACAATATACCGTAAGACCTTTGATTCCAAATGGTATCATTTCAATGGTCATTGTCAGTACACTCTGGTTGAGGTAACTTATATCACACACAAATATGAACTAGTCATCTGAGTTACTCAAAAAAGAGTATTATGACTAACAAAAATGTTAAGGAACAATTAGTAACCAACTGTTCCATAAAATTCACCTGTTGATTCGTTTATTTGTACATGTGTGTTAGGATGCTCAAAGCTCAAAGCTGTTTTCCATTAAAGCGGAGAGTGTGCCTTGCTGTGATGAAGCTCTAACCTGTTCCCGTGCCATCTCAGTGAATCTTAAGGTAAATTATTTCTTCTGTCTGTTATTGTGAGCATGCATTTTATGAATATGTTTACACTCTAATATCAGCTTTGTGCAAAATTAGATCCCGATTAGGGTCCGATTCTGTTATTGCTTAAATCTGGTTACTTTGAAACGGGTTATTGTCCTAAACTGACTGCCATGTGCAAAGAAATATGTTCAAGATTAATTTCTGCTTTCACTGAGGTTGTATTGTGACATGTATTAAAAATTACATACAGCATTTCAAAATTCTTGCCACCCCTGCAGTCATAAGCAAAAATGAAACTACTAATTAAATATAACTGAATTATTTTACTCAAATCAATAACAATAAAACACTGTAAATATTCCATGTTCCAAAAAATTTTAAATGCATCACAGGTGTCAAATTAATTGCTATCAAGAAATAAGAAATTAGATTAGAAATTAGTTGATATAGAGTTATAGGAGAAAGTACATTTTTCTTTATTCGTGTAAGCCAATAAAAACATAGAATTGAAGAAGGATGTACTTTTTCTCTTTTTTCTTATGAATTGAGTATATTTTCATGTACACAAAATTGATCAACTTAGAGGACTTTCTCACACCCTAAAACTGTTTCCCTGACTCTTAGTTACTCAACTCATGCAATATTTTGTAATAAACATTACCATATGGAATATAGTCTTTATTATTTAACACACAGAATTGGATTTAGCTATTTTAATTGATTTGCCCCACTCCCTGTATGAGGGGTTCTCCAGTGTTGACAGCTCAGAACTGTCTGCATCACCACAAAACAAGGTACAGTATCTGTCATATTTTTGGACTGTATGAGCCGTTAAGAAGATGCACAAACCACCTACAGAATGAAGTCTGCAAACCACCTACAAATCACTAAAGATCACCCTAACTTAAGAACTGATGATGTGTTTTTTAGTCTGTCACATTTTGAAATGTTGAGTATTTTTGACAGCTACAATCTCTTTCACATCACAATGCACTGCACCAATTTTTGACAATTTTCTGATAACCTCCCACTGATTTTCTACCGTATTGCGATCATACCTGTTCACGCTCAAATTTGGAAATATGGGAAAGCCATTGCTTCATTTAAAAGGGCATTTTAAGTGAAATTTAAATTGCGTCTCATTCATATTCAAGTATATATGTATACAGATTGTCTTCCCCTTGAAGTTTTTTGTAACATAATAGAATTTGTTGACTTTGAACAGGATGAAAACCAGAATGAAGTGACTTTAATCCTGCGTGATATGAATGTAACTGAGAAAGATTTGAAATCAGAAATCAGCACTCAGCAACTGTACTCTATCCACACCGTGGGTCTGTACATCATTATCTCTGTGAATAACCTGGGCCTCAATGTGATTTGGGACAAGCAAACAAGAGTCCAAATTGAGTTACAGACCAGATGGATTGTAAGAAACCTTTTATTACATTACCATGTGAACATATTTCAGTCAGGCTGGTTAATTATGGGCTTAACATGGACCTAAGATCTAAACAAATGAATAACAGGCTTAATAAAATGGCCTGGGTTATAAAAGTTGAACTGGAAACTGACATTGATGCTATGTGTTTTCATGCATATTAATTTTATAGTTGTAAATCCAAATTCAATGTGTTCATATTTCCCTGTGCCTCCCAAATCCACCTTGTTCATGTTTCCTATGTTTGTGGACTGACAGAGTAAGGTGCAAGGTCTATGTGGTGACTTTGATGGAAAATTAATGAATGACTTGATGACGAGCAGCTCTACTGTAGTGTCCAGTACATTGGAGTTTGGAAACAGCTGGAAGACAGCTGTGCCCCCCTGTTCAGATATGACTAAAGAATTGTTTCCCTGTGAACACCATTCATACTGCGCTGCTTGGGCACAGAGACGCTGCATGATCATACACAGTGACACATTTAAAGACTGCCACCTAAAGGTTATTTATCAGCAATGCTTTTTAAACAGTTTTTATATTTAGTTATTTTAATGAGTTACAGTATTTGTGCCTTTGTTCAAATATTGTGCATGTTACATGAGCATATTTTTGATGACAAAAAAGTATAAAATACACAACCAGATTGCTGAAAGGACCAAACCTTCCTTGTATAAAATATGGCTTTCTGATGCCTTGCAGGTTGATCCAGAACCTTACTACCAGGCCTGTATTCTAGAGTCATGCTCCTGTGATTTTGAGGGAAAGTTCCTGGGATTCTGCACAGCAGTGGCAGCATATGCTGAAGCCTGCACATCTCAAAATATCTGTATAAAATGGAGAACTCCAGACCGGTGCCGTATGTGTCTTGCAACACTGACAACATTGTATATGACAAAACAAATATATAATTATGTAGTCAACATAAACCTGTTAAATGACACAAAAATGTTTAATATTTGCGATTCATAGCCATCTTTTGCGTTTCCGACAATCTTGAAAGAGTTCCCAGAGGTGTTGAGTACTGAGTTGATGGTCCCAATAAGTACAGACCAGATGGGATGGCATTCATTCATTCATTCATTCATTCATTCATCTTCTATACCGCTTTATCCTGTATTTAGCGTCGCGGGGACCTGGAGCCTATCCCAGGAGACTCAGGGTACGAGGCAGGGTACACCCTGGAAAGCATGCATGGGATGGCATGTCACTGAAAAATACTGTGATAGCCATGCTGGTGAATTGTGCTCTTAATTTTATTAAATCACCAAAAATGTCAATCGCAAAGAACCCCCCTGTCACGAACTAACCGGGATGACTAGAATGATGATCGTGCTATCTGTCACAAACAAACCGGGATGAGCAGATAGCTTTAGCAGTTAGCCCTGTAGCATGAATGGTAAACCCAAACGCGGATAAACACGAGCGGGCAGGATAATCACGCGATTTGCTATAAGGACTCTCACACCCAATGAGCAAAGGAAAGACACAATCTAACCCTAGTCCTATAAACACACACTCAGTCTGAAAAGATAGCCAAGAAAGTGAGTACTCACAGATACGGGAACGATTCCGAAAAGACCTGGGCATAACTCAATGACAGAGCGATCTTGTTTACCTTTATGCTTTCAGGTTCGCGACCGTCTTACTTCCGGGTCCTAGTGCCGGTCGCGGCTGAGTGTGCATGACAGTACCCCCCCATCCAGGACCGACTCCGGACAGTCCAGGGGTGGGGGATACCCGGTGACGGTAGTCCCTAATGAGCCCGGAGTCGAGGATGAAGCGAGCCGGAACCCAGGACCGCTCCTCGGGGCCGTAGCCTTCCCAGTCGACCAGATACTGGGTGCCCCTGCCCCGACGGCGCGAGTCGAGGATCCGTCGCACGGTGTAGGCGGGACCGCCGTCAATGATTCGGGGAGGAGGAGCAAGGGGGGTGGGTGGAACCATGGGTGAGGTGGTGAATGGTTTCAGCTGTGAGGTGTGGAAGACAGGGTGGATCCGGAGCGCCGCAGGCAGCTGGAGCCGGTAGGTGACAGGGTTGATCCTGAGGATGATGCGTTATGGCCCGATGAATCTTGGTGATAATTTTTTGGACTCTGTGTGCAGGTGGAGGTTCTTGGTTGATAGCCACACCTTGTCACCTACGTGGTACAATCGTCCCGGGGGGTGCCGGCGGCGGTGTTGGGCCACATAGTTGGCGTTGGTGCGTCGGATGGCTAGGTTGGCTTGGTGCCATAGCCGCCGGCACTGGCGAACCAACTGTTGGGCAGATGGTACGTCAACCTCCGGTTCCTGGTGGGTGAACATCGGAGGCTGGAAACCATAGCACACCTCAAATGGGCTCAGGTTGGTGGCTGAGGAGACATGGAGGTTGTGAGATAACTCTGCCCACTTGAGGTAGCGGGCCCAGGAGCGCTGGCGGTCCGACACAAAACATCTTAGGTAGCGCTCCAGTTGTTGGTTGGCTCGCTCCATCTGACCGTTCGTCTGAGGGTGGTAGCCAGAAGACAAACTGCAGGACGAATCGATCAGACGGCAGAAGGCCTTCGAGAACCGGGCGGTGAACTGGGGACGTCTGTCCGAGACGATGTCCTTTGGGAACCCATGCAATCGGACTACGTGTTCCAAAATCAGCCTGGCTGTCTCTTTCGCTGACGGGAGTCCGGCGAGGGCCACAATGGTCAGGATGAAGTCTTTTCCATCTGAATCCGGCAGGCCCGTGATGAAGTCTACGGCAATGTGGGACCAGGGTCGACGGGGAACTGGAAGTGGTTGGAGTTCCCCTGGAGTTGGTTGATTAGTGTCCTTCGCCCTGGCGCACATTGGGCACGCCCAAACGAACTCGATTATGTCCCTCCTCATTGAGGGCCACCAGAAGGCCCGGCCGATGAAGGTGGTGGTTCTCCGGCTTCCTTGGTGTCCTGCGACGGGTGAGGAATGGCCCCACTGGAGGACCTCAGATCGGAGTCGTTCGGGGACGAAGAGCCGTCCGGGCGGCACACCTGTCGGTGCTGGGTCCCTGGTCAGTGCCTGGCGGACCCTCGTTTCCAGGTTCCACTGCAGGGGTGCGATGATGCGGGTGGGTGGAAGGACAGGCACGGTGTCCGCCCGGGGTGTCTCTCACTCGTATTGCCGGGAGAGGGCGTCAGCCTTGGTGTTCTTCGACCCCGGGCGGTACGAGAGGTGGAAATTGAATTGTTCGAAGAACAGTGCCCACCGTGCCTGTCATGGGTTCAACTGCCTCAAACTGCGGATGGTGATCAGGTTTTGGTGATCCGTCCAGACGATGAATGGCTCACTGGCGCCCTGGAGCCAGTGACGCCACTCCTCCAAGGCCCACTTTATGCCCAGCAGTTCGCGGTCCCCTACACCGTATCGCTGCTGAGTGGGGTTAAACTTTTTGGAGTAGAAGCCACATGGGTGCAGCTTTGGACCTCATTGGGAGAGAACAGCGCCGGCGCCCACCTCCGACGCGTCCACCTCCACAACGAACGGTTGGCTGGCATCTGGATGAAGCAGGATGGGTGCGGTGGTGAACAGATGACAGAGTCGGTGAAAAGCTGAGATGGCGGTAGGGTCGAGTTGGAAGGAATGGTTGGAGAGCCTGGTAAGTGCAGTGAGCGGTGCTGCAACTGTACTGTAGCCCCGGATAAAGCGACGATAAAAGTTCGCAAACCCGAGAAAGCGTTGGAGCTGTTTGAGTGTCCTGGGTAGGGGCCAGTGACGTACAACCTCCAGCTTCTGCGGGTCCATGGCCACACCCTGGGGTGAGATGACAAAACCCAGAAACGTGGTGTAGTGCTCGTGAAAAGCACACTTTTCCATCTTACAGTACAGCTGGTGGGCGAGCAATCTCTTAAGGACAGCTCAAACGTGTTTGGTGTGTTCAGCGGGGGTACGTGAGTAAATTAAAATGTCATCCAGATAGACAAACACCCATCGGCCTAGCATGTCCCTGAGGACATCGTTGATGAAGGCTTGGAAGGCCGAGGGTGCGTTGCAGAGACCAAATGGGATGACCAGGCTCTCATAGTGTCCGGTAGGGGTGATGAAGGCTGTCTTCCACTCATCACCCTCTCTGATGCGCACCAAGTTGTAGGCGCTCCGGAGGTGCAACTTAGTGAACATGGTGGCACCAGAGAGGGCGTCCAGGGCTGAGTTGGTGAGAGGCAGAGGGTGACGATTTCGGATGGTGATTTTATTAAGCCCCCGATAGTCGACACACGGACGAAGTTCGCCCCCTTTCTTCTTTACGAAGAAGAACCCCGCGGCAGCCGGCGAAGAGGAGGGCCTGATGGTGTCATTTCGCAGGGCGTTGGCGACATACTCCTCCATAGCCTGGGTCTCGTTGGTAGAGAGGGAGTAGAGATGGCCGCGGGTGGAGATCCGACACGTTCAGGAAGAGCGGTGGTGACGGTGGGTGGTGGCCTTGGTGCAGTGTAGGCATAAGTGGATGGTGGCGGCAGGGTTCGGGGTGCTGGCTTCGGACGAGAGAGGAGGCGCTGGTCGATCCGGAGGGCTAGCTGGATTAGCCCCTCCAGTGTGGCTGGGAGCTCTCGTCCGGCTAGCTTGTCTTTGATGCGATTAGCCAGCCCCTCGAAGTAGGACGTCCGGAGGGCTGCGTCTCCCCAGGAGGTCTGGATGGCGAGGGTCCGGAACTCGGCAGTATATTTGCTTAGCCAGCCCACCAACCGCCTCCCGGAGGCTCGCGTTCTCCTGCCTAAGCTCCGTGACCTCGCGGCGCATGGCCGCGATGTCTTGGACACTCCGGCGCAGAGAATCGAGCTCCGCGGTTAGCGTATTGATGAGCAAAGCATGCTGGTCAACCACATCGCGGAGGCGGGCGTGATCCGCTGGGTTTATTGCTCTGGGCTCATTCTGTCACGAACTAACCGGGATGACTAGAATGATGATCGTGCTATCTGTCACGAACAAACCGGGATGAGCAGATAGCTTTAGCAGTTAGCCCTGTAGCGTGAATGGTAAACCCAAACGCGGATAAACACGAGCGGGCAGGATAATCACGCGATTTGCTATAAGGACTCTCACACCCAATGAGCAAAGGAAAGACACAATCTAACCCTAGTCCTATAAACACACACTCAGTCTGAAAAGATAGCCAAGAAAGTGAGTACTCACAGATACGGGAACGATTCCGAAAAGACCTGGGCATAACTCAATGACAGAGCGATGTGCGGCGCCATCTTGTTTACCTTTATGCTTTCAGGTTCGCGACCGTCTTACTTCCGGGTCCTAGTGCCGGTCGCGGCTGAGTGTGCATGACACCCCCACACCATCACACCTCTTCACATTGGAAACCACACGTTAAGGAACACTCTGTTCACTCAACAGAGCCAAGCAACCATATACAAGTTTACCGTGTATAGACAGATTATGTGGATGATACAGAAACGATGGTAATGCACTTATAAGCTGACAAAATATTCATGAAACACAAATGAAATGTGACACAGTAAGGCTTACTCCAAAAATAAAGTCAAGTAGACTATAAAAACTGAACGTTTAAATATGAATGGATAGATTCATGCATGTTCATTCTCCTGGTGGGAAGTTAAAATTTTTTTAAATAGTACTTATCTTCCTAAAGTTTAACCTGCACCATAAGTGAAAATCGATATGTTGAGTAAAAGTGGTGTTATAGAAAGGCATGTGGTGGATTTAATAAGCTACTTTAAAATAAGCTATTAATAAGCTAAATAACAGTCCTGAAGAGGTATAGGTGCATTTTAGCGGGCTGGAGTTATTTTAAGACTAAATCTTTAGCCGGTCTACTTTTTTGATTTAACATCTTTGATTCACTCTCCAATTACTGAACAGGGAGTGTATTTGGCTGATGATGAAAGAAATACTTAGTGTAAAAAAGGCATGAGATATTCACAAAATTTTATTTCTTTGTATTAATAAATTAGTCACAGGGTAAACCAGAGGCAACAACAGAAGACTTAGCAGTTTAGCCCGTGTAGCATGGATGGTAACCCAAACGCGGAAGTAACGCGAAGAGACAGGATAACCACGCAAATTATTTTTAGAACTCTCTCGTAATGACAGCAAGAGTCTACACAAATAAACTCGTGTTCTTACAACACACACTCGGTCAGGAAGATAAACACAGAAATAATGAGTACTCACGATTTTGGCAGGTGAATGTCGGAACCAGCATGGGTAACTCAATGACTGAGCGATGTGATGTTCCATTTTGCCTCCTTTTATGCTTCCTGGTTACACATATACAACCTGTTCAACCTGAAATATTAATATCACTGATTACATAAAAGCTGATCACTTTAGCTTTATTCATAGCTAACATATTGTGGGTTTTTTTTAACAATATTTGTTTACTAGATAATTTCATACATGTTCTCTTAAAGTTTTTTATCTTCACTATAAACCTTTTATTACAAATAATAAAAATAAAGAAAAAATATTAAAGAAGAAAGTGCATCCAAACTTTTGATTTGTATTGTGTGTGTGTGTGTGTGTGTGTGTATGTGTGTGTGATGCCTATTCTACATATATAGTTTATGTGCCTTCAAGAATAACTTTGAGAGAGAAAAAAATTCCTGAGTTGTTAAAATCATACTTAATTGACAGAAGTAACAGATAGTAACCATAAAATTATTTCCTTCCATTAGGCTTTAGGGCTGAGAGGCTTTGTAGGTAATCCCAGCAATAAACACAACAAAATTGATATTAACAGTCAACCAAATCACTTAAGTCTACTTGAGAAAAAAAACCTTTAATAACAACCTCACACACAGAGACTTATAAAGCAAAAGAATAGACTGACTGATTATAAAACCAAGATGTGTGAATGTTTAATTCCACTCTTTATTAACAAAACAAAACCTTGTCTGCAAAAACACTAACACAACAAATCTTCAAAAAATCTTCATCAGGACCTACAGTATAAATCTTTCTGTCCATGTCCAGTTGACACCACTATTTATTGCGTTGTCTCATGTTGATGAGCTTGCCTCTTCTACCTTCTCATTTACAGTTTTAAAGCATCCTGTAAATTTGGAATTAGTCTTACATGGATGTAAATGGGTTTGCTAAAGTGTATGCTAAGTGATACGATCAAAATGCATTGTGTGTGCTCTGTCTTCTACAGCGGTCTATTGTGACTTTTACAATGAAGAAGGCCAGTACAGCTGGCATTATGAAGCATGTCCTCATCAATTTAAGACTTGTGGGAAAAACAACAAATTCTCTGGAAAGCTTGAAGGTTTTGATTTTCCCCCTTTTCATCCTTTCAGTTACAAATTACCAATTCACGAAAAAAGGGTTTATTAGTGATTGATATTTTTGTGGTAATAAGTAAATAAACAGGCACATTCTTTACAAAGGTTGTTATCCACGATGTCCTCCTGAAATGCCATATTATGATGAGAACCAAAGAAAGTGTTCCAGTTTGCCCAATTGCACCTGTTACTTCAACAACATAGTTCTTGGGCCTGGTGTTACTCTGGATATAGCCAATAAAGCATGGTAAGTTTCTAAGTTATACACTGTAAAAAGTAATAAGTTGACTTTACTTAGAAAAGCCATGGAAACTGATTGCCTCAAAATTCTCAAGCAAATTAGGTCATACTTTTTGAGTTGATACTACTTACCTCATCTTTGTAGAGTTAACTTACGTATTTGTAGTGGTTACCATAAAACTTCAGTAGCGGTAACTAAATTTCAAAAGTTAAGCTAACTTACAGTTTTAAGTTGAGCTTTATAAGCAGAACTCAAACCAAACAGTTACTATAACATGCCTGCTTGTTCATTTTACTAGAAGAATCTGTGGAAACTGATTGCCTTAAATTTCTCAAGCAAGGTGTACTCAAAGTTCTAAGTACACATCTAAGAATACAAAGAAATTTGGCACGACACTGGAATGTTTATTTGCTCTCTAAAACACGATTAATTTCAGACATTACTAAAGGTATGCCTGTCAACATGGGCTGCCAAAAACATTTTAGACCAAAAAAATAAATAAAAATTAAAAATAAAAACACACATTTAAAATGCACTTAAAATAAGGGACAATACAATTCTTCTCTCTCTCCCTCTTTTAACATCCTTACAAAGTGGTCAAAAGCAGAGCTTGCAAACACTGAACAGTCTGTAAATTTAGTAAAGTTTTCCTAATACAGTTCTCTTCAAAATGGTCTTCTAATAAAACTCTTTAAAAACTAACTAACATTAAGTAAACTTGGACTTTATTTTTTTTTAAATTTTTTTTTTTATCCCTTTAAATAGGAATATTGTTCCTTTTCAACAACTGGAAAACTATCAGTGTAGTATTGAACAATTTGCTTTAGAGTTTTCTTAAAGACAATTTTATTCACTCAAACTCAACTTAGTAATGAACCCGTAATTAACCAGAAAAAAAATTTACATCCTGGCACTGATCTACTACTGCATCAAGCGATTTTTTAGTGATTGGATTTTAGGTTTGAGTGACTTATGGACAAAAGACAAAATCACTCTCTGAATGAAATCAAATGTGCTCCTCAGAGCTGCAGGATACTCTGAGTTTAGGGCATACAGTAAATCAGTCCAAAGAGCAGACACATTGCTTGTGGAAGATTGGGTCCTCCTTGAGAAGGAATGGTAGTCCATGAAGAACGGCAGTTCGTCTCGCGTTGATGTTGGATTTCTGCAAAGTTATGATAAAAAATGACTACTTAACAGAGCTCATGACACTAACACAAAACAGAGCAAAGAACAACAGCAAAAGAAACTGTTGTTTTAATATAAAAAAAATTGTGTCTGAGGAGCTTACATCATTTTCAATCTGGTGCAGAATCTTCTAAAGTTTTGCGTCAATGTCTCCACCTTTAGTCCTGAAGATAGATGAAACGTTGAGTGAATTTGTCCAGTTCTTGAAAGAAGTCTGATTCCAAGTTTTTGCCAGATATGCGACTAAACTCTGTAAGAATCTAAAAATATATATTTTTTGTGACAAACTGACATTAAGCAATCACTTTTCACTGATATGTGCAAGTATGAATTAAATATAAATCTAAAAAGTCTTCATTGTCGGGGCCAGGGTTAGCTCAGTGGTTAAGGCATTGGAAGGTCCCAGGTTCAAACCCCACAACCACCAAGTTGTCACTGTTGGGCCCTTGAGCAACGCCCTTAACCCTCAACTACTCAGATGTGTAATGAGATAAAAATGTAAGTCGCCAAGAGCGTCTGCCAAATGCGTAAATGTAAAAAGTGGTTAAACTACCTGAGGGCAAGTAAATTATAATTTTTTGATAAATTATCGACATTCTTACAAATATCTTCTTTTGTGTGCGGCAGAACAAAGACATTTATACAGGTTTGGAACTACCTGAGTAAATGAATTTTTGGGTGAACTATTTCTTTAAATGATCATAAAATCAATGCAGACAATCTGTAGTGTTTCAACAGTCGAGCCCTCTTTACACACGAACACAAGCAGAACTTACACTTCCACTGCATGAATTTAAGCCCCCAAAATAAGCATACACTAAATAAAAAACACAAAATATATGTTACTTGCTTGTTAAGTAAGATATCCTCATTCAGGCATCCTGTTGTTCATTTCCATGTGAACGACACGTGCGGATCGAACGTTCTAGAAGGAATGTTCATGAAGGCCGCACGGGGTTTTACACATCATTAATGATAAACCATGAACTTAAAACAGATTAAAATGGCTTATAAGCTGTGAATAAAACGAGTGTTCAGTAAAAATTAATTTTTGCACCGTTGCTAGTAAGCCATTGGTCGCATTCCACATAAAACTATTCAACTAAACTAAACTATTCTTCAATGTGCCTTTTTACGTGTTTTCCTCTTTCCTCACAACTAGCAAATGAAAATTTTATTTAAGTTTTTAATGGGCAATACATTGACACTGGGGTTTATAAACAGCTCATCATGAGTAAACTTACTTCTTGTGCCACCACATCCAGAAAACGCGCTGTTCAACCTGTTCAAGTTCTTCCTCATCAACGTCGTCTCCAAACACCTGTGTTCCGTCGTATTGCGCATGCGCGAGGCGAAAGCGCGTTTAAGAAATTCGAAGAGTTAGAAGAGTTGTTTCGCGCTGTCCTGATATTTAACCAAAGGCCCGTAAATACATCAAGCTCTGTTCATACTAATACTGTATGTTAGAGAGCAACAGCAGCTGATTGAGCAAAATGAATACATTAATAAATAAATACACGCGCACGTGTGTGTGTGTGCGTGATAAAGGGAACATAAATGTGCGTCTCTACTCCTTTTACCATGCGCACGCACACGCGCTTGGTAAAAAAAATAATAAATTAAAAAAGAGCATAACATTTGTTAACCCTATGCAAATAGAGAGACTGAAATAAATGTACATTTTAAAACATAAGCTGGAACATATCCCGTATGTACATAATATTATACACATTATAAACAGTATAGATAGATAGATAGATAGTTTAATTATTTATAAATGTAATTATTTTTAACTTAACTTAGAGTATTTACTATTTACTAATACACATTTGCAACAGTGTAAACAAGTCTTCAGTACAACACACTCAACACTCTTAAGTACTATGTACTAAATTTGTTTAGTTTAACCACTGCATCCACCAAAACGTTCACACTACTAATCTAATCAAGTTAAATCAACAAACGTTCTACAGTTAGTTAAATGTACAAGCTTTTCTTAAGTAGATTCAGCAATTACTTTTTACAGTGTATGCAAATATGAGCATAATGTTATGTTACATTACCTTTTATGTTATATTCTTTTTCTATAGTGAGTGCGAAAATGGACAAATTATATGCCATGATAGAAAAGGTGAGTTAAAATAATTTGCAAGTATTTATGTCATTGTACATACACAGACTATAACTATAACTACAACTCTGGAAATCACAACCACAGAAACCACAACTACAACTCCAGAAACCACAACTACAACTGCAACCACAACATCAGAAATAACAACTACATCCACAACTTCAGGAATCACAACTTCAACAACAACGCCAGAAACCACAACCACAGAAACCATAACTACAACTCCAGAAACCACAACCACAGAAACCATAACTACAACTCCAGAAAGAACTACCACAGAAACCATAACTACACCCACAACTCCAGAAATCACAACTACAACTATAACCACAACTTCAGAAACCACAACCATAGAAACTACAACTACAACTTCAGAAACCACAACTACAACTGCAACCACAACATCAGAAATCACAACCACAGGAACCACAACTTCAACAACAACTCCGGAAACCACAACCACAGAAACCATGATTACATCCACAACTCCAGAAATCACAAATACAACTATAACCACAACTCCAGAAACCACAACCACAGAAACCCCAATTACAACATCAGGAACCACAACTTCAACAACAACTCCAGAAACCACAACCACAGAAACCACAACTACAACTCCAGAAACAACTACCACAGAAACCATAACTACACCCACAACTCCAGAATTCACAACTACAACTATAATCACAACTCCAGCCACAACCATAGAAACCCCAACTACAACTTCAGAAACCACAACTACAACTGCAACCACAACATCAGAAATCACATCTACATCCACAACCACAGGAACCACAACTTCAACAACAACTCCGGAAACCACAACCACAGAAACCATGATTACATCCACAACTCCAGAAATCACAACTACAACTATAACCACAACTCCAGAAACCACAACCACAGAAACCCCAATTACAACTTCAGGAACCACAACTTCAACAACAACTCCGGAAACCACAACCACAGAAACCATAATTACAACCACAACTCCAGAAATCACAACTACAACTATAACCACAACTCCAGAAACCACAACCAGAGAAACCCCAATCACAACTTCAGAAACCACAACTACAAGGGCAACCACAACATTAGAAATCACAACTACATCCACAACTTCAGGAAACAAAACTTCAACAACAACTCCAGAAACCACAACCACAGAAACCATAACTACAACTCCAGAAACAACAACCACAGAAACCATAACTACAACCACAACTCCAGGATTCACAACTACAACTATAACCACAACTCCAGAAACCACAACCATAGAAACCCCAACTACAACTTTAGAAACCACAACTACAATTGCAACCACAACATCAGAAATCACAACTACATCCACAACCACAGGAACCACAACTTCAACAACAACTCCGGAAACCACAACCACAGAAACCATAATTACATCCACAACTCCAGAAATCACAACTACAACTATAACCACAACTCCAGAAACCACAACCACAGAAACCCCAACTACAACTTCAGAAACCACAACTACAACTGCAACCACAACATCAGAAATCACAACTACATCCACAACCACAGGAACCACAACTTCAACAACAACTCCGGAAACCATAACTACCACTCCAGGAACAACAACCACAGAAACCATATCTACAACCACAACTCCAGAAATCACAACTACAACTATAACCACAACTCCAGAAACCACAACCACAGAAACCCCAATTACAACTTCAGGAACCACAACTTCAACAACAACTCCAGAAACCACAACCACAGAAACCATAACTCCAACTCCAGAAACAACTACAACAGAAACCATAACTACAACTATAACCACAACTCCAGAAACCACAACCACAGAAACCCCAACTACAACTTCAGAAACCACAACTACAACTGCAACCACAACATCAGAAATCTCAACTACATCCACAACCACAGGAACCACAACTTCAACAACAACTCCGGAAACCATAACTACAACTCCAGGAACAACAACCACAGAAACCATATCTACAACCACAACTCCAGAAATCACAACTACAACTATAACCACAACTCCAGAAACCACAACCACAGAAACCTCAATTACAACTTCAGGAACCACAACTTCAACAACAACTCCAGAAACCACAACCACAGAAACCATAACTCCAACTCCAGAAACAACTACCACAGAAACCATAACTACAACCACAACTCCAGAATTCACAACTACAACTATAACCACAACTCCAGAAACCACAACCATAGAAACCCCAACTACAACTTCAGAAACCACAACTACAGAAACCATAATTACATCCACAACTCCAGAAATCACAACTACAACTATAACCACAACTCCAGAAACCACAACAACAGAAACCCCAACTACAATTTCAGAAACCACAACTACAACTACAACTGCAACCACAACATCAGAAATCACAACTACAGAAACCATAATTACATCCACAACTCCAGAAATCACAACTACAACCACAAGGACCACAACTTCAACAACTCCAGAAACCACAACCACAGAAATCACAACTACAACTATAACCACAACTCCGGAAACCACAACTACAGAGCCTCCAACGACAACCATAACACCAGAAACCACAACCACAAAAACCTTAAGTACAACTACAAAAAACACAAATACATCTACACCTCCACAAATAATAACCCATTCAACAACCACACATACTCCTTTACATCAAACTACCACAGGTATGTTTTTGTTATTTATTGAATGTTGTATAGTATTCAGGGTTTCATGAAGATTCTTGACTTTCATCTGTAATGAAGTCATATCTTTTCTATGCCAATCCCACATATTCCAGATTGCATAGATCTACTGAGAAACAAATCATGGGCGAATGGTGCTCAATGGATACAGGAATGCTTCAACAGTACTTGCAAAGACGGTGTTATTCTTGGTACACCTGTTAAATGTCAAGAACCAGTTAAACCAGTGTGCCCCAGGAACACTGAAAAGCTAGTAAAAGATGAACAAGGCTGTTGTGAAAACTGGCAGTGTGACTGTGAGTGCATTGGCCCTTTCAACGATTTTAGAATATTATCAAAAGGCCATAAAGTAATTTCTTTATGAAGTATAAAAAAAACCTCTGTGTTAACCTGTGTGAAAATTTGTAAATATTATTAGCCAGTGAGGTTTAATGAAAATTATTATGCTATAAACAAAATACATTGCTGAAAGAATTTTTTTTAGGAGAGAAATTAATGTTTACATTTATTAATTTAGACTTTCCTTATTTTTCCCCAGACCAAATATAAAGCTATCAATGCTTTGTGCTACTATCATGCCCATTTTATGAATTGTTATTATGCTAAGAATTCTCCATTATTTCCCCAAGGTCAATGTGATGTCTATGGAGACCCACACTATACTACCTTTGAAGGACAGGACTTTGATTTCCTAGAAAACTGTACATATACCCTTGTGGAGGAAACGACTTTGCGTCACAATTTCAAAATCAGTGTTGACAATTATTACTGTGCACCATTTGCATCCTGTGTCAAGGGCATCATTCTGAAGTACCAGAACAACACAGCCGTACTTCAAGTTCTTCAGGGTTACGGAGTAACAGTAAGTCTATATGAAAGTCAAATAGATGTTAAATTTTGTGGTGAATCTTAGATAGTAGTCATCATGACATTACCCTGTGCTTTTTCACTGCTTGTTATTTTATTGTTTACATTTCATGCTACAGTATGGTACTGTGCAATATGCGGAAGATGGATGTTTGGTGCATGTTGATCTAATCTGTTATGTTTCCCAGGTTACTCTGAATCAAGTAACAATACAGCCACCATATCAAGCAAGTGGACTTAGGTTTGAGATGACAGATGACAGGGTTTACATTTACATTGATAAGATACGCTCATATATGTATCTCAGTGTATGGAACACACTGCAGATCAATCTGGCAATGGAACACTTCTCAAAAAACACACAGGGACAGTGTGGTAGGTGTCCAACTTGACTTACTTTGTAATGATGAAATAATGTTTCTTCTTCCAAATATTGTAGGTCCAAAAGGCACGATAACTTATTATAACCATGTTTTGCAAATCTTATAGGTGTTTAATTATTATCCTGTATGGTTATAGTTAAACTGTAGATGTGTATTTCCAGGTACTGAGGTCATCATAGTGATTATTAAACATTATGCCATTATTATACTTAGTTAATTAAGTTTATTCTTTTTATTTTTGTTTATACAGTTTACATACTGTATATATCAAATATCATATAATTTTAGGTTCCTTTTGTTCTTGCTTCCAGGTGTTTGTGGGGGTGGCTCATGTATACGTAAGAATGGTATAATTGAGAGAGCAAACTGTTGTGATAAGACTGCATATGAGTGGATAGAGAATGATCCAGAGAAACCATACTGTCAAAGCGTAACCAAGGAAATCAGCTGTTTCATGCCATCTCCAACTTCAAGACCATGTCCAGCTCCTCTATGTGAGCTCCTCAGACATGAGTAAGCTTCAGATTTCTCTCCAGTTGTTTTTGCATTTAAGATATCATGCTTTTTTAGCAGAACCTCACCTTTTTTCAATTCTTGTTTATTTTTTCTTTGTTCTTTTTTACTTTTATACCCCCATTCCACTCAAACTAATTTGCTACAGACCTCTTCCACCTTCTTCTGATCGGCTCCGAAGTCATTGCCGTCGGTACCAATTCAGTAAATTTTTCAAGGGTAGTGACCCCACATGGAGCCATTAATGATTTAAAAAAAATTGTAAGGACATGAAAATGACTCCACAGCAGATTTTGACATGAGGCAATAACGAAGTGTAAGCGACATGATCATGTTTCAATAATAAGCCATTAAGAAATGTAATGATGCTATACCGAATAAATAATTGATAACGAAACCATACTGACGCTACCAAACATGAGGCGAAAATACAATGATGTTACTGACTATTACACACTGTTACTGAGGTGTTAACGAAAAATTAAAGGGACTTCAAACTGTCCCGGTAACAGATACAGTAGATGCCGACCTACGTACAGTATAGATATTGGAGGAATGGGACATACAGTGGTGTGAAAAACTATTTGCCCCCTTCCTGATTTCTTATTCTTTTGCATGTTTGTCACACTTAAATGTTTCTGCTCATCAAAAAACATTAACTATTAGTCAAAGATAACATAATTGAACACAAAATGCAGTTTTTAAATGAAGGTTTACGTTATTAAGGGAGAAAAAAAAATCCAAATCTACATGGCCCTGTGTGAAAAAGTGATTGCCCCCCTTGTTAAAAAATAACTTAACTGTGGTTTATCACACCTGAGTTCAATTTCTGTAGTCACCCCCAGGCCTGATTACTGCCACACCTGTTTCAATCAAGAAATCACTTAAATAGGAGCTACCTGACACAGAGAAGTAGACCAAAAGCACCTCAAAAGCTAGACATCATGCCAAGATCCAAAGAAATTCAGGAACAAATGAGAACAAAAGTAATTGAGATCTATCAGTCTGGTAAAGGTTATAAAGCCATTTCTAAAGCTTTGGGACTCCAGCGAACCACAGTGAGAGTCATTATCCACAAATGGCAAAAACATGGAACAGTGGTGAACCTTCCCAGGAGTGGCCGGCCGACCAAAATTACCCCAAGAGCGCAGAGACAACTCATCCGAGAGGCCACAAAAGACCCCAGGACAACATCTAAAGAACTGCAGGCCTCACTTGCCTCAATTAAGGTCAGTGTTCACGACTCCACCATAAGAAAGAGACTGGGCAAAAACGGCCTGCATGGCAGATTTCCAAGGCGCAAACAACTTTTAAGCAAAAAGAACATTAAGGCTCGTCTCAATTTTGCTAAAAAACATCTCAATGATTGCCAAGACTTTTGGGAAAATACCTTGTGGACCGACGAGACAAAAGTTGAACTTTTTGGAAGGTGCGTGTCCCGTTACATCTGGCGTAAAAGTAACACAGCGTTTCAGAAAAAGAACATCATACCAACAGTAAAATATGGTGGTGGTAGTGTGATGGTCTGGGGTTGTTTTGCTGCTTCAGGACCTGGAAGGCTTGCTGTGATAGATGGAACCATGAATTCTACTGTCTACCAAAAAATCCTGAAGGAGAATGTCCGGCCATCTGTTCGTCAACTCAAGCTGAAACGATCTTGGGTGCTGCAGCAGGACAATGACCCAAAACACACCAGCAAATCCACCTCTGAATGGCTGAAGAAAAACAAAATGAAGACTTTGGAGTGGCCTAGTCAAAGTCCTGACCTGAATCCTATTGAGATGTTGTGGCATGACCTTAAAAAGGCGGTTCATGCTAGAAAACCCTCAAATAAAGCTTAATTACAACAATTCTGCAAAGATGAGTGGGCCAAAATTCCTCCAGAGCACTGTAAAAGACTCGTTGCAAGTTATCGCAAACGCTTGATTGCAGTTATTGCTGCTAAGGGTGGCCCAACCAGTTATTAGGTTCAGGGGGCAATTACTTTTTCACACAGGGCCATGCAGGTTTGGATTTTTTTTCTCCCTAAATAATAAAACCCCTCATTTAAAAACTGCATTTTGTGTTTACTTGTGTTATCTTTGACTAATAGTTAAATGTGTTTGATGATCAGAAACATTTTGTGTGACAAACATGCAAAAGAATAAGAAATCAGGAGGGGGGCAAATAGTTTTTCACACCACTGTATGTCAGATGCCCAGCTATTTAATGACAGTTAGCTAAAGAAGTGCATAGAGAATGGTATTATCAACTTTCCTCCACTAAAACCAATAATCAATATTGACAAGCCCATATCTTATTTTGTCCTCGGTGATGACGCTTTCGTCTTGAGGACTTATTAAACGTGGACTAATACCTTGTGACGAACTACAGGATATCTACGCCTTTGGCAACGCTGCCATGGTAGATTAACAATATGTTTCTTATTGCAAATATAAACATATTTTATGTAACAATGTGCTTTTATTTTAAACTATCAGAATTACTTGTCATTGACAGGAAAAGAGTTAAAGCTAATAATAAGCTGATCAGCTTAAATTTAATCAGTGATATTATTATTTCAGTTTATAACCAATTCTCAGAAATGTGGCTTGTATGGGAGGGGTGCAAGAAAAAAGCCACTCCTCAAGAAAGGCCACATGTATTCACAAAATTTTTTTATATTTAAATTAATTAGTTGCCCATATCACCAATACAAATCCAATACAGTTTTTCATCCAAATGACACCATTCCTACAGTAATACCTTGGGGGAGGGGTGGGGGGTGTAGAAGGGTAATAAATTTAAAAGAAGGGCAGACTTAAGCCCCATTGAACATCTGGGCATTCCCAAATTGCCTGTAGTGTGTGTGTGTGTGTGTGTGTGTGTGTGTGTGTGTGTGTGTGAATATATAAATTGATTAGTCAGATAATAATAATAATAATAATAATAATAAATATAATAATGGTAATAATAATAAATGCATGCTACGTGAAAGCCATTTAGTGGATGGGAATTATTCAAATGAATAGGTTGGGAGACAAAATGTGACAAAATGCAAAGGATATGTGGATAAGATAGAAAAGAAACTAACTGCCTCATTAAACTAGTACACAACTCATACCTTAGAGTGGCCCAAAATCTTAAATACGCTCCTGAGTAAAGCAATTTAATAAAAGAGAAACAGAATCCACAGAGCTTCTTAAAGATTACAGTAAAACCAGAAGTCATAACCAAGCAGAAAATAGAGCCAAGTCATTTACATTGGGACGAATTTGATGTATAATTTTCCTATGCCCATATAAATTTTTTTTTATTGTTTATTAAAAGTTAATTAATTTAATTATTCATTCATTCATTCATTCATCTTCGCTTTATCCTGTATTTAGGGTCACAGGGACCTGGAGTCTATCCCAGGAGACTCAGGGCACGAGGCAGGGTACACACACACACTCATTCACACACTATGGTCAATTTGGGAACGCCAATTAGCCTAATCTGCATGTCTTTGGATTGTGGGAGGAAACCGGAGTACCCGGAGGAAACCCACCAAGCACGGGGAGAACATGCAAACTCCATGCACACAGAGACAGGAATCGAGCCTGGCTAATTTAATTATATATCATATAAAATCTAAATATATTGCATTATATATTACCTAGTTTACCTATTACCTATATTGCATATAGGTAGATTTGCATTCTTACTGTTTAGCATTTCTCCTTTGTGTTCTTTTGTAATGTAAATAAGTATGTAAGTTGTATAATATATGTTTTATGTTTGAATCACAGAGTGTTCAAGGAATGCTCTGCCAATGTGAATACACTGGTGCAAAACTGCGAGTTTGATTACTGTACAAGCAGCGACACATCCACTGTGTGCTCTGCGCTAGAGCGTCTAGCTGATAACTGCAAGAAGATGGGCATCTGTGTGGCTTGGAGAAACCTCACCAAAGGAATTTGTGGTAAAGTTTGTTTACGTGCACACAAAATCTCTCTTGGCTGCTAGGTATTAAGATAATACAGAATATCTATCTGTATTTTTTTTTATGAACCATTAAATGTATGACGTACTGTACATTGATCCATTGTTTTAAGATAAATTCAAATTGTATTTGTCACATACACAGTATGGTATGCAGTGAAATGCTTATACTGTAACACTACTAAATAACCTAAATAAAACCACAGACACATATATATACACACACACAAATGTATATATGATACAAATACAGAAAAAAATTAAGCTATAAAATGTACAATATATAAGGTTGCTAATAAAATATAATTTAAATGTAAATATACATTTTATAATTTTATAATATTATATATTATACAGGATCAATTATAGCTCAGTGCAATTAGTCCTTATTTGTGTGAAAATATGAGCAAACATAAGCGGAACAATGTACAAAGGCACCAAGGTGTGCAAAATGTAAGTTAGTCCTCATTTGTGTGATCTTATTAAGCTAGATCTCTATGAATTAAACTATGAACTGAATTTGTCCACATAGCACATCATCCATACATTTTAATAATTGAAACATACAGTAAATGTGTTTGCTCTGTTACAATGAAATGCTTTATGATGTCTATTCTTTTATTTTTTAATACAACGTTTTCTTTCTCAGACATTTCCTGTCCTGGAGGAATGATTTTTGATCCATGCCGGCGTAACCCAGATGATTTTTGTAGTGGAACGTGAGGGTGTTTTTTTTTTTTTTATCTTATCTTTCTTTTTTAAATTAGCTGGTTTGTTTAAAATGTGCCTTAAATGGCTTGTGTTGAGTCTACTTTTATTTGTTCTTTACCTAGAGTTCGTGTTCCGCAGCCAGCTTGGGATACAATGCGGTCTGGTTGTTTCTGTCCTGACAACCAGCTACTTGCTGAGCCACACAAACAGATTTGTGTATCTAACTGCACCAGTGAGTGGTTATCATTTTTAACAGGTCAAAGTGCAGTAAAATTTTGTGCTCATAAATATGTGGTTTGCTTTTCAGGATGCAAAGGGCCACTAGGGGAACCCATGCCAGTGAGTTACTACTTATTACCTATGACTTTGTTAAAAAAAAACAGTTACTAGCAAATCAGTAAGCAAGGATGAACAAATTCATTAACCATTAATTAGATCATGGTTCTTCAACTCCACTCCTGAAGTGCAGTTTTTAATATACCAACAAACACACCCTGGTAAACCCTGGTAAATTTACCCTGGTAATTAACAGATTAGCTGCATCATCTCTGTTTGAGCATAAGAATGAATAAACTGTGTTGTATACTGGGCCTACAGGAATGGAGTTGAAGATGCCTGATTGGAATGTATTTATTAATTTAAACTCCACAAACTTTGTTACATATCAATTCAAATCAATTTTATTTGTATAGCGCTTTTATTGTCACATTAAAAATTATGGAAATTTGTATGAAATGTAAAAAATCTGAACAAAATGATCAGATTGTCCCTGATGAACAAGCCGAGGGGACGGTTGCAAGAAAAAACACCTCAAATGACAATAGGAAAAAACCTTGAGAGGAATCACACTCAACAAGGAACCCATCCTTATTTAAGGGATGATAGATAGCAGCAATTGATCTAAAGTCATACTGTGTGTTTGGTGGCTGGAAGTTCAATATAACTGTTGATGTTACAAAAGTTGATGTCCAGTTCGTTATTGAAGGCTCAGGTGGACTGTAGGGGAACTGCAGTCCTGAACTAGTCCTCAGAGAACAGCTGTCTGCATCAGCCCGAGGCCAGGACCGTCTTCATGTTAACGTGGAACCATCCTCTGTCACCACACGCATCCCAAGCAGACAACACGAGGCATCTAAGCGAAGAGATCTCCAATCAGAAGCAGCGCACCAGGACGAGGCAGACAGGTCCAGAGGGCAGAGTGTACTAATCACTGGCAGCTTAGGAGCAGCATGTGTAGCTTGACAGAGAGAGAAAGGGAGAAGGAGAGAGAGGGAGAGAAAGAGAGGGGGGATAGAGGAGAAGAGAGAGAAGAAGAGAGATGATAAGAGAAGGGGAGATAACAGGTATGGTCACAGTCACGTAATGAATAAGGTGAATGTATATTTAGTGCAGGGTGCAAGGGAGAGGCTTTTAGTTAATAAGCAAAGGCAAATGCTAAATTTGCTCAAAAACAAATGAATAAAGAATCAACTGATAGTCAAGAATATATGCTGTTTATTCCCAACCAAATCTCTGATTGCACTCCAATTCTGTGTTCAAGGCTGGGTCAACTTGGGAGTCAAATTGCCAATTCTGCACATGTAATAACCAGACACTGACAGAAGAATGTGGGCCAAAACCTTTACCTCCTCCTCCGAAGTGCAGTCCTGGCTCTACTCTCATCTCTGACTGCTGCAACAACCAGATATGCGGTAATTTAGCACTTCATCAAGTGCAATTTAACCACTATTCTTTAACCAGTGCTATTTTAATTTATTTTACTTTTTACTTTTCATTTCATTAACGACCATTCTATGATTGTGTTTACACAAATCGGTTTTATTTTAATATAAAATGCAACTAATTTAACTCAACTTTTAACTTTTATCTACTTGTGCATTATGGACTAAGTGCAGTATTACAGTACTTTTTAATCATTCTTATTTATTTCAATATTGAGAGGAAGATGTTAATATTGAGTATTTAAAGATATGGAGCATGAAGTGTATATATTTGCTTGAATATATATTTAAACTTAGCCATATAATACTATTGCTCATCATGTTTGTTTATATCTTGTTTTGTGTTCTTTTTTTTATGTAATTTTTGAATTTGCCGTTGTAACACCAGAATTTCGCTTTAGAATCTCTCTCTCTCACTCTCTAATGTTTAAAACTAACACAGATGATAAATCTCACTTGTTACCACTTCTTTTGTTAGTATCTTTCTCATAAAGCATTTCCAGATGTGTTGTAATTAAAATTATTTATCCCTCTCTTTCAAGTGGAGAAGATTTGTGAATACAATGGAAAAAAATACAAGGTAAGATCCCCCAATGTTTTGTATTTGTAAGTAAAGTTGGGAAGTACTACTACTACTACTACTACTACTGTTCTACTACTATTGTTACAATATAAAATACTGATTAAAATAAGACATTTTTAATAAAAAATGTAAATTATAATTAAAAAATTATCTTGGAAGACTATTTTGTTTATTACATTTTCTCTAAAATCCATGTATGAAGTTAAAGGATAACTGACTACTAACATTCCATCTAATATGAATTATTGGGACCAGCTGGTCACAAATAATATTAAAAAAGGCTAAGAAGTTGTGTTGTATTTCACAAAGAAATTCTGTTTTGTCCGCCTGATCACCAACATATCAATATTCTTTTCAACATTTTTTTAATATTGATAAATATAAGATAAATTACTTGTAAATGAAAACAGTATGTACAGCTACAGTTAAATAGCTGGTAGCTGTACACCCAAACTCTCAATATGAGGTAAAATCTCATCAACTGTGAACTAGAGCCTTTTCACAACATCTGGCCAAGTCAGGAACACTCTAGAGGAGGTATGCGGGTCACTGTCAAAGCCGACAATCAAGAGATGGCTTTATGAAGTAAATAAAGACGCTTTACAAGGGGCAAACCACTGGCTGAAAGAGAAGAGCAACTTATGATCAAAAGCATACCATATCTTCTGTCAAAATGGTAGAGGCACTATTAAGACTGTCACTGGTGTTTATTCATGACCTGACACTGAAACATGCTGATAAAAGTAGCAGAATTAATTCTGAAGTGTATACAGCTATTGTCTCTGGTAAGATTTAGCCAGGTTCTGCAAAACTCATAGGATGTCACTTCATACTGTATTGTGCATACGGATAATGAAACTAAATATACAGTGAAAGCTACCCAAGGTAAAGAAATGGCATATCCCTAAGTCAGTCACATGAGCTACCTAATAGAGAATGTTCTTCACTTACTGAAGACAAGCCTGAAAGTAGAAAGACTCACAAACAAGCAACAGCTGAAGGCAGCTGCATTAAAGACCTGGCGAAGCATCATAAGGGAGGAAACTTAGCATTTTGACATGTCCATGGGTTTCATTCAGACTTCAGGCAGTAATTGACTGCAAAGGATTTTCATCCAAGTATTAAATGTAATCCTTATTTCTGTAATTATGTTAGTTTTTGTCTATTATTATAGGGAAAAAAAAAAAAAAAAAAAATAATATATATATATATATATATATATATATATATATATATATATATATACAGTGGTGTGAAAAACTATTTGCCCCCTTCCTGATTTCTTATTCTTTTGCATGTTTGTCATACTTAAATGTTTCTGCTCATCAAAAACCGTTAACTATTAGTCAAAGATAACATAATTGAACACAAAATGCAGTTTTTAAATGAAGGTTTACATTATTAAGGGAGAAGAAAAACTCAAAATCTACATGGCCCTGTGTGAAAAAGTGATTGCCCCCATTGTTAAAAAATAACTTAACTGTGGTTTATCACACCTGAGTTCAATTTCTGTAGTCACCCCCAGGCCTGATTACTGCCACACCTGTTTCAATCAAGAAATCACTTAAATAGGAGCTACCTGACACAGAGAAGTAGACCAAAAGCACCTCAAAAGCTAGACATCATGCCAAGATCCAAAGAAATTCAGGAACAAATGAGAACAAAAGTAATTGAGATCTATCAGTCTGGTAAAGGTTATAAAGCCATTTCTAAAGCTTTGGGACTCCAGCAAACCACAGTGAGAGCCATTATCCACAAATGGCAAAAACATGGAACAGTGGTGAACCTTCCCAGGAGTGGCCGGCCGACCAAAATTACCCCAAGAGCGCAGAGACAACTCATCCGAGAGGCCACAAAAGACCCCAGGACAACATCTAAAGAACTGCAGGCCTCACTTGCCTCAATTAAGGTCAGTGTTCACGACTCCACCATAAGAAAGAGACTGGGCAAGAACGGCCTGCATGGCAGATTTCCAAGGCACAAACCACTTTTAAGCAAAAAGAACATTAAGGCTCGTCTCAATTTTGCTAAAAAAAACATCTCAATGATTGCCAAGACTTTTGGGAAAATACCTTGTGGACCGACGAGACAAAAGTTGAACTTTTTGGAAGGTGCGTGTCCCGTTACATCTGGCGTAAAAGTAACACAGCATTTCAGAAAAAGAACATCATACAGTACCAACAGTAAAATATGGTAGTGGTAGTGTGGTGATCTGGGGTTGTTTTGCTGCTTCAGGACCTGGAAGGCTTGCTGTGATAGATGGAACCATGAATTCTACTGTCTACCAAAAAATCCTGAAGGAGAATGTCCGGCCATCTGTTCGTCAACTCAAGCTGAAGTGATCTTGGGTGCTGCAGCAGGACAATGACCCAAAACACACCAGCAAATCCACCTCTGAATGGCTGAAGAAAAACAAAATGAAGACTTTGGAGTGGCCTAGTCAAAAACCTGACCTGAATCCTATTGAGATGTTGTGGCATGACCTTAAAAAGGCAGTTCATGCTAGAAAACCCTCAAATAAAGCTGAATTACAACAATTCTGCAAAGATGAGTTGGCCAAAATTCCTCCAGAGCGCTGTAAAAGACTCGTTGCAAGTTATCGCAAAAACGCTTGATTGCAGTTATTGCTGCTAAGGGTGGCCCAACTAGTTATTAGGTTCAGGGGGCAATTCCTTTTTCACACAGGGCCATGTAGGTTTGGATTTTTTTTCTCCCTAAATAGTAAAACCCCTCATTTAAAAACTGCATTTTGTGTTTACTTGTGTTATCTTTGACTAATAGTTAAATGTGTTTGATCAGAAACATTTTGTGTGACAAACATGCAAAAGAATAAGAAATCAGGAGGGGGGCAAATAGTTTTTCACACCACTGTATATATATATATATATATATATATATATATATATATATATATATATATATATATATATATATATATATATATAAAATCATTTGTTACTGCCCAGATTAAAGTAAGGCATTTTTCCCCTTGGATCCTGATGGGACCTACTGTCAATCCTGGGCATGATAAAGTGGTAACAATGCTATACAAATTTCTATATATTCCCTCATGGGCTTATTGAATGAAGGATGTAGAGTTTGTACAGTATAACTTGTGAATCCCAATGGAAGTCATTTCAACAGTTCTAAAAGTGCTCAATATCTTTCAATAGAATATGAATGTCTAGTGTAACTACATTATGTTTATTTGAGCCATATGTAATAGTAGTGGTGTAATCGGGATTGGTTCCTGCTTGTCTAGAGTGAAAGATCTTCCTATATTATAACACTGTTTAACATAATAACACATGAGTAAAATATATAAGATGGAGTGTACAATCCTAGAGGGTTTTTTTTTTTTTTTTTTTTTTTTTTTGCATTAACTCCTTAGGCTGGTGAAACCTGGACGGACCCCAAGAAACCTTGTGCAACATTTCACTGTACAACAGAAGGCACTGAAATAGAGAACACAGTGTGTCCACTGCAGCTTTGTCCTGAGGTGCGCCTGCTCAAACTATAAACTCACTTTCTATTTTAGAATAAAGCATCATGGGCTTGACTAGTTTGTGTATACCTAGGAACTTCGTGTTTGGGACCAACATCATTGCTGTTATTCATGTATGTAAAATATCTTGCATCATTTTGGTTTTTCATTTTTTTTTTTTTTTACAGAAATATGCAATATTTCGAAAAGATGAATTTAATTGTTTATAGGATATATATATATATATATATATATATATATATATATATATATATATATATATATATATATATATATATATATATATATATATAAAGAAGAAAATCTGTCAAAAAATCCTTCTTTTGGGGCATATGTTGTGTGGGTGATATTATTTTACCATATTTTTCCTTTGATCTAAATTCTAATGCTTAGAAATAGACACACATTATGTGTGCTGAAAATGTGACTCCAGTGCATACAACACCTGTGCATACATTTTTAGTCCAGGTGCTATTTTATGTTATTTACACCTGGCTTGTGTATACCTTCTAGGCAACACAACGTGTGAGGTCAGACTGTCCAAAATTTCTGTTGAGAACTGCACTCCGGAGGTGACATTGCCTACCTGTGAAGGCACCTGTGCATCAGGCTCCCTGTAAGACCCTTAATTTATTAAGATGTTTTGTTCATGCGATAGTCCTGTAGGAATAAGACATTCTGATTACATTCCTTAATAAGTGCATTCATGACAAAAAAATATATATACACTACCGTTTAAATGTTTGCGGTCACTTTCTAACTGCATGATCGTTCCTGATTTTTATTTCTTTCTACATTGTAATTTCCCACTTTTTATGCAGTTACACAGGTAGAACTGTGGCACTGTGATATATCTATATCCAACTTTATTTTACAAATGTGGTAGTTTGATAAAGCATAAATTTTGTTTCCCACTATTTGTTATTGAAAATACTAAGTGTCATTTCACTATTCAAAAAATTAACCTATTTGGGACATCCACAATTTTGATATTAAAATAGCTAAGCTAGCAAGATTGTTCAGTTATATCTTCAGGCAGACTCCAAACCTACAGTAATGTGGTCTTTGCAGGCGAGGTTGATGAATAAGATCTTTTACAACATCTAAAGAACATACTTTTGGTAGCACTGTGACACACAGAAACCACACATCTTTTACAGTACATCTTTGTTAGCATTTTGCCAGAATGACATCTGACAATTTTTTCCTGGTTACAGAACATACAGTACAGTACATCGTAGAAACTACCAGAAAGTTGCATACAGTACCAGGGAGTTGTATTTTTTGTTTGTATAATGTTTGTAATTGTGTACTATTTGTAGGTGGGTGAACTCTGAGACATCTCTGCAGTTGGAGCAAAAATCGGTCTGTTGCCGAACGAAAGACTTTGAAATTAGACACATTCGTTTGGTCTGCCATGGAGGCATAGAGAGGCAGTACACCTACAAACACATCACCAGCTGTGCGTGCCAGCATGAAGTCTAAAACCTCAAAAGATTTAAAATGTTGCTGTAATTTAATAAAGAGCAAAGTATTTACAGCTACATTTCATACATATATCTCTGTGATTTGATTTTCATGATTTGCTATTTTTCATACTATCAGTTTATTGTGATTAAAGTTTTTATTAAATTTTTTAGTTTTTTTGGGTGGTAATAATTGGTGTTGCTCATATCTCTTGTGTTTAGTACCAAAGAGCTTTTAACAAGGATTCCCTGGAAGATGTTTTTGTTTTCTTTTATTACATTTTGAAAGTAATTTAATTAATTATTAAATTTAAGAATTTTAAAATTATATAGATTTTAATATAAAATTATATAGCTTTTAAAGCGCTGGACTAGTTCCTTTTTTTGTTTCTTTTCAATAATTCTGCTAAATGATAATGCCTAAATACCTCTAAATAATGTATTAATATGACTTAATCAGTAAATAAAGTTAAGCAAAGTATTGTGTGGCTATTTAATTTTCTCCTCAGCAATTTCATACATTTTTAAAAAAGTTTTCAAATATGTTAATAGAGTGTTATATATTTTACAAATGTTAGTCCCAGTCCACTGGTTTGATTAGATAAGAAGTATCCCAAGAGTGCTGATATTTTGTAATACTGTACAGTATGTATTACTTTGCTTTTCTTTTTTTGTTGCATAACATTCCAATTCTAGCTACATTTAAAACAATATTGACTAAAATATCACTTAATTGGTATACATTTTTTATTAATAGAATTGTTATTGGGCAGTGGTGTAGTGGTTAGCACTGTCGCCTTGCACCTCCAGGGTCTGGGCTCGATTCCTGTCTCTGTGTGCATGTAGTCCTGTTCTCCCTGTGCTTGGTGGGTTTCCTCCAGGTACTCCGGTTTCTTTCCATAGTCCACAGACATGCAGATTAGGCCATTAGGCCAACTGCCATTCCCAAATTGCCCGTAGTGTGTGAGCGAGTATATGTGTGTGCACTAGGATGGATTGGCACCGTGCCCAGGGTGTACCCCGCCTCATGTCCTAAGTCTGCTGGGATAGGCTCCAGGTCCCCTGTGACCATTAATACAGGGTAAAGCGATATAGATGATAAGTGAGTGAAAACTGTTATTAAAGCAACATCATACTTTGTTGTACTAAATATCAGCATGGCTAGGATTACAGTTAAAGTTAAATGTGTGCATAGACTTAGTCTTTCAAACAGAGTTTTTCACTCCAGACATCTTATATTATCATACATGTCAGCATATGTGCTTTAATCAATGGCTAGACGTGGCCTGTTCCCTCATTCATGACTAATCAAGCAGATAAAATGCTTGGTGATTCTGAGTGTTGCATTTGGTAGCTGTTAACTCAAACTCTCAACATGACAACTATACAGTATCCAAGAGATGGATGCCATCATTATAATGAAAAACGTCTCGGGTTACTTCGCTGTAACCTTGTTCCCTGAAAAGGTGGGAACGAGATTCTGCGTGAAAACGCTACGGGAACATATTTTCGTGTTGCCGGTTGTGAAGCATGTGTGTATCAAACACGCCAAATTTTGGCTTGACGTCATCTGATGAGACGCACCTGCAGGTTATAAATACATTGGTTACTTAATCGGAATGGTTATTACCGTCGCGCTCACCACCATGTAAAGACAACAGCTGCCAAAATAAATCAGTTGCATTTCAAAGTCATTCATAAAATGGCCGCCAGGTGGCGCAAAGTGACATATCAGCGTTAGAGGAGCGCATCCAGACTTTAGAGAGTGTTAGAGAGTGTGAGCGCAGCGTTATTCCCGTAGCGGACAGTTTGGGTGCCACAGGCGGAGATAAACAGCCCCCGACCCCGGCATTAGAGCCTTCACAGCAGGGCGAGTGGGTGACGACTCGGCGGCATACTCGTTCAGCCAAAGCTAACACTAAGGCTAGCCCCCCGGAGCACACCTCCTCTGCGCTTCATGAAGTAGTATGCTCTGGTCCCATCCCAATGAGACGTGGTGCCATAGCTTACAGCAGGTTATGGTCGCTGAACCGCTGGATGTCCAGGTGGTGCTCCGAAAATAATGTGGGCTACATAGATAATTGGAAGACCATTGAGGGCAAAGCTGGCCTGTTAGGGCGGGACGGTGTCCATCCCACTCGGGAAGGTGCTGCTCTCATTTCCTGTACTATAGCTCATAGTCTCAGTAGAGGTCTAGTTAATCTGTGACAATCCAGAGCCCAGGCCAGGGAGCAGACAGACAGGCTAAACTAACCGTCTGCTAGCTGCATGAGTCGTCACTCAGGGTTCACCATATTGAGACTGTGTCTGTTCCCCGATATAAGCAAAAATGTAGAAAGAATCAGAAAATCTGTTTCAATAATCTAATTAACATAAAGACCACAAACTCCGATCACACTGAATGCGCAGCCGGCACCTCTGATCTGAAGCTAGAACTGTTAAATATTAGATCTCTCGCATCAAAAGCGGTTATTGTTAATGAAATTATCACAGATCAGGCATTTGATATACTCTGTTTAACTGAAACATGGGTTAAACAGGACGAGTATGTACTGTAGCTCTAAATGAAGCTAGTCCTCCTGGATACAGCTACAGATGTCGCCATTAAAAACGCGCGTTTCGAGAAAAGGGATCCCGTGACTTGCCGCGGCTTTGCGCGGCTGCGTGCGGGAAGCTGTGAACATGCCCTTCATTACCTGTAGGGGGCAGTCGTGTTTCAGTCTGAAGTATTGTGTGTCTACTGAAGCCGAAAATGTGTGCAAATTAAACTGTGCATGCGTGTTTGGAGACGCTGTGCCCGCGCTGTGTATCAGTCGGTTGGGAATCATCACGGAGGTTACAACACGGCGTGGCTGGAGCTGGAGTTTGTCGTGTTCGAGGTAAGTTTAGCTTTCTTTTTTGGATGTGATTCTCGCTTTCATGACTCCCAATTAATGTTCATCTTAATCTCAGGATGTACAATTAGCAATATTTCAGTTTTTAATAGTGTGGAGATTCACAAAACACCGTTTTCGTGTAAAAACCTGAACCTACGGAGTCGTGTGTGTTAAAGCATTAAATGGTAAAAGAGCACTAGCAATAAACGTTTTTGTCTGAATCCGAATTTTATTAATAAGTTACAAGTTAAATTTCAACTGTAAAGAACCTGTACATATGTTCATACAGTATTGACAGCAGCTCTAATTTGTCTAAATCGCATTGCAGACAAGAAAAATAAGTCGAGTCATCCTGTGACCCTGCATGCTTAATCTTTCCACACATGATTCTTGCTTCTCACTTTTTCCTTAATCTGCGGTTCGGTTCTGGTTTCGGTCTGTTCTCATGAGTTGTGAAGCGAGAGGAACAAAGTATAAATATTGTTCATTTGCTAAATTAAGTATCATGAATTTTAATTGAATATCTATCTCTATTTTTTTCACAGCAGTTTGTGACTGAAAGTGTGTCTGCATCTGACTTCAGGAGTTTCCTGACCAACGTATCTAACGGTCATATTTAAAAATCATAAAGTACAAAACGTTCACAAAACACCGTTTTCGTGTAAAAACCTGAACCTACGGAGCCCCCCAGGGGTCCTGTGGTAAATAAATAAATAAATAAATAACGAACCGAGCGCGGATTAATACACCGAGATGTGTATTTCTTACCCCCCACACCTCGTGAAAACGGCGTGTTCAGACAAAGGCTCGCCAGTTAGATGCCATTTCTGAACAAACTGAGTCGTGTGTGTTAAAGCATTAAATGGTAAAAGAGCACTAGCAATAAACGTTTTTTTTCTGAAGCCGAACTTTATTAATGAGTTACGAGTAAAGAACCTGTACATATGTTCATACAGTATTGACAGCAGCTCTAATTTGTCTAAATCGCATTGCAGACAAGAAAAATAAGTCGAGTCATCCTGTGACCCTGCATGCTTAATCTTTCCACACATGATTCTTGCTTCTCACTTTTTCCTTAATCCCTCGCTGATCTATCTTGTATTTTTCTAACGGTGTCAGAAACTTTGTGTTAGTAGCACTGCTTGACATGCTTGATGCCTTCCTCTTTTGTAATTTGCTTTGGAAAAAGGCAAACTTACAAAAGATGAAGAAATGCCTAAATGTAGTTGTACGAATAAAAGATTATGTAATGATACAATGTAAATATTTTCACAGAAACAAAGCGTAAAGATGAGACATGAATCTGAAGAGGATCTCTTTGATGATTGCCTGGTAAAGCATTGTTTTCTTATTAATTATACAATTTATTAATACCTTGAATATAGTGTTTGTTGTATTGGACAGAAGCATATAAATGCAAATGAATATATAAATATGAGTAATTATTGAACGAATTTTCATGTTTGGACTAACCCTTTAAATACAAACTCAGCATTCATCATAGGATTTCCTGACACTGTAAAGGTGCAGAGTAATCTATGGAGTGTAGCCATCTCATGCCATGTTTTACAATGTTTGAGTGAAGTTTAACAATCTGAAGTATATGAAGTGATGGTCATTTTTTTATTATCAATTATTTTTATTTTTTCCTCTGTGAAATGAAGTCAGCACAGGTTGAAGCAATTCAGATTTTTTTGTTTTTTTTGTTTCTCAAAATAAATTATTTATTTTCTTGTACATTTTATGCAGGGGGACAGACGGAGTGATGCCAGTATGCACCTTCTTAAAATCCTTGTCGTCTGTGCTGTTGAAGGGGAAGAACCGGTTGGTGTATCCATAATCCTTGAAGGAGAGGAAATTTTGCAAGAATGTGGCAATAGCTCCGAGCACTGCGCTACACATTTGAGCTATTTTCAGAAAGTTCTTCTAGAACTTGATGGGATTAAGCTATCACCAAAAGTGCAAGCTTTAAAGATGAAGTTATCTTAAAACATTTGATTTGGCTTGACTACAAGTCTTTACATGTTGTGTTTACATGTTCAGCTTAATGTTTTAATGCGTTATGGTTTCAATGGCATACTTTTAAGTGCACTAGTCCAGAGTGCTGATTTGAATGTTGCAACTTCACTGCTTCCGAGGGCTATTAAGTTTTAACGTTTATTCTACAGTTTGTTTAATGTATTTTCTGCTGTATTTTATTTCTAAATGAATGCTGTATTTTATTTATTATTATTTTACACAATTTTGTTTAAAACAAGTATTTCAGGCCCTGGTGCCGTGCAGTTTTTTCTATGGATGCAAAATTTAGCTGAATGCACTTTTATTAAAAAGACAACATGGATCTAGACTGTGAACGTCACAAATATTTGGTAATGTTGGTGAATAAACTGTTTAATTATATTTTAGATGTGTGATTTATGAAAGATATAGATGAAATAATTACTTAAGTTTCTTTCCAAATCATAAATTAGCAATATTTACATTATTATAGGGAGTAATATAAATTGATAAAACCAAGTTAAGGGAAAATCTCACAAAACAAAATGATAGTAATTTCATAAAATTAAGGTTCCTGCTGAAACAATAATGAATTAACTTTACTTGATTATTTTAAATAAATCTAATTTGTGCATTAAATATAATTATGTAACTTTTACTTGATTTCTTTTATTGTTAATTTAATTAAGTAAATTTTACCTGACAATTACGGGTGAGTTTTACTTAGGCTGAATCACAATTCTATTTTCTTCCCCTTGTCCCTTGAAACGAAGTGGAAAGGGGAAGGGTATAAATATTTCCCCTAAGAAATGGGACAGCACTGTTATACGTCATCATACGTTGTCGCTGGTTCCTAATGTTACGTCAGAGGACATGCGCCAATGTTTATCACACATTCCAATAAGAGAGATTACACACTCCCAAAGGTTTTTTGCGCCGTATTTCGATTTTTAAAAAAAAGTTGCTCATTTTCACCACGAACACGGATGAGTCTTCGGGTGTCCTCAGCGGTCCATATACAGAATATAAATTACAAAACTGTGGTCACGTTGCAATAAGTAAGAATAGTGTAAGCACCGTTCATTTACATGTACACATATGGCCGTAAGCAAAACAAACAATGCGTTATCAAATGCTCGGCAAACTGCCGTGCTACTGAACTTTCATATTTGTTTGTAGCATGCAGTAAAGTGTATGTGACATAAAAATATATATTTGTAATATTGTGCAATATGTGCTACTGTATCTGCTAGCAAACTTTAGCGATTTTTTTTGCAAACGTTTCTTTACAGAACATCACCATAAACACAAACACAAGACTAAAGGTAATATACATATAATGAAAACTTGTCATAAAAATCTTTATTAATGGCAAAAATGACAACATTTATGGGTCTGCTTGCTCGAGTGAGCAGCCATGTTGAAAACTTCGCTTAGCCCTTCGTTTGAAGTGAGGTCCTGAAAAATCTTCGTTTGGAGGGCTATCTGGACCTTCCCCCTCCCCCTACACCTCCAACCAAAAGAGAAATGAGACACCACTACCCCTGCACGTGAACGCGCCAAATGGAAGGGTATGGGGAAGGGGTAGAAATGGGATTCAGCCTTAATATTGGAGCAATAAAATTTACTTAAAATCTGTGTCCAAATTGTTATGAGGATTTTATCAAGTAAATCTTACAAGTTCTTTTTTTCAGTGCATGGGTGAACACGATGTTTTAAGAATTTAATTTTATATATATATTTATTTATTGTGTGTGTGTGTGTGTGTGTGTGTGTGTGTGTGTGTGTGTGTGTGTGTGTGTGTGTGAGAGAGACCGGTGCAACTCAAACGTCCTATTCCATTGTCACTCATACTGCCGTAGTTTTTAGAGCCCTAAAAAAGCATTCGCTAGTAAGTAAGTAAATAAAAGGCAAATGAATAAATAGTTTTAAATTATATATATACAGGGGCATAGATTTAGGGTGGACGGAGGGGATGTGTCCCCACCAATATCCTCTGACCATTGAAATGTCCCCACCAATAATTTAATCCACTTTTTTTTTTAATCGTTCTGTCAACATTAACCTAGACACGCAGAAAGGGATAAATCACGTTCTCTCCTTGAGTCCTCCCGCCCCCAAAACAAATATGAACATTTTGATTGGCTGTGCCTTTCCCTGCCATCATGTGATAGACTATGGCTGCGTTCAGACACAAGCAGCGCCAAATGCAGTGGACTCACATTCATTACAGCAGGCCAGGATATAGTCTGTGAATACGGACTTAAAACTAACAGCAGATTAAACAGCTAAATGTAAAAGTATAAATATGATCCCTGTCAGTCTCCTAATCTAATGACTGTTTGTCAGAAATCAGTATTGTGAAAGAAATTGATAAGCTAATATACTAATATTGCCATATGGCTAGAATTTTGTTGACACCAATAGAAAATCCTCTTCAGAAAAATAGTTTTTAAAATGCATTAACTTACTTGGCGAACATTAATGATTTGATTCGAGGTTTGCACACTAAGACTCAGAAAAAGTGAAATAAAATGATTGCTGTTTAAATGCCATGTGTTTATACTGTTCCCTAGCAAGGCTACACTCGATGCTGCGTGAAAACGCTATGGGAACCAGTTTGTCGCGTTGCCGGTCGTTGAAGCATGCTGTGAAAACACGCCAAAGTTTTTGGCTATATATAACCTCGACAGGTGACGTCATCTGATTAGATGTAGGTGGAGGTTATAAAAACAGGTGAGCCGGCAACGACCTCAGATCATTTGTCTTCAGAGCCTAGTTGTGAAGCGTGCTTGTGATAAACCAGCAAAATAAGAAGGTGTTTAACTCACCGATTTGACGAGTTTAATCCCTCCGTGTGTGATAATCCATATCGGAGTGCGATCTCTACACTGCTTTGACTAGTGCTGCGCGCGCCGCGCATTCCGTGAGAAGCTGCGAGCCGCCACGCGTTCCTGGCTTAAAACTTGTGCATCTGACAGAGCTGCGGCAGACGGAGGTAAGAAAACTCCTTTCTTCCGCGTTGTCATAACGAGGATTTCTCTCTTTTTTACTGGAGATGAAAATAGCCTTAAGCACTAAAACAAGCAGTAGACGGCAGCTTCTGTCTGGTGGCCGGGGGGCGGAGCCTCAATGACGCTCTCTCCCCCCCCACCCCCTCTCAGCTCTCTTCATATGAGTTAACCCTTTCATGGAGTAGGCTGTATTCATGCTGTGTTTTTCATGCCATCGACTTATTTGTTTATTTAAATATAGTCGATATGGAAACGCGGGATTGTATGATGACGCCCAGATAGCAGAGACTCTCTCTCCTGGGACATCATCCTCCCTGGTAAGCTTATACTTCCTTTCTAGCTGTGTAGACTTTTATCTGCCCTGGAGGGAAAAGCTTTTCAGGCAGTGGGTCAGCTTGGTGCTCCACTGCACACAGGAGGTCAGACTGATTTAAAATATGTATATATATATGTATGTATGTGTATATATGTGTATATATATGTATGTATGCATGTATGTGTATAAAATAAAATAAATGGGGGTGGCCCCCCCAATAGGGAAAGGCACCCAGAATTCCTTTTTAACGAATATGTGTTCTCCCTGGCACCCCCAGGAGGTCGGTGTTTTGCTCCGCCACCACTGGTGTTCGGGCAACACCAGTCTCCAATAGGCTGTTAGTTCTTCGGTTTTTCCTGCCATGCTTCAGGATGCCGAACATCTAACATCCTACCCCCGTTTAACCAAGCTGCCGAAACTTCAAATTCAAAATTCTAATTTTATTGGTCACATACACAATCATACACAGTATAATATGCAGTGAAATGCTTTATACGACCGCCAGTGACCTTAAAAAAAAAGAAAATAAAAGCTTGTACGTAAAATAAATAATCAATAAAAAGGAAATACTAAAGAAATAAATTTAACTAGTAAAATTAACTGTGCATAAGGGCATAATAAAATATTGCAAAAATATAGGATTAAAGTGACAGTGGTTGTGCAAGTATGCATGGAGGTGACATGTGCAATTGTCCAACTTTTGCCCTTTTATGAGAAACTGGCAGCGTGGAAGCTACTGCCAAGTATATCTCCTTGGGTACTAAGCACTGGAGAGAGGAACTACAGGATTCAGTTCTCACTTCACCTTCTGTGTTTTCAATGGCGTGGCCTCCACTTCCATGAAACCAGAAAGTGCGCATCTGCTGACAGGCTGCCGGGGAAGGGGGCCATGGAACATGTTCCCCCACCAGACAGTGAGTCAGGCTACTACAGTCGGTATTCTTGGTTCCCAAGAGGAACGGGGGCTGCGTCCAATATTTCAGATTTTGCGGGCTCTCCCGCTACCTGAAAATCAATGAATACAGTTCAGTTCTTGACTGTAAAGGTGATTGCTCTCAACCCTACCAAGCGATTGTTTCTGACAATCGATTTAAGGACGCTTACTTTCATACAGAAACATTGCCACAACACAGGGAGATCCTGAGGTTTGCTTTCGGGGGCGAAGCTTACCAGTATCGGGTCCTTCCATTGGTCTAGCTCACCCGCACACATACAAAATGCACGGATTTAGCCCTGGCTCTTACGGGAGTCCCAGGGCATCCGGTGGCTAGTGCTTCGACATCAGCATGTTGTCCTAGCTCATCTCTGTTCTCAGGACTGGGACCCAACGCCACGAAAGCGTGCTTTTTCCTGTGCAGAGGACAACACATTGGGTGCTATATGGGATTCGGTCGTAAGCGGGCACAGCTGTCTCCCGCTCGTATCGAACCCATTCTCAACACCCTCAAGGAAAACAAGCTAGACCAGAAAGTGACCATCACTTTCGGACATCCTAGCTCTCATGGCAGCTGTATCCACGGTGACACCTTTGGACCTTCTGCACATGAGAGCATTCTAAGTTGTGGCTAAGAACCAGGGGATATCACTAGGGCCAATCCCCAATATGGGTTACGCGCCAGGTGCTTCGTACCCTTTCTACGTGGTTCAGACCCCGGTCTCTACTCTGGGTCCCACTCTAAGTTCATCTTGTCGTCGCTGAGGCTAACGACAGATGCTTCCCTCATAGGCTGGGGTGCGGTCTCTGATGACTGTCCAGCCCAAGGGAGCTGGAGAGGCTATCTTCTCGCATGACACAGCAATTGCCTCGAAATAATGGCTCTATTTCTGGCCCTAAAGCACTTCCTCCAGCAGTTGAGAGGCTGCCATGTCCTAGTGCGGGGGACAACACTATGGCAGTCTCATATATTATCGCCAGGGCGGACTGTGCTCGCGCCGCTAACAGCTATCGCACCAGGTTCCTGTCCCTCAGAGCGATTTATATTCCAGCATGGATGCGGGAGCAGTAGTACTGTCCAGTCTATCTCTGACACACGGGGAATGGTAACCCCACTCCGAAGTAGTCAGGGAGAGATTTTCATGTAGCAAGGCGGACCTCTTGCCTTCTAAGATATGCTTCGCCTTTTACTGCTCTTCAGATTTATGTCCACCGCATCAGCTAGTGGCGTAGGTCAGAGCAGCTTCTACATGTTTTGGATGAGAGATGCTATTGCCCTCTCCTATGAGGCGCGTGGGTTCACTTCGCCTCTGGTAATCAGGGCTCTTTCAACCCTGGGGATTGCCTCATCTATTGCATTAGCAAGAGGAATTCCCCTGCAGCAAGTATATGCTAAGCAGGTAAACCCAGTCCACTGCCGAATTGTTTCAGTGCTGGAGTTTCCCTCCTCGGGTCTGTGCCCTACTACTCTCAGGACGTACGTGACTGCATCCTCTCTCAACTATCTTCAGAAAGCTCCATAAACCCAGCAGGCACCCTATTGCTCTTGAAGCCTTCTGTCCTCCGCGCTTACAGCTTCGGAGCAGGAGAGACTTCACTTGCTGTGTCCAGCTTGTGCTCTTCAGATCTACGTCCACCGCATCAGCTAGTGGCGTAGGTCAGAGCAGTTTCTACATGTGCTGGATGAGACATGCTATTGCCCTCTCCTATGAGGCGCGTGGCCTCACTTCGCCTCTAGGAATCAGGGCTCTTTCAGCCAAAGGGATTGCCTCATCTATTGCACTAGCAAGAGGTATTCCCCTGCAGCAAGTGTCTGCTAAGCAGGTAAACCCAGTCCACTGCCGAATTGTTTCAGTGCTGGAGTTTCCCTCCTCGCAACAGGCACCCTATTGCTCTTGAAGCCTTCTGTCCTCCGCGCTTACAGCTTCGGAGCAGGAGAGACTTCACTTGCTGTGTCCAGCTTGTGCTCTTCAGATCTACGTCCACCGCATCAGCTAGTGGCGTAGGTCAGAGCAGTTTCTACATGTGCTGGATGAGACATGCTATTGCCCTCTCCTATGAGGCGCGTGGCCTCACTTCGCCTCTAGGAATCAGGGCTCTTTCAGCCAAAGGGATTGCCTCATCTATTGCACTAGCAAGAGGTATTCCCCTGCAGCAAGTGTCTGCTAAGCAGGTAAACCCAGTCCACTGCCGAATTGTTTCAGTGCTGGAGTTTCCGTCCTCGGGTCTATGCCCTAGCACTTTCAGGACGTGCGTAACTGCATCCTCTCTCAACTATCTTCCAAAAGCTAACTATAAACCCAACAGGCACCCTATTGCTTTTGAAGCCTTCTGTCCTCCGCGCTTACAGCTTCGGAGCAGGAGAGACTTCACTTGCTGTGTCCAGCTTGTGCTCTTCAGATCTACGTCCACCGCATCAGCTAGTGGCGTAGGTCAGATGCTATTGCCCTCTCCTATGAGGCGCGTGGGCTCACTTCGCCTCTAGGAATCAGGGCTCATTCAACCAGGGGATTGCCTCAGCTATTGGATTAGCAAGAGGTATTCCCCTGCAACAAGTGTGTGCCAAGCAGGTAGACCCAGTCCACTGCCAAAATGTTTCAGTGCTGGAGCTTCTGCAGTAAAAGCTTGTCCTTGGGCTTGTGCCCTAGTACCCTCAGGATTTTCTTAGCTGCATTGTTTGAAGCCTTCTGTCCTCCGCCTTTTACAGCTTCGGAGCAGGAGAAACTTCACTTACTATCCAGTATGTGCTCTTCAGATTCACGTCCACCGCATCAGCTAGTGGCGTAAGTCAGAGCGCCACTATACTGGGTGAGAGATGCATATTGCCCTCTCCTATGAGGCGCGTGGGTTCACTTCGCCTCTGGGAAGCAGGGCTCACCCAACCAGGGTGATCATCCCAGTCTCACCAGCAGGAGGTATCCCCTGCAGTAATTGTGTGGCGCGAAGGGTTGGTTCCTCCCCGCACACATTTCTTACATTTATAAATCTGGATGTTCATGCTACTCCGGGCTCACTGCCCCCGAGTTAGCTGCCCAGGCATAGCTCTGAGACCTTCTTGGCTTTGTGCGCACACGCTACACAACCTTGGGGTCCAGACACCTGTAGTGCGGCGGCGTTGGTATTCTCGTTCCCATAGCGTTTTCACGCAGCATCGAGTGTAGCCTTGCTAGGGAACGTCTCGGGTTACATTTCTGTAACCCTGTTCCCTGAAAGGCGGGAACGAGATGCTGCGTCGCAATGCCGCACTACCACGTGACCGGACGGCTGTTCAGACAAATTAATCTGAGGTCGTTGCCGGCTCACCTGTTTTTATAACCTCCACCTACATCTAATCAGATGACGTCACCTGTCGAGGTTATATATAGCCAAAAACTTTGGCGTGTTTTCACAGCATGCTTCAACGACCGTCAACGCGACAAACTGGTTCCCATAGCGTTTTCACGCAGCATCTCGTTCCCGCCTTTCAGGGAACAGGGTTACAGAAATGTAACCCGAGACGTTTTGTCAGGTAACAGAACCTAAACACCTGTGCTGTATATCAGACAGCGATGGAGAGAGTGTAGATTACACACAGGTGCTCTCTATTTAGTCATCAGCACTCATCAGGCAATGTCTATGGGCAACTGACTGCACTCAGACCAAAGGGGGCTGAATAATTACACACACCCCACTTTTCAGTTATTTATTTGTAAAAAAAAAATGTTTTAAATCATGTATGATTTTCGTTCCACTTCTCGCGTGTACACTACTTTGTATTGGTCTTTCACGTGGAATTCCAATAAAATTGATTCATGTTTGTGGCTGTAATGTGACAAAATGTGGAAAAGTTCACGGGGGGGAATACTTTTGCAAGCCACTGTAGTTGTCCTGAGATTTACTGTAACATTGTTACCAATAATAGGCTGAGGCATTCTCTGTCCATGCTCATAAGGAATCCCTCAATGTTTTTCAATTAGGGGACAGAAGCAGATCAGCCATGTTGTAGTTCATGTGAAGAGGCGAGGTCACAGGAGGTCAATCTGAATGTTGATTATACTGTATATATAACATATAATATGTGTGCATGTATTATACATTTTGATTATACTAATATTTAGCATTATGAGGAGTGATAGGCTGAGGATGTAAGTGATTCATTAGTGTTTTTGGCAAAAGTTTTGAACTGACATTTCACTTTTTTGTCACGCTATTTCATCAGGTGGCAATGCTGTCCGGTCCTAGTGCAGTCAGAGGGGAAGAGTTAGGGTCAAAGCCATTGTTCACCCCCAAAAAAACTTTACTCACTATTTACTCCTTAAGTGGTTCCAAACTTTAATGATTTTCTTTATTTTGTTGAATACAAAATAAGATATTGGGGAAAAAAGCTGAAAACATTGACTTCCATAGCAGGAAAAACAAATACTATGTAAATCAATGATTACAGGTTTTCAGCATTCTACAAAATATCATCTTTAGTGTTTATCAGAAGAAAAAAAGAACAGCCTGGACAATATTGATGTCAAACAAATATGCCAGCAGTTTATTTCTGTTAACGAGAGGCGAAGGCATGTTTTTGTCTCCTTCATATAGGAGCAATAGGCATTGAGCTGTTGTGTGGTACTGTACCTACAGTAGTAGTTCATGTTTAGATGTAATCTACTTTTATATATATATATATATATATAGACAGATGATTGAGATGTTTCATTTGCACTAGGGCTCAATAAAGAATAGTTTTTATTTTATTAAAGATTATCTTTTTGTCAGTTATGAAACATTCCTTTAACTTTACACTATTCCTTAATTTAACTTAATGAATTGCATTTCGAGTGGATTAATATCAATCGAAGCATTGCTAGTGTTAATGTAAAGTGATTTCGCACCATATTAAGAAAAACATGTATATTATATACTATTATTTTAATCTCAAATAAAGTTGGCCTAATACAATATTGTTTCCAATGCTGAAGCAAACATGATTTTGTTTTAGTTTATTCGCTGAATACAACGCGACCCACATCACCTCTTGGTGAAGACCCACAGAAACCGTTACTGTAATCCCCCTTCTCACCTACTGTATCCTTGGTGTGAAGTTATCAAACCGGTTTCGCTGATAGGGTAATTCTGCTTCAAGCACTTTCCGATGCTGTTGCGAGGAAATTCCACCCCACAGCCCACAACAACAAGCAAATAAGAGACATAATTAACGAACTTCTTAGAAAGAAAAGATTGAGTTTTCCTCTTTTCTAAAAAAAAAAAAAATAATTAATGAATACTCTTACTTTTGTAAAGATTTTGAGTGACCATTTGCCATATACAGTACTGCCTGCTTTATTATAAATTTAATAAAACTTTATTGCAACTAAATTGTGTGTGTGTGCCTTATTGAATATTTAATAATGCTTCCGGAACATTGTTGTCCATACGTTTTACAGTATGTACAGTATATTGAAAACAGTGAAGCATAAAACACAAACCGAAAGGACAAATTAAGGTGTAAGTGCCATATCGCACTTTTTATGAATTTGTTGTTGTGTTTATTTTATTTTATTTTACTTGCTGTTATTTCATTTATTCTATAATTTATAATTTATTCTACCTTGTTCTATTCATTAGTAAAGCATTAAGCATTAAGTTGTTACATAAGCCATAAGCTTTAAATTTCTTAGTTATGCATCATAAGTTGATAATCGTAGGTTGGTCTGTGATGTCATTCTACTATTACATGCATTTGTGTGACTGTGATATGCTAGAAAGCTCAGTATAGATTTGGAAGGCTACGGAAACACAAGCTTTAGACCGTTAGCTAGTGAGAGCTCCCGGTAAGCTAGAAATGTAAAATACAGCAACGAGGTTGTTGTAACCGTAAGCTAACGTAAGCTGGGAAAGTAAGAAACAACAAGAGTGTTGTTAGATACCCAAGCCAAGATTGTAATCTACAAGATACAGCAAACAGGTTGTTGTAAAACTCAGAGATTTGCAAGATGCAGCAACTGGTGTCTGTAATAACAGTGGATTTACTCAAGACGACTGTATGAAGTGTTGATTCTTTGATGCTGACAAATAAACGACAAAAGACAAAGAGATCGGACTTCTGTCATGTGAGTGAAACTTTAAGACATTAGCTACGCGTCAAAACTAGTGAAATAAGCCAACCGCATCTACAAAGGAATGTACGAAACATTAACACCTTTACCGTGTTCAAATAAATACTGTAGAGTTACTGCATTATGTTTCAAGACATCCTTAATTTAAAAAAAAATTCCCTAATTATGTCCACAAATACTTTGACAACATACACTTATCAACTTATCCACATAAACTTATCCACACAAACTCTCCATGCACACACACACAATCTCTAAAAAATGTATATTAATAACATACATATACAAATAAACAAAAATATAAACGTCTATATTGAAGTTTACGGTGAACGCAGAGTCGGCTAAGCAGACGTGATGACGCGCGCGCCCTCACCTCTGTTACGGCTGCCTACAGTATTTGGCCAAAAGAATTATAATAATTGAACGATATGCCTGGTCCTGGAAAGAGACAACAGTCCGGCGCTGAGAAACGAAAGAACCGAAAGAAAAAAAAGGCCTAAGATGAAGCCTGTGCATCAATTCCAGAAATAAATGAGTTGGCTATATTACTTAATGTAAATATTCTACTAAATCTAACCTGAAATTATAAACTTGATATAAACCACTTTTGAATGGTTGAGCAAATTACCTTTTTTTAAGTTGCATCAAAAAGATTTAAGGCATTCATAATTTAAATATAAAAGCATAAAAAACTTAATTACATATTGATTTACACTCAAAACACATTTCTTTATATAAACATTTATTGTGGAATGAACATATTTTCATCCAAAATGTTAACAATAAGATTTTTTTTTTTTCAAAATGTATAAACACCAACAGTCATTCAACACTGTTAACTGAATTTGAAATTGAGAGGAAAAAAAAAAGATGTCTGCATTTATCCACAAATTTAATTTTGCAATGGGTACATTTTGTCCTTGTCAAACCTGCTGAAGAAGAACCAAACTAAATACTCTGCGACTAAAATAAATTACTCCATAAATGTATGTGTGCCCTGCGATGGATTGGCACCCTGTCCAGGGTGTACCCCGCCTAGTGCCCGAAGTCTCCTGGGATAGGCTCCAGGTCCCCCGCGACCCTGAACACAGGATTAAGCGGTATAGAAAATGAATGAATGAATAAAATTACAAATAGTAACACTCAACTTTGCAACATACATTTATTAATTGGACTGAAAAGAAAATTAGAAAATGTTCCTGAAACAAAATCAGCAGAGGTAAAACATGGAACATTCATGTGCGACTGATGGAAACTCAATAAGTCACAATCCCGATTTCCTGTGGAGGCTGAAGACAGTCCTCTTCCTACCTGAGGACAAACAGGGCCATTGTGCACCTCACAAGTTCTGCCTGAGCTTCATCTTCCTGAACAACCTAATAAAAGAAAGGACATTTGTTAGACAATTGCTCTATTTGGCAAAACAGTGTCTGATGTATGCATGTAAAATCACTTAATGCTCCCTATGAGTGAAAAAAAACACCTAGGATTATGGTGCAGCATGATAAATGTAATTAGCTAAATAAATAGGCCAAAATAACTGACATACATATACACACATTATGTATTAATGATAAAGTTTATTATTTTAAGTATTAATTTCAGGAGGTAATCACCTCCAGGCTCTAGGGACATAAAAACAAACATAGTATTGTTGGTTATGTTAGGCTTGTAAAGCGTGAAAAAATGAACATGGCAGACATTGAAACCTGTATTCAGACAGCATACACTAACCTGTGAACAAGTTAAACTAAAGTTTTATTCTGCTAGTTATGTTTTAATTTAGTGCATCACAGCCAACTTGATGTGGATGCCTTGCTCAGGTCCTGTGGCTTCCATTCACAAGATTACATTTGACACCAAGCTAATTTCTGCTTTTGAGCGAGTACATACCAGATCAAGAACTTGAAGATGAAGATTATATCTCTGGTCTTCTCTCTGACGGGTTCTTCCCTAGTTTCTGATTATCTCAATTAGTTTGTAGTGTTGCTTGTCCAAGGAAACCAGTAATCTTGCTTGAAGTGGAGCAGATATAATTCTCAGAAACTCATTACTGATCTTAAAAAAAAAAAAAAAAGGTAAAAACAAAGATTGGACTGGCTCAAGTTCTTATGTTAGCAAATCTTAATTACAGTGTGTATAAAGTATAGAAAGCAGTACACTACAAACAGCACTCACTCCAAATTAGCTTGTTCTATGTTTATGTCACTTTCCTATTAATTTTTACATCGTTAACCAACGGTACTTAAATATAATTATTTTCTTCGGCGCCGCTGACTTACTGTAGAAACTCCGGTGTTTTTGAAAATCACCACGTTAGTTAGCTAATGCTAATGCAGGTAATATAGGTGGGTTTAGCTACAGTAGCAAACACGGACACAAAACTCAATCTACAAAGTAGTTGTTCCTGACATAAATCATGAATTTGCTCATATAAGAGATACATTTAACATAGAAATGACACGAGTTTGCTTTCTTACCTGGTTTAAAGGAGTTTTCTTTGAGAATCTCCGCCCGCAGCAGAAGGTGACTCAGTCCGTGATAATGCTGCGTCATGAGGCCATGTGACACGGTTTGAAGCAGAAATGTCCTTTGTGAATGGATTAGATTTAAGTTTAATCAGGGGCTTTAACTAACAGTAACTGAAATACAGGTTCTGATATCCTTCCTTGTTTCAACGTCATGCTCCGGTTTGAGGCGGAAATAAAAGTATACCGGCAAAACTATGGTCTAAAGACTGCGCATGCGCAAATCACACTCAACCTAATAAGAGTACCTTGATCAAAATGAAATATTTCACTGCTGTAAACAGAATTATACTAAAGTAAAAAAAAAAAAAAAAAAGATTCGCCCATAAGCATAAATTAGACACTTTAGTTAAAAAGAGCAAATTATTTTTTTTTACTAATGGAATGAGGAAAAAAAAAACACATTAAACGAACGATAGCTAGGTTTACTTTTTTCAGAGGATCCCTCAATAATTTCTGTCTCCTTTGCCTGTGTTTGATAATGTGAAGCACATATACACTCATTCATCATGAAAGATCTATTATAAAACAAAATAAAATTCATGTTCGCTTCAGCACTGTTCATCTGCGTCCTTACATTCATTGTTGTACTTGGTCCGGCTTTTAGATAAAGTCCTTCCATGCGCCATCTGGCGGATATTCAGTGAAGCGCAACACATATATTTAAAATTCCCGAATGTTGCCTCCGGCAAGTCGCGGCACGCCGCGCGCTAAATTGCGGCATCCCGCGGGAAAACACGCGCAGTCTTAAAGGCGACATCTGTACATACACCAGCCTCAGCTAACTGGTAGAGGAGGAGGCGTCGCAGTTATTCATAATGATAATCTGTCTATCGTACAAAAACACGGACACAAATTTAACTCATTTGAAATTCTTTATAGTAACATAAGTGTATTTAAGTATATTAAGTCAGTTCAGCCGATTCCACTAATTATAATTTACAGACCTCCAGGGCCGTATTCTGAATTTCTTAGTGAATTTGCAGATTTCATCTCAAACCTAGTCGTTTCTGTAAACAAAGCGTTAATTGCCGGAGATTTTAACATTCATTTTGAAAATACAGAAGACCCTCTGAGAACAGCATTTATGTCCATACTGGACTCCGTAGGCGTAATCAGTGTGTAGTAGGACCCACTCATAAAGCAGGTCACAATTTAGACTTAATAATATTTTTCGGATTAAGTATAAGAAATGTATTCACAATTCCACTGTCTGAAATTATCTCAGATCACTATCTTGTCTCCATTCAAGTTTTATCAGTAATCTCCCAGAGTTACCAACTTCGATTAGGTCACCGTCTGACCCCACAGAACTCGATCAGGCGACTGAATATTTAGAGTCGACATTTCGTTGTACCTTAGATAATGTAACTCCAGCTAAAAGAAAAATTATTAGAGATAAGAAACTCGCTCCCTGGTATAACGATCACACGCGCACTTTAAAACAGACCGCTCGGAAATTAGAGCGTAAATGGCGTCAAACTAAATTATTAGTATTTCAAATAGCATGGAAAGAGAGCATCCTGAACTATAGGAAAGCTCTTAGTGTAGCTAGATCAACGTATCTTATTGAAGAAAATAAAAATAATCCTAGATTTTTATTTAATACCGTAGCCAAATTAACTAGAAATAAGACCACTACGGAAATCTCCACAACAACATCATGCAATAGTGAGGACTTCATAAACTTTTTTAATAATAAAATTGTAAATATCAGGCATAAAATTGAGGCTTTGAAATCGAACAATGTAATTGATACAGATGTTAACCTAGCCATGTCAGTTTCGAACCTAGAATACTTTACTCCCCTTGAAGAGAATGAACTAATTTCACTCATCTCTTCTGGAAATTCATCAACCTGTATATTTGATCCTATACCGACACATTTTCTTAAACTGATAATACCAGTAATAACAGAACCGCTGTTGAGAATAATCAATTCCTCACTCAGCATTGGTTATGTTCTAAAATCTTTTAAATTAGCAATTATCAAACCTATAATTAAGAAACCTGACCTCGACCGCTGTCAGCTGTCCAATTACAGGCCAATATCAAACCTCCCCTTTATCGCTAAGATTCTGGAAAAGATAGTAGCGGAGCAGCTATGCTCATATCTACATAGAAATGGCATACATGAACTGTATCAGTCAGGATTTAGGCCTTATCACAGCACAGAAACAGCACTCGTTAAAGTAATAAATGACCTCCTATTGGCCTCTGATCAGGGTTGTGTAACTATGCTTGTATTACTCGACCTCAGTGCAGCTTTTGACACCATTGATCATGCTATTCTTCTTCACAGATTAGAAAATGTAGTAGGAATTAAGGGTACAGCCCTCTCTTGGCTCAGATCCTATTTGACCGATCGTTATCAGTATGTAGACTTAAATGGTGATTATTCTGCATGTTCTCTAGTGGAGTTTGGCGTTCCGCAGGGTTCAGTTTTAGGCCCACTGCTTTTTTCCCTTTACATGCTTCCTCTGGGCAACATAATCTGTAAGCATGGTATTAGTTTTCATTGTTATGCTGACGACACACAGCTATACGTCTCAACAAAACCTGATGAGAAAAACCATCTTACTAAAGTTGAGCAATGTGTGCAGGACATAAGAAATTGGATGCTAATTAACTTCCTTCTGCTTAATCCGGATAAGACAGAAGTTCTAGTCATAGGACCGCATACAGCTAGAAGTAAAATCTTAGATCACACCGTAACTTTAGATGGCCTTTCTGTTCCATCAAGTGCAACAGTAAAAGACCTCGGTGTGATTATAGATTCCAGCCTTGCATTTGAAGCTCATGTTGATAATATCACCAGGATAGCATTCTTTCACCTCAGAAATATTGCCAAGATAAGAAATATATTGTCGGTAAACGATGCAGAAAAACTAGTTCATGCTTTTATCACTTCTAGGTTGGACTATTGTAATGCTTTACTGTCTGGTTGTTCAGTTAGGTGCATAAACAAGCTTCAGCTAGTCCAGAATGCAGCAGCGAGAGTCCTCACTAGAACCAGAAGATATGAGCACATCACCCCTATCCTACTAGCGAACTGCTAGTGTCTTACGATCCGCCACGCCTAATTCTATTTTGTAGATCTAAATGGAGAACCGTCTGGTGTAATGCCAGTGAAATATGGGGTCCCACAAGGGTCAGTTTTAGGACCTCTGTTGTTCTCAATATACATGCTTCCCTTGGGTAACATCATTAGAAGACATGGGATTAGTTTCCATTGTTATGCTGATGATACCCAATTATATATCTCAACTAAACCAGACGAAATACCTAAGTTGTCTAGATTAACTGAGTGTGTCCAGGACATAAAAGATTGGATGACCAATAACTTTCTTTTATTAAATTCAGATAAGACAGAGATATTACTTATTGGCCCAAAAACCAGCACACAACAGCTTTCACAATTCAGCCTGCGCTTAGAAGGATGTACTGTTACTACCAGCTCAGCAGTAAAAGACCTGGGCGTAATATTAGACAGTAACTTGTCTTTTGAAAATCACATTTCAAATATCACAAAAACAGCCTTTTTCCATCTTAGAAATATTGCCAAACTTAGGAGCATCTTATCCGTATCTGATGCAGAAAAACTAGTTCATGCATTCATGACCTCCAGACTGGACTATTGTAATGCATTACTAGGTGGTTGTCCTGCATCCTCAATAAACAAGCTTCAGTTAATCCAAAATGCAGCTGCCAGGGTTCTCACTAGATCCAGAAAATATGATCATATAACCCCAATATTATCATCCCTGCACTGGCTACCTGTTCAGTTTAGAATAAATTACAAAATAGTATTACTTACATACAAGGCCTTAAATGGTTTAGCTCCCACATACCTAACCAGTCTTCTGATGCGCTACAATCCACCACGCGCCTTAAGATCACAAAGCTCCGGACTTCTGGTAGTTCCCAGAATTTCAAAATCGACAAAAGGGGGTAGGGCATTTTCATATTTAGCTCCAACTCTTTGGAATAGCCTTCCAGACAGTGTTCGGGGAGCAGACACGGTTTCTCAGTTCAAAAGTAGACTCAAGACGCATCTTTTCAATCTGGCATACACATAACTCATCCCATAATCTCATACTCCAGTACACCTATACCGAATGGCAACTACGCTAATTCTCCCCATCTGTTCTGTATTTCTCTACCCATCCCGAGGCATCGGGAGATTTTGCCAGCTTCAGTAGACAAAGGCCGACCCTGCGAGGTTCCTGAGGCATCCAGAGAAGGACCAGCTCCAGCTGGATTCAGCTTTATGATGGTTGGAGCTACACATGCTGCTCCTGTGCTTCCAGTGATCCAGACCTCATCTGCCCTCTGCACCTAAAGACTCGTCCCTATGCTGAACTGGTCTTCATGTCAATTTAAATAATTTCTGTCATATTGAATTTTCACCTGCACAACACACATGATGTTATATCATTTGTATCTGTTATCACCCAAATGAGGATGGGTTCCCTGTTGAGTCTGGTTCCTCTCAAGGTTTCTTCCTAATTCCATCTCAGGGAGTTTTTCCTTGCCACCGTCGTCGTCACCCTTGGCTTGCTCATCAGAGAAATTTCATTCATTCGTCTCATTATTATTATCTGCACATTTTTCTCACACATCCACACTTCCAATTATTTTCTTTTCTATAATTATTATTATTATTATTATTTATTTTTTTATTTATTTATTTATTTATTTTTATTTTTTTATTATTCTTTTTTTTATCTATTTATTATTATTGTTATTATTATTTATTTATTTATTTTTTGTTAAATTTCTTTAATTTTTGTGAAGCTGCTTTGAGACAATGACCATTGTTAAAAGCGCTATATAAATAAAATTGAATTGAATTGAATTGAATTGAATAATTCAGTCAAAGGATGCAGGCTGCTTGTCAGAATCGCGTATTATGAAAACTACAGCTGAGGGCAGAGCTTTTTCTTACAAAGCCCCAAAATTATGGAATAGTCTTCCAAATAGTGTTCGGGACTCAGACACAGTCTCAGTGTTTAAGTCTAGGCTCAAAACCTATTTATTTAGCCAAGCATTTTTATAAATAGATTTGCCATAAGGTAAAGGAGCAGATCTGGGGGACTCATGGACGTAGAGTATTATGGTGAACTGGTATGTTTAGATGCTGTCTTCCTCAGTCTCATTTGATCACTCAGGTTTGTTGACGGTGAGGTGATTGTTTGCTTTACATCTCAGGGAGCCCTCATGTTTGTGTTTCCTTCTGGCTCTCCCTTTTAGTTATGCTGTCATAGTTAGTCCTGCCGGAGTCCCTGCTTGCACTCTACAGTACATATACATTCACATTAGACATTGTGACTGTGACCATACCTAATTGCAATCTCTCCTCCTCTTCTCTTCCTCCCCCTCTTTCTCTTTCCTCTCTCCCCCTGTCTCCCCCTTTCACTCTTTCTCTCTCTCTCTCTCTCTCTCTCTCTCGCTCTCTGTCGAGCTACACATGTGGTTCCTGAGCTGCCAGTGATCCAGACTCCCTCTGCCCTCCGGACCTGTCTGATCCATCCTGGTGCCCCGTTTCTGGTTGGAGGTCTCGTCCCATGGATGCCCCGTGTGTCTCTTTAGGATGCGTCTGGTGTCTGGGGATGATTCTATCTACTTAGAAGATGGTTCTGGCCTCGACTGGTGTTGTCAGCTGTTTCTCTGAGGACTTGACAATTCGATAGTTCAGGACTAGAACTTTCTACAAGTCTATCTGAGTCTCCAATAACTACTGGACTCCATTTTACAGCAACTATCATAACATCAATTAACATCAACTATTATAGCTGAACCTAACACTTAACACTGTATAAATGCAGATCATTTCCTGCTATCTGTTTCACCCAGATGAGGATGGGTTCCCTGTCGAGTCTGGTTCCTCTCAAGGTTTCTTCCTATTACCATCTCAGGGAGTTTTTCCTTGCCACTGTCGCCCTCGGGCTTGCTCACCAGGGACTATCTGAACATTTTGATTCATACACATTCACATTCCACACAAACTTAAATAGTTCTTTTGATTGTGTAAAGCTGTTTTGAGACAATGTCAATTGTTAAAAGCACTATACAAATAAAACTGAATTGAATTGAATTGAATATATTCAAGGTATTTATAAATCGTATAATTAATAAGAAAACAATGCTTCACCAGGCAATCATCAAATAGATCCTCTTCAGATTCATGTCTCATCTTTACGATTTGTTTCTGTGAAAATATTTCCATTGTATCATTACATAATCTTTTATTCGTACAACTACATTTAGGCATTTCTTCATCTTTTGTAAGTTTGCCTTTATCCAAAGCAAATTACAAAAGAGGAAGGCATCAAGCATGTCAAGCAGTGCTACTAACACAAAGTTTCTGACAGCGTTAGACAAATACAAGATAGAACAGTGAGGGATTATGGAAAAAGTGAGAAGCAAGAATCATGTGTGGAAAGATTAAGCATGCAAGGTCACAGGATGACTCTACTTATTTTTATTGTCTGCAACGCGATTTAGACAAATTAGAGCTGCTGTCAATACTGTATGAATATATGTACAGGTTCTTTACTCGTAACTCATTAATAAAGTTCAGAAAAGAAAAGCTTCAGAAAAAAAAACTTTATTGCTAGTGCTCTTATACCATTTAATGCTTTAACACAGTTTGTTCAGAAATGGCATCTCACTGGCGAGCCTTTCTCTGAACACGGAGTTTTCACGAGGGGTGGGGGTAAGAAACACGCATCTCGGTGTATTAATCCGCGTGCTCAGTTCGTTATTTATTTATTTATTTATTTATTTACCACAGGAACCCTGGGGGGCTCCGTAGGTTCAGGTTTTTACACGAAAATGGTGTTTTGTGAATCTCCACACTATTAAAAACTGAAATATTGCTAATTGTACGTCCTGAGATTAAGATTAACATTAATTGGGAGTCATGAACGCGAGAATCACATCCAAAACAGAAAGGTAAACTTACCTTGAACACGACAAACTCCAGCTCCAGCCACGCCGTGTAGTAACTCCATGATGATCCACAACGGACTGATTCACAGCGCGGGCACAGCGTCTCCAAACACGCATGCGCGGTTTAATTTGGACACATTTTCGGCTTCAGTAGACACACAATACTTCAGACTGAAACACGACTGCCCCCTACAGGTAATGAAGGCACGCAGCCGCGCAAAGCCGCGGCAAGTCACGGGATCCCTTTTCTCGAAACGTGCGTTTTTAATGGCGACATCTGTATATGTTCAGGTTTCTTGTTCTCATTTAAGAAGCTCTGGGGCAGCCCTAGTGTATCTACACCCTTATACTCTTTGAACAAGTCTTGATTTTCAGTTCTTTAATAGGCTTCTTTACCTTCATGCCCAAATACATGGAGCAATAGTTTGGCCTGTTATCCCACAGAGCAAATTTCCTCATTGGTGAGTAACTCTGGTTAGAAGCAGATACAAAGCATATGCACACATAATGTATTATATGGCCAGAGGTTTGTGGACATCTGATCGTGCTTTTACAACATCCCATTCCAGATTTAGTCCCCCTTAATCTCCACTCTGCTGGGGAGGCATTCCTGTAGATTTGAGATGGATGGGATTCATTGATTAGTGAGAATTAGTGCATTTCGGAATTGATGTTGGGTGACAAGGCCTGGCACACAGTTAGAATTCTGGTTCATCCCAAATGGATTTGGATTTGAGGTCAGGGTTCTGAGCAGGCAAATTCAACCTCTGCAAATCTCATGGAGCTTAATTTGTAAAAAGGAGCATTATGCTGAAAAAAGACTGGGCCTTTTGGATCCAGTCAAATTGTAATGCTATAGCCAGGGCTCAATGTGAAGGGGGATGTGGGGGTGGCATCCCCTCTCTTGAAAAAAATAACAAATCCCTTCTTTAAAACCTCCATCCCTGTGCCATCCCCTTCAGATTAATAATGCTGTGTTTTATGTAATATTTGGCATGAAAATTAAATATTAAAACTCTTGATGTATGATAATTTTCAAACTAATAATGGTGATTAGCCAATCAGAGCTCACTCAAGTTTACATAATTTTCTGTGCTGTTCGCAACTGAAAGTATGATATACAGTATATGCACAAATCCTCTCAGCGGAGACGCAATGAAAATGAATGATCCAGTTTAATACGAGAATTTTTTAAAAATTACAGCTTTAAAGATTATAAACGATGCATTCTTTTTTTTTTTTTTATTTTGTCATTTCATTCTCAATTTAAAGAAGAAGGCCTTTTCGGCTTCACCTATGCTTGGGTGCAAAAGGATAAAAAATAGATTTTTAAATGCCGTGTGTGTGTGTGTGTGTGTGTGTGTGTGTGTGTGTGTGTGTGTGTGTGTGTGTGTGTGTGTTAATCTTGTCATTCGGTTGCTGTTATTCTTGCAAACATTTTCTTAAACCTTTACGCTTAAAATGAGGCTTCATTTGCTTAAACATACAGTATGTGCCAATATTTACATAGTTCTTTAGACAAACTGAAACATTTGGATAATAGGAAGCAAAAATAAAATATTAGAAATAAAATCCCTCTTTTACTGTAAAGTAAAAGACACTCCTCTGAGGAAGACATTTACAAGACAAGTTAGTTGGAATCTATTTATTGTTTAAGCAATAAAATTCCATGCTCTGCTATAAATATAAAAAAAAATGTCAATTACAGCATCAAATTCATCATAACTCATCGGATCTTCTCTCTCCAATTTTTTATTTTTTTTTGGTAATAGGCTTCTAATTTCTTCCTAATAAAGTATCTAGTACTTTATGGTTTGATTAAAAAAAATAAAAAAGTAAGTAAACAGTAGTGTGCAGAAGTGCCATCTCTCATTTCTTTATATTTGGCCTCCATAGAGTTAGACATAACTCTGTATTTCCTGTAGACTGTTTTGTATTAAGCCGAGTCCCTCCATTCTGTCAGTACAGTCTGTCCATGCTGTTAAAAAACAAACCTTAGCATGATGCATCACTACCATGCATCACCATAGAGATGCTTTTTGCCATTTGATGAGCAGCACATGATTTTTTTTGTAGCATTTCTAGTATAGCACAAAGGTGCTTTTTTTATTTTATTTGTGCTCCTAGTTCATATTTGCTATTGTTAGACTAGTAGTAAATGAAGCTAGTAGTAAATGAAGCAAACAGGTAACACCTACAGTAAGGGTATAAATAGATTTCACTACTATTTAATGTAATATTTCAGGGTTTGAAATATTATTACATTACGAGAAAAATCCTTACCTGTATTAATTTTTTTTGTTTTTGTTTTGTTTTTGTTCTAAACCAGAAATACAGAATCACAGTATCCTGTGGAAGCAGTAAGGGTGTTCTTAGTATTGCCCACATATTTTATATATTTTATACAAGTTTTGTTTCTGTTTGTTTGTGGTTGCATATGATCAGATGATTTTTAAACTCAAAATGCTTGAGAGGGTGTAAAGATTTTTAAACATGGCTGCAACTTGCAATTTTTTGCATGAAACTTATGATTATTATGGATATTTGACATTATGCAATTGCACCAAGTAGCCCCAGCTTTAAGGTTTGTGAATTGCTAAATTTTAAATAATGTGGAAATGAATTACTGCCAAGCTTTGACATTTTCTTATTCTGCAGCTAAACCCCAAATAATCAAAATTACAAATGTTATTTCCCACTTTTGTCAGTCTTACAGTATAAATAAGCTTTTTGCACCATTTTAATATCCATATGTGCATTTTAGGCTAGTTAATCAATATCTTTATTGTGTGTCTTGAGGTAAGCACTATGTACTGTAAGTATATTTTGTAAGGCTATTGCAGAATTTATCAATCTTTCCCATTTTTACCCAAGCTTGACCCTAAATTCTTAAAGGAGACATACAGTCTCAATTTTGCATAGGTTAATATGATTATTTAGGGTCCTAATGAAAAGTTTGTAATATACTTTAATTAAAAATTCTCAATTGTTGTGTAAAAAAAACATTACTTTTACCTGGTAAAAAGTAGCTCTGTTCTCAGCAACCTGTTTCAGTACATGCTCCTTTAAATGTTAATGACCTCTATTGAACCCACCCCCCAGTTCTGTGGGACGTGTCTTCACAATACAAGTGGGGTATAGCTTTGACAATTAAAAATATTTTTACATGATGTTAGAATTATTTTATATATAAAGGAGTTATTTCTACTCTCTTGCTCTCTTGCTCTCTTCCTCTTGCTCTCTTAACATGTTAAATCTTCCCTGCTGCATTATTATTATTTTTTTATTTTATATATATATATATATATATATATATATATATATATATATATATATATATATATATATATATACAGTATTTCCCCTATATTTTGTAAGATTTTTATTATGCCCTCATATTTATTTATATATATATATATATATATATATATATATATATATATATATATATATATATATATATATATATATTATTATTATTTTTTCCCATATTTTGTAAGATTTTTATTATGCACTCATATATATATATATATATATATATATATATATAAATATATAGTTATATATGTATATAAAATTTTACATGTGAATCTGGTTGTAAAACTTTTTTGACTTCCCAGACCGGGAATCGAACTCGAGTTGCTGCACTGAGAGCGCTGTATTCTAACCACTAGACCACGGAGGATTAATGGTTACCACCTTGGAAATGCCGGCTATTCAACTTGCGACCTTATACACGCGAAGCATTGTTTTTTCGGGATCTCATCAGGACATTTACAATGGTTCATTTGTAGTAACATATGTCTATAGCACAGGCGTTTAGTCAAACATATTTATACCGATCTTTTGCTGTTAATAAACAGAGACCTTTCTGACAGACAACGTGTGTGTGTGTGTGTGTGTGTGTGTGACTGAGTCATATAGATGCACGCGAAGCATTGTGTGTGTGTGTGTGTGTGTGTGTGTGTTTGACTGAGTCTCTCCTTATGTCAGAAAAGCTTACCGAAGCATAGCGCACTCGCCTCGTTACTAAACAAACTTTAGAAAAACTTTATAAATATGTAGTGCAAAAAAAGCATGTACCTTAAGAATCGAACCCGGGTCTCCCATGTGAAAGCGCCGAATCCTAACCACTAGACCACTGCACTACAGCAACAAACTGCACACCACACTCATGTAGGCACCATTTTGCTCCAGTGTAGACAAACAATGGCCGATGGCTCTTTTTTCACTCGGGGCGGGTCTTTGCTAAAACACCAGTGTCAATCAACTATAGTAGGAGCGGCCTCTGTCGGTGTGACTTCACACCGACAGGCTTTTGAAAACGGCCTGATTTCAGAAGGGGCATCTTATATTATTAAATTAAAAGAAAATCGCTGGGCGGCTCTTTATCACTGTAGAGTGGTTGTGTACACACTCTCCTAACACACAATGCAGTCCAAACTGCTTGAAAAAGTCCATGTAGCACCGTAGGTGCCCTTTAACAGAGTTCTAAAAGTTGTTATTTCTTGTAAACCTTGTTATATAGAAAAATAATAATTTTTTTTAATGTATTACTTGTTATTCCAGGAAATGCAATGGAAGTGTATATATATTTTTATTTATTTTAATTTTTTTACAGATTTTCCACAACTGCAGTTGTGTGTTATACCTGTCACCACAAGAGGACAGCACCTCTATGTCTCTTGGACAATGTCCTCACACACCAGCATGCAGTCGCAGTTTTACCTCATTTATGATCATGTTTGGAATCGCTACTTTCACTAAATCTCTGGGAATGACACCTATATTTATGGTCATGATATGGTTAGTAAATAATAAAAACATAAAAATTGTAGTATCCTAATATGGAAGTATAATAGTGCCAAAATTCGCTACAAATTCATGATGAGAGAATTCAGGTAGAAAAAAATACAGGTCTTCTCATCCGGGATATTACAGGAAGACCAATGGATTGCACCAGTTGCATAATAAACAATTGTCTTCTTTGTCTTTCGGCTGTTCCCTTTCAGGGGTCGCCACAGTGAATCATCTACTTCCATCTAACCCTATCCTCTGCATCCTCTTCTCTCACACCAACTAACTTCATGTCCTCTCTCACTGCATTCATAAATCTCCTCTTTGGTCTTCCTCTAGACCTCCTGCCTGACAGTTCCAACCTCAGCATCCTTCTACCAATATATTCAAAATCTCTCCTCTGAACATGCCCAAACCACCTCAATCTGGCCTCTCTGACTTCTCCAAAACATCTCCAAAACATCTAACATGGGTTGTGTGGGAAAATTTTATTGAATTATAATTGTAGTCAAGTGTAAGGTACCAAATACCCAGAAGGCCTCTGTCCAAGAGGCCTTGATCCAGCTCGCTACAAAAACAGAAAAGGCGCCTGCACGATAAATTGAGGAAGTGAGAAAACACACAGGCAGGAGGCAAGGGATAGGTAACAGACAAGAAAACTAAAGAAAAAACAATAATATTAATAATATTTACTAACATTTTATTATTATGTACTAATAATATCTACTCGTAATATCTACATGGTTAATGATGATGTTTTAATGATAATTAAAGAAAAAAGTATGCAAAGTGTGACCCAAGAACAACCCGTACACACAGAGTGCAAGAAATTAAAGGAACTTTATTGGAGGGGAAAAAACAGAAAATGCAGGCATTGATCCAAAATATAAAAATAAGCTTTCGGTTCTGCTTTAATTGGGACACAAAGTGCAAAAAGCCAGACTTCTGCTTTTAAAAAGCAGATAAACAACGTAATTCATATTTGTTATAAAGAAAAATCTAATTAATCAGTAATCTTCAGCAATATCATCCTCAGAGTAATAAGTGCTCTGAAAACGGTGATGATTGAGGTGGTTTGGGTAAGGGAAGGTGTAACCACCTGCTCCCAGAAGGAATCTCAGATGAGAGGTTGAGTGAGAAGAACGCTGCCTGCGAGCTACTGTAGAATTAAACAAAATTAAAGAGAATTTAGTTAACATGTGTTCAGTAAATCTGGGGAAAAAATGCACTCTGCACATATTAAAAGAAACATTACATTATTGATTTTAGTAGTATAGGATCTAAGAACTAGCAATATAAATAATCATACCAATAATCAGATTAATGTGATTGTCTTAAACTAACCATAGTATAGGAATAGTAGTAGGTAAATGAAAAATAAATATTAACAAACCTAATCAAGGAACTGAATTAAGCTGATTTAATTAATCTTTAATCTTAATATCTATCCTATAATAATTAAGTAAAGTAAACAAAAAGTATACTAGTTGATATATAAGTTAAAAATCAATAAAATAATCATTTAGTTATAGGAATAGGGTTAATGTATAATCAAAATGAATAACCAGAATATATTAAAGTACTAATAGATAAATAATCTCTATACAAGTAAATACGTAATGGACAGTTAAAGACAAATGAGATAAAATTAACTATGATAAGAATAATCAAAATATAACACTTACACATCTTGATGAGGAAGATTTTGAAAAATTGCAGCTTCCACAAAAACCCAAGTCACCAACGTTGGTCAATGGTCTGGGCAAGGAAAAAAAGGAATGAACCAAACTTTCTCCAAAAAAGGAGAACGTAAGACCGTCTAACGTCTTAGGCCTGCCCAGACATGAATAAATATGAGATAAGAGGAAAAATTATGCAATTGGGAGGTGCCACATCAATCTGACCTGAGCAGAATTAGCTCACATCTCATGAATGTTAAAAAAGTTTCTTGACTTAAGAAGGAGCAAACAATGATGTAATTGTTAAGTGAAGTTATATAAACCATGTAAAATTAGGAAAGTAGAGGAGGAAAGGAGAGAAATCTTGCAGAATTTTATCTGTTCGTCTTTTGTCTGGCTGGTCCAGTGCCGTCCATTTACTTTTGGTTGCAACAAACTCTTTTGCTATTTCAGTACTTGAGTAGTTATTGATTTTGTTTGGAAGATTTAAATAGTTCACAACAAATTTGCCATGACAGTTGTCCCTCTGATTAACTCATTCTTGATCCTATCCATCCTTGTCACTCCCAAAGAGAATCTCAACATCTTCAGCTCTGCTACCTCTAGCTCTGCCTCCTGTCTTTTCTTCAGTGCCACTGTCTCTAAGCCATTGAGCATCGCTGGTCTCACCACTGTCCTGTACACCTTTCCTTTCATTCTCGCTGATACTATTTTATCGCACAACACACCTGACACTTTTCCCCACCCATTCCAACCTGCCTGTACAGTCCTCTCCATTACTCTGGACCATTTACCCTAAATACTTAAAGTCCTGCACCTTCTTTACCTCTGCTCCCCGCAGTCTCACTGTTCGTCTTGGGTCCCTCTCATTCACACACATGTATTCCGTCTTGCTGCGGCTAACCTTCATTCCTCTGCTTTCCAGAGCATACCTCCACCTCTCCAAATTTTCCTCCACCTGTTCCCTGCTCTCGCTACAAAGCACAATGTCATCTGTAAACATCATTGTCCATGGAGGCTCCTGTCTAACCTCATCTGTCATCATGTCCATCACCATAGCAAGCAAGAAGGGGCTCAGAGCCGATCCTTGATGCAGACCAACCTCCCCATTGAAATCTTTTGTTACAACTACAGCACATATCACTACTGTCTTACAGCTTTCAAACATGTCCTGCACCACTCTAACATACGCCTCTGCCACTCCAGACTTCCTCATACAACACCACAGCTCCTTTCTCAGCACCCTATCGTACACTTTCTCTAAATCTATAAAGACACAACGCAACTCTTTATTACCTTCTCTGTACTTCTCCACCAGCATCCTCAAAGCAAAAACTGCATCTGATGTACTCTTTCTAGGCATAAAACCATATTGCTGCTCAAAAATGCTCACCTCTGCCCTTAACCTAGCTTCCACTACTCTTTCCCACAGCTTCATTGTATGGCTAATTAGCTTTATGCCTCTGTAATTGCCACAGCTCTGCACATCTCCCTTGTTCTTAAAAATCGGCACCAATACACTTCTCCTCCATTCTTCTGGAATCCTCTGACTCTCCAAGATCTTGTTAAACAAACTAGTCAGTAACTCTACTGCCACCTCTCCTAAGCACTTCCATACCTCCACAGGTATGTCATCAGGACCAACAGCCTTCCCACACTTCATCCTCTTCAACCTTCTTCTCACCTCCCTTTTACTAATATTTGCTAATTCCTACTCCACAACAGTCACCTCTTCTACTCTTTGTTCTCTTTCATTTTCCTCATTCGTCAACTCTTTAAAGTACTCCTTCCATCTTCCCATCACCCTCCTGGTATCTGTCAGTATATTTCCATCTCTATCTTTAATCACTCTAACCTGCTGCACATCCTTCCCATCTCTATCTCTCTGCCTCGCCAACCTGTACAGCTCCACCTCTCCCTCCTTACTATCCAGCCTATCATACAAGTCCACATATGATCTTTGTTAGCCATTTGCCACCTCTAACTTCACCTTATGCTGCATCTCCCTGTACTCCTATCTACTCTCTTAAGTCCTCTCAGTGTCCCACTTCTTCTTAGCTAGCCTCTTTCCCTGTATACACTCCTGAACTTTCTCATTCCATCTCGTCTTCTTGTCCACTATTCCCTTTCCTAATGATACACCAAGTACCCTCTTACCTGTCTCCCTGATCACATTAGCTGTAGTTGTCCAGTCAAATGGAAGCACCACATGACCACCCAGAGCCTGTCTCAACTCCTTCCTGAAAACTGCACAACATTCTTCCTTTTTCAACTTCCACCACTTTGTCCTCTGCTCTGCCTTTGTCCTCTTCACCTTCCTCACCACCAGGGTCATTTTACACAACCATCCTGTGTCTGGCTACACTCTCCCCTACCAACACTTTGCAGTTGCTTCTGCCTCCGCTCTTATACAGTATGTCACTCTATGTTCCTGCCTCTTCTAGAAGAAAGTATTTACTACTTCCATTTCCATCCTCTTTGCAAACTCCACCACCATCTGTCCTTCTACATTCCTGTCCTGAAGACCAAACCTGCCCATCGCCTCTGTTCCCTTCCCCAACATGTCCATTGAAGTCTGCACCAATTACCATTCTCTTCATCTAACTCACTCCAGAATGTCTTCTTCTCTTCTATCTCACATCCTACCTGTGGGGCATAACCACTAACAACATTGGACATCATCCCTTCAATTTCCAGCTTCAGACTCATCACCCTATCTGATACTCTCATCACCTCTAGAACATTCCTAACAAACTCCTCTTTCAGAATAACTCCTACTCTATTTCTTTTCCTTTCCACACCATGGTAATACAATTTAAACCCTGCTCTTAAGCTTCTAGCCTTGCTACCTTTCCTCCTGGTTTCCTGGATGCACAGGATATCCACCTTCCTTCTCTGCATAATATCAACCAACTCTCTTACCTTCCCTGTCATGGTCCCAACATTCAAAGTACCTATTATCACTCCTAAACTCTTGCCTTTCCTTTTCTCTCTCTGCCTTCGAACATGTTTTCCTCCTCTCCTTTTTCGACCCACAGTAGCCCAATTTCCACCGACACCCTATATGTCATAAGTCATCCAGTATGGAGGTGATATTTGTGATTCGCATCATTGATTTGGCAAATGTTTTAAGTTGGATGCCCTTCCTGACACAACCCTCTGCATTTATCCAGACTTGGGACTGGCACAAGAAGACTGGATTGCAGTGTCAATTATTTTTTTCTGTCTGTTTATCTGTTTGTTATTTTCCATAATTTTAGTTTCAGTTTAATGTTTAGTATGAAGTCATACGTCTTTGAACATATGTGTCACTTTGTCACATATAAAATTGTACAACATGGCTGCATGCTAATTTATCTTTTTTTATTGATTTTATTTATTTATTGGAAACCATGCTGTTTGACTGCTTCTTTAATTTGTTCCTGCTTGCTTCATGTACAGAAATTTGACCTTAATTTTATTACCTGTTTTTTGTTGGTCTGAATTTGTGATGTTGAAATATAAGGAAGATGGTATTTTGTAACACTTGAAAATATTGTTGAACTGCAATTTAGTAACTTTTTTGCATTGAATTTTAAATGCTTGAATAACATTTTCATTTAAAATATCCAACCACAATAAATTGTATTTCAAAAATTTCAAGCATTGTTAATGCTATAAGGATTTAAACTTAACTAGTAAGATAAACTGTACAAATAAGGGCATGATAAAAATATTACAAAATATAGAAATATAGAAATATATATTTTTTAAAAAGTATATTATATAAAATTTTAAAGTGGCAGTGGATGTACAAATATGCAAAAAAAGTGACTTATTAAAGTGTCTAGTGCAATGGTCCAGATATATAAATATGTAGTGCAAGTGTGTATGAATGTGTCCATGATTGTCCAGGCAATGTTTAAAAGATGTTATTAGTCCTGTGTGGTGGTGTGATTGAGAGACCTTATCGCCTGCGGGAAGAAGCTCCTCCTCAGTCTCTCTGTATTGGCCTTCAGGGAGCGGAATCGCTTCCCAGACCGCAACAGAGTGAACAGTCCATAGTTGGGATGGCTGAGGTCCTTCACGATATTCCTGGCCTTTGTCCAGCACCACTTGCTGTAGATCGAGTGCAGGTCAGGGAGCTCGGTGCGGATGATGCGCTCAGCTGATCGCACCACCCTCTGTAGAGCTCGTCTGTCCTGCATGGTGCTGTTCCCGAACCAGGTCGTGATGTTTCCTGTCAGGATGCTCTCTATGGTGCAGGAGTAGAAATTCCTGAGCACCTTGGAGGACAGTCTGAAGTCTCTCAAGCGTCTGAGGTGGTAGAGACGCTGCCGGGCCTTTTTCACCACGGTGTTGATGTGACAGGACCATGACAGGTCCTGCGTGATGTGCACACCGAGGTATCCGAAGCTGTCCACTCTCTCCACTGGGCTCCTGTTGATTATCTGGTAGTTCCTCTCCTGCTTTGTACTGAAGTCCACTATCAGCTCCTTTGTCTTGCTGACGTTCAGGAGAAGATTGTTTCTCTGGCACCAGTTCTCCAGATTTCCAACCTCCTCCAGGTAGGTCGACTCATCGTTGTTCATGATCAGCCCACCACGACAGTGTCGTCAGCAAACTTGATGATGGTGGTGGAGTTGGTAGTCGCTAGCGTCTTTAGCTGCAGCCTCGAAGCGAGCATACAGTAGAAAGTGTTGAGGTCGTCTGCCAGAGTTGCGTCCGCGTTCGTCATAACGGTTGTAGGTGCTTTATAATCTGTGATTGTTTTTAGTCCTTGCCACAGGCTCCTAGAGTCACTCTGTTGAATCTGTGACTCTAGTTTTCTCCCATAGCGCTCTTTCACCGCTTTCCGCACGTTATATGATGCAGCCTTGTATGGTTCCATGTCCCACGATGCAAGTCCCGTGTTGTAGGCAGCGATGCGAGATCTCAGAGCATCGCGGATGGTTTTATCCACCCACGGCTTCTGGTTGGGAAACGTTCTGATAGTCTTTTTCTCCACGGTATCATCCGCTAGCTTCCCAATGAATCCCACAACCGCTTCTGTAAACACGCTGACGATATTGGAGCTGTTTCTGAACATGTCTCAGTCTGCTTCATCGAGTGCGTCCTGTAACGCGGCCACCAATTGGTCCATCCAGCGCGCGACCTCCCTCTGAACCGGAACTTCCTCTTTCAGCCTTTGTTTGTATTTTGGCATGAGGAAGATGGTGGCGTGGTCAGAATTTCCAAACGCTGGACAAGATTGCGCCTTGTAACCGTCTTTGACTGTAGTATAACAATGGTCCAGTGTTCTTTCGCCCCTGGTGGGGCAGGTGATGTGCTGATAAAAGTTCGGCACTGCGCGTTTGAAGTTGGCACCATTAAAGTCCCCCGCCAAAATGAGCGCAACGTGCCGGTGTTGCGTTGTGTTGTTGTGAAAGTGCCTCATGCAGGTCGCATAAGGCAGTGTCCGTGTCCGCTTGTGGTGGAATATAAACGGCACTGATTATGACCGATGTGAACTCCCGTGGAAGATAAAAAGGGCGACACATGATGGACATTAGTTCCAGGTTTGGTGTGAAGGAGCATGAAAGAGGAACAACGCTCGCGCTGTTGCACAAGCTGTTGTTCACCATTAAGCACACGCCGCCTCTCCTTGACTTCCCCGAGTCCCGCGTCCTGTCCATGCGGTGAACCGAGAAGAACTCAGCCGGCTGGATGGCGTGGTCTGGCACCGCTGGGTTCAGCCATGTCTTGGGGAAGCAGAGGAGGTTGCAGTCCCGAATGTCTCTCTGGAACTTTATCCTGGCCCTGAGGTCATCGAGTTTGTTTTCCAGTGACTGGACGTTGGCGAGCAGGATGCTAGGCAGAGGTGTGCGGTGTGCACGGGCTCTCAGCCTGTTCCTGACGCCGGCTCGTTTCCCTCGGGGCCGCCGCTTTGCGTCGTGTCCATTGTTCTCCCTCAGGATCTCACTCGGCTAGAAACAAGAGTGTCTCTATCATACCTAATGTACTCAATGGTGGTGATTTTGCCGATTTTAAAACACTGACAACTAACTTAAAACACAAAAACAAAGAAAAGGTGGTCGGAGCAGTCGTGACCGCAGTCGACCTCACCGGCGCCATCTCACTTCTCTAGCAGTTAGAACTCTAGGTAAGGTTCATATACAGTAATATATGTCTTGCATCCATGTAGTATGTACAGTATGCACCTGGGCTGATGTGGATTTCACAAATACTTTATTTTTATAAATCCTGATGATTTATTTAAGACTAAACCATGAAGGTGTTGTCTAAATACATGCTTCAGGCTTCAGAAGATTCTCAGTAATCCTGGTGAAGTTATCTTTCAATCGTTCATGTCAACTAGACTTCTTTCTTTTTAGGGCAAAACATTTCATTAATCATCCATGTAGCTTCCTCAGTCTGAAACGTTTCGACCTAACAAGAAAGAAGTCCAGATGACATGACTCAACTTTCAGACGTGCTTCAGTAAAATAGATCAGTCACAGGATATATCTGATCAATTACAATTATTTATATGAATGACAATTGAGAGCCCTCAAGCATTTGTTTACTTTAAGAAGATTTATTGTCTTTACTGACACCGGGTGCTCCGGTTTCCTCCCACAGTCCAAAGACTGAATTTCCCATTGTGTATGAATGATTGTGTTCATTTGTGCCCTGTGATTGTCCTCGCCTCATGCCCAAAGTTTCCTTAGACCCTGTATAGGATTAGCGGTGAAGAAAATGAATGAATAAATGAATGAGTCTACTGATTTTAAAAGAGAGCTAAGCTTGATAGCTTTTCTGAATTTTTTTCATGAAATGCTTGTTTGGGAGATGCTTTAAAGCCTCTGAATATTTCTGCCCTGTAGCTGGTATTCTATCTCCAGTGTATTTTGGATCAGTGATTGACTCCACTTGTTTGAAATGGAGCATGAGAAAATGCAGAAGCCAAGGGTCCTGCTGCATGTATGACATAAACATGTACAGGTCTGTATGTGAATTGGGAAGTAGCTGAGTAAATGAAGCTATTAATATAGAAATATTTACAGGAAATTAAAGCATGTTTAAAAAATTTTATATATGTTTTTGACTCAAAATCAACAATGTAATGGTGGAAAGAATCACTCTGACACTCCAGCCTCAACAGAAACACCATAGAAATTTAAGGGTGATACTACTGGATAAAAGTTTCTTCAGCCCCATGGAGAGAAACATAATTCAGAATGCAGAAGATAGTTGAGTATGGGCGTAAATGTACTTAGTATTCAGTCACTTTGCCACTATACAGTATTTAGTGTTATTCAGAAACGCATAGTATATTACATTCAAATGTTCAAATTCAAGACAACTTTCCTGAACTAAGAAATAACATTTATTAACTCACATCAGTTCTTCTATCTTTTACTTTTTTTTTCAATTGTTATCACACTGAAGCACACTTCAGCTGCAGCTCAATTATATTCCAGCATCTCTTCTGTTGCCCTTAAGTTAAATTACTTTCCTAATTTAATAAAATGGAATGGTGTCAATGGCTGCTTGTGATATGAGCAATTCAATGTGTGGGTGCTTGAGCTGTATAAGCTATGATTATTTATTTATTTATTTATTTATTTATTCAGTTAGTCAGTTAAGTTTTTTTTTTTGTGTGTGTGTGTTTAAATAAGAGACAATGAAAAAAATTAACTTGTTTTGAATATTAGCTGGAGTAACGAAGAGTATGGATTCACTGTAACATAATGGAAATACCCCTCTCACTATCAGCCCCATGTGTCTGTGTATGTAGGCTTCCTCCACTCCTTTGACTGGATGCGAAGTGATGTTGCATTTACAATTTCATGCCTGTAATCCTAGGGGCTGAGGCCAAGAGTTTTCCAACCTCACCGCCGTCATACTGTCATATGTACTTATTAGGGATGTAATGGAAAACACTATTTGTATTGTACAGCTAAAGACCTAAATACAGTATGGATATGAATAGCAGTTAATCATCTAAAACACCCCTTTCCTCCTTCACTCTAATCATATAGCCTTACTTACTGTAGATCATTCATCTTCCAAAAGTACTTATATTAATTAGATGTAATAATATGAACTTGCATTTTTATATAAAATTTTTATATTATTCATGCAATTATAATTAAAAGAAAACCTTTAAAAAATATTTGGGGCATTTTAATGAAATGACCAAAACCTAAAGCAGACTTGATAAAATTTTATTAGTGTCACATCTAAGCCACCTCAGCCCTGGGGATTAAGATCTGGTTCCCCAGATTACTGAGCCGCCGCTTTGTCTCCCCCTACTGTGTCTGCATGTGTATTGTTCACCATTAACCTCACTAGCACAAGATCAAGTTCACCTGTGCCACCACTGTGTGTCTCTATTTATTCCAGTCGAACCCGTGTCACTTCGTCTGTTCACTGTTGTGCACCCTTTTGTTTTGTCACATGTGTTAATGCGCTGTTTGTGTGTGTATCACTCCAGGGGGGTGTTCCAGACAGCTTGGTTAACTTACCATTTGGTTAATCTTAACCTCTGATTCAAGATTCAAGATTTTTCAAGATTCAAGATTTTTTATTTGTCACATGCATAGTTATACAAGTACAACACGCAGTGAAATGTATCACACGCAGTGAAATGTATCTGGGTTGATTAAGCCAAACGCGCGTACCCAGAGTATGTCGGTTCCAAAACACCTGATAAGATTAAGTTTAATCAACCCTCTACTGGTTACCCAGAGTTAGTGCGCGTGCACGGTGCGTACATAAAGACATTTTCAATGGATTGCGGATTTCACGAGTCAAAATGGAAAATCAAAGTGAAAAAAAGAGAGCGGCATACTTCACAGAGGTTTTAATGCGCGCATATGAGGAATTTAAGCCAATAATAATGAAAAAAAAAGCAATACGGCTGCACCGGATAAAGAAAGAGAGTTGACTTGGCAAAAAATAACCGACAGAGTAAATGCGCGAGTGTATTAAATTAGAAATTTGACATCGTCTGCCTTTTTATTATAATGCAAAATAATTAAACACCCCTTCCGCGTCCTTTTGACTGTTAAATGAAAACATTTACTTTTCCTGCCATTCATTTCTTCAGGTTAAAATACCAATGTATTGTAGCGTTTTTCGACGCTAGCAGGGATCTTGGAGGACGAGTGAGCTTACTTGCTCCCCAATGCAAATAGCTTTGGAGTAGTTTATTAACCTCAGCACAAGCACACATACACAGGTCAAGCACACACACCTACACACCCCCAACTTGGCCGTAGCCACTAACCCAAACACCCCTCTCTCTCATGGTGGACACATAGAAAACCCCCGCAAGGCATGACGGTCATCAGCCGCCGCCCCGCCCACGCCACACTGCCCCCACCCGAGCTGTGACCGTCCCCGGTCACCATAACTCCCAGTCTTGGAGGCGTGAAGGCGGTCTGCGCTGTGTACGCCGGAGTCCTTTTGTGGAGAAGTACAACATTGTCCCGGAGGTGGTCCGGCCTCCGCAGAGTTCGATGTTTCGCCAGCGTGCGGCTGGTAAGGCGCAAGACGGTCTCGGTGGAGCAACACTCGCGGCCGCCCTGCCAACCACACCCGGTAGATGACATCGGAGAGCTGGGCAAGTACTGTACAGGGGCCCACCCAGCGAGCCATGAACTTGGGTGAAAGCCCTCTCTTCCTTCCGGAGGAACACACCCACACCTGCTCACCAGCAGCAAAGCCTCGCCCCTGGCTGTGAGTGTCCACGCCCACACGCTCCACAGGTGCCCCCACCCGAAAGTCCTGCAGCGGTGCTCGTGAGCGTTGGGTAGGGCCCTTCTTTGCCGTGTAGTGGACAAAGCGTTCACTGACCAGCTGCGGCGCAGGCAAAACAACTGCGGGCGATGCTCTCGGCGAGGGAGTAACTCGGCACACATGCTCTTCACCTCGCTCGCAGTACCGACGACGCGCTTTGCTGCACGGATATTCACCTGGCACGACCACCGGCGCTCGTTCGACGGCTGCTGGGGTATGCTGTCCCTCAGTCCTAGGAACGTTGCCACGGTAGTCTCAAGGTCCCGTGCCTCGGCATCGCCGCGAAACCCCGGAGACTAGTTCGTGGCCTAGCCGTGACGGGTAGCCCTGTCCCCGGCTAGATTCACCTACCGAGTGCCCCCGAGCTGCGGGCGGTTGCTCGGCTCTTTCGCCGTGAGGCACCACAATTATGGGTTCAGCGCGCTGTGCTGCGCGTAGCGCCTCGGTAAGGGAAGCTGGTGCTGCTAACCTGATGTGCTCACGGAGCCGCGGCGGTCGGAGTCCTCGAAGAAAAGCGCGATAAGCTAGCTCTTCCTGCTTATTGGGCTCGCACTCTGGATAGCCCCGGCGCGCCAGGCCTCTTAAGTCCATGGCGAACGCGCCCGGCACGCTGCTTCTTGGCAGCTCACCAGCGCCGAACCGGATGTGAAGCGACTCGCGGAGCTTTGCCCAGTCCTTCCGCTCATCGGCCCGGAGGTCTTCCAGCGCCCGGAGCGCGTCGCCCTTCAGCGAGAGTGCAACCCTTATGGCCGTTTCTGCCGGAGACCAGTCTGCGAAGTCGGCGGCTAGCTCCACTTGGGCGAAGAACGCGTAGGGTTCGACGACGCTGCTGTAGGACGGAAGGCGCAGCTGCGGCGCACATTGCCGGCACGGAGCTGTAGCTTGCTCCTTGCAGGTCCTCCGCCGTTCACTCCAACTCGAAACTCTCCATCCCACTTCTGACACCAATGTAGCGTTTTTCGATGCTAGCAGGGATCTTGGAGGACGAGTGAGCTTACTTGCTCCCCAATGCAAATGGCTGGGGAGTAGTTTATTAACCTCAGCACAAGCACACATACCATACACACACACCTACACACCCCCAACTTGGCCGAAGCCAGTAACCCAAACACCCCTCTCTCTCATGGTGGACACATAGAAAACCCCCGCAAGGCATGACGGTCGTCAGCCGCCGCCCCGCCCACGCCACAGTATACTGACTAGGAATGTATTATTTAATAAGGTGTAATCCTTCTGGAGGCAGAAGCCAAGTGAATATGAAACACAAAAACGCTCTGCAAAAAGGTAATATCTTATTACACGATCACTGAACTATTTATTAAACACGATTTAGTATATTTGTTCTGTCACGTAGCTAATAGAAAGAAGGCTGAAGCCCGTCTAACTGGCGGGGGCCCAGCACCACCTCCCCTCACCCCATCTGAGGAGGCTATGTCCCTTAATAAAGGGCCACCAGTGTTACGTCCCTGACGTATTATATACTATATATATTTTTTTTCTGTGTTGCCTGCTCTCTTGGGTGTGTTTCCCTCTCTCTGTTTTTTTTTTTAAACAGGTTTAATTGGCCTCTACCGTGGAGAGGGGTGCTGATTGGAGGATCAGTCAGTGATGTGTGCCTTACTCCCGCCTCCTGTACCTCCATTGGACAAGCACTTCCTGAACCTGTGTGCCTTACTCCCGCCTCCTGTGTTGCCATTGGACTAGAACTTTGTGCAGCTCTATTTAAACGCCATCATGCCTGCTGCTCGAGAGACGACTGCTTGATTTGTTATGGTGTTTTGCTGATATATATTGACTTATTGTGTATCGACTTTTGGTGCCCTTTTCGACCTTGATTTTTGCTATTGCCCTTTATATATAACTTTGTATACTTTGTAAATATCACCGTGTATATAGTGGTAAGTAGGGAGTCGATGCCTTTTTTGTTCTCCCCCCCCTTTTCTCCTGGTTATGCTAGTCAGCGAGTTAGGTAAGACCCTATGTATTTTGGTACTGTATGTTTTTGTTGTTAGGTTAGGTAGACTTTTGTGATTCTAGTTAGTGGGTTTGGTTTATTATTTTGGCATTGTCGGCTCCTGAAGATATTATCACCTTTGTAAATATTTGTACATAGAATTAAAGTTGATCTCAACCCCCCCATTTATTTCCCCATTTACCTTCTTTCCTTTTCGTAATTTATTTTATTGTCTGTTGCGGCCTGACACTAGACCAGGCTGTAACAGAATTGGGGCTCGTCCATTGTTTTGTTGTTTATCTGCTGGTTTTTGGTTTGTTTGTTTGTTTTTGGCTATAGGAGGTGGGTGTGTTTGTCACTAATATGGCAACCAAATTTAATTTAGACCAATTTGTTATTTGTCCTACAGTGGAGCATTTTGAAAGGTGCAGGAAGGATGACTTATTGTTGCTTGCTGACTTTTACAGCATCTCGGTCCCACGGAGCGCGAATAAGCGCGACATTAAACAAATGCTTCAGGCAGAGCTGATTAAACAGCGCATTCTTATGGATCCTACCGAGGCGGGTGTTGTATATCAGTCTGGTAAGTCCGAGGATTCAGCTACAGCGGAGGCTGTGGTCGAACCCAAGGACCCTGCACACATAGATCCCGCGGTAGTAGGTCCGTCACTGAATGACCCGAAGCTCGCGCTGCAATTGAAGCAGTTGGACCTAGAGTTAGCCCGTCAGCATTATGAATCTCAAATGCTTCAATTTCGTATGGTGGAACTCGAGTCTCAGAGGGAAATTAAATGAAAGGAATTGGAGTTGGCACTAAGGAGTAAGCCAGCTTCAGATTCTCGTGTTCATGGCCCTCTGTCTCCTGTTCGAGCATCATCCCCTGTTCTGCATCCTGCACCTGCATCCCCTGTTCTGCATCCGGCACCTACAACCTCTGTACAGGCCAGTGACTCACCACCCACACCTAGTGGCTCTTCAGCTGTAAGTTCATCTGGCTTTGACATTAGCAAGTATATTGCTTTAGTTCCTATGTTTAGAGAAAGTGAGGTAGATACATACTTCACTGTATTTGAGCGTATTGCAGCCACACTACAGTGGCCTAGAAGCATCTGGTCTCTTCTATTGCAATGCAAGTTTGTTTGTGAAGGCACAGGAAGTGTGTTCTGCTTTAAGTTTGGAGCAGAGTTTGGATTATGAAACTGTTAAAAATGCTGTTTTACGTGCTTATGAGCTTGTCCCTGAGGCCTACCGGCAGAAATTTCGTAAACATGTAAAATCTGCCAATCAAACCTATGTTGAGTTTGCATGCGAGAAATCTGTGATGTTTGATAAATGGTGCACTGCCAGTAAAGTTAGTACTTTTGAGGGATTGAAGGAGTTAATTTTGCTGGAGGAATTTAAGAATTGTGTTGCTGAGAAGGTGGTAGTTTATCTAAATGAGCAAAAGATCACTTCACTTTCAAGTGCAGCCGTCTCAGCTGATGAGTTCACACTGACTCATAAAATCACTTTCTCTCCCCCACGAGGTGAAGATTCCCAACGTAGTGTTAGAAGCCCTCCAAGTTCTCAGAAAGTTACTCCGGAGAGTCGGGAATGTTTCTACTGTCATGAAAGGGGTCATCTCATTGCTGCTTGTCCTATCTTGTCTCGTAAAAACCGTAGGAAAATGCAGACCCAGCCCAAAAGTGTCGCATTAACACACGTACCAACAATGCACCAGAAAGATAGTAAATGCTCACAATCCCCTGTAGATCCTGCCTTTGAACCTTTTATTATGGAAGGTGTTGTGTCCATATCTAATTCTGAGTTGGAACAAAAACCACTTCGCATGCTGAGGGACACAGGTTCTGCCCAGTCGTTCATTTTAGAGGGTATTCTGCCATTGTCTGATATAAGTAGTTGTGGTGCAGTTGTACTAGTACAAGGCATTGAAATGGAAATAGTGAAGGCTCCTCTACATAACATATTTCTGCGATCTAGGTTGGTTACGGGTCTTGTTAAGGTGGCAGTCCGTTCCCAGCTGCCCGTAAAAGGCGTTTCATTCATTTTAGGCAATGACTTAGCTGGGGGGAATGTTTGCCAGTTGCCTATTGTTACAGATGTACCTGTAATTGATGAGAATGAGACAATCTCGCGTAAATTTCCACGAGTGTTTAACGTGTGTGTGTGTGTGTGTGGTCACACGTGCTCAGGCTCGTAAGAAGAGAAGTGCGGAAGATTTTTCCGATTCATTCATGTGTGCGGAAGACCCCATATTTAAACTTTCTGTTGTGCCTTCACCCCCTGTGAATAATCCAGATACTGTCTCTACTCTAATCTTTGGACCCAGTTGTAGTCCATGGTGCTCTCCCTGTCTTTTAGTTCCAAAATCTGATAATACTTATCGATTTTGCACAGATTATCGTAAAGTTAACTCTGTTACCAAGGCTGATTCATTTCCTCTTCCCCGGATGGAAGATTTTGTTGACCGGATAGGTCAGGCAAGGTATGTCACAAAATTAGACCTTCTAAAAGGATACTGGCAAGTTCCACTCACTCAGCGAGCCTCTGAAATCTCTGTTTTTGCTACACCTGTTAGATTTCTTCAGTATACAGTCATGGCTTTTGGTTTAAGAAATGCACCTGCTACCTTTCAGCGTTTAATGACACAAGTCTTAGGTGATGTGAATAATTGTGAAGCCTACTGTACCTTGATGATGTAGTTGTGTTTGCAGATACCTGGAATGAGCATCTCTCTGTTTTAAACTGTGTGTTTGATCGCCTCCAGAATGCTTCTCTGACTCTGAACCTTGAAAAGTGTGAATTTGCTCATGCTACTGTTACCTATTTAGGCAAGCAGGTGGGACAAGGCATGGTTCGCCCGCTGGATGCTAAAGTGCAGGCAATTAAGGCATTTCCAGCCCCTAGGACAAAACGAGAACTCAGACGTTTCTTAGGTATGGCTGGATATTACCGAAGTTTCTGTAGAAACTTTTCAGTGGTCCTTCCACTAACAAACCTTCTTCGTGACTCTATCCCTTTTGTGTGGTCTGCTACTTGTCAAGATGCATTTAATGCTGTGAAGCTATTGCTGTGCAGTGCACCTGTTCTTTCTGCCCCTGATTTTAGCAAACCCTTCCAACTTGAAGTAGATGCCAGTGGTACCGGGATAGGTGCAGTACTCACCCAAGAAGATGCTCATGGTATCGATCACCCTGTGAGTTTCTTCTCCCGTAAATTTAATCGTTGCCAGCTTAACTATAGTACCATCGAGAAGGAAGCTCTTGCCCTCTTACTTGCACTTCAGCATTTTGAGGTGTATATTGGATCCAGTCCTGAACCCATAGTGGTGTTTACTGATCACAACCCTCTCGTATTCTTACAACGTATGACTAATAGTAATCAACGACTCATGCGCTGGGCCATGATTGTGCAGGGATTCAATATTGACATTCGGCATAAAAAGGGATCTGAAAACATTGTAGCAGACATGTTATCTCGCTGTGAGTCTGAATAAGGATTGAACTTGATGTTCAATCTTAAGGGGGAGGGTGTTACGTCCCTGACGTATTATATACTATATATTTTTTTTTTCTGTGTTGCCTGCTCTCTTGGGTGTGTTTCCCTCTCTCTGTTTTTTTTAAACAGGTTTAATTGGCCTCTACCGTGGAGAGGGGTGCTGATTGGAGGATCAGTCAGTGATGTGTGCCTTACTCCCGCCTCTTGTACCTCCATTGGACAAGCACTTCCTGAACCTGTGTGCCTTACTCTCGCCTCCTGTGTTGCCATTGGACTAGAACTTTGTGCAGCTCTATTTAAACGCCATCCTGCCTGCTGCTCGAGAGACAACTGCTTGATTTGTTATGGTGTTTTTGCTGATATATATTGACTTATTGTGTATCGACTTTTGCTGCCCTTTTCGACCTTGATTTTTGCTATTGCCCTTTATATATAACTTTGTATACTTTGTAAATATCACCGTGTATATAGTGGTAAGTAGGGAGTCGACGCCCTTTTTTGTTCTCCCCCCCCCCCCTTTTCTCCTGATTATGCTAGTCAGGGAGTTAGGTAAGACCCTATGTATTTTGGTATGTTTTTGTTGTTAGGTTAGGTAGACTTTTGTGATTCTAGTTAGTGGGTTTGGTTTATTATTTTGGCATTGTCGGCTCCTGAAGATATTACCACCTTTGTAAATATTTGTACATAGAATTAAAGTTGATCTCAACCCCCCCATTTATTTCCCCATTTACCTTCTTTCCTTTTCCTAATTTATTTTATTGTCTGTTGCGGCCTGACCCTAGACCAGGACAGAACTCCTGCCTTTATGTCATGAGTGAAAGTTACCAGTTGGTAAAACATACTGGATATCCCAACGGGTCATATATGACCCATGTCATTACATGTAGTATGAAAGGGTTAATTTAAAAAAAAACACCTGTTTTAGGGTTCACTGGGTCTGTATCATCATTTCAGCCAAAGGAGATAGATTTCCTATTAGGATAAGGTGGTCTGGGTTTTCCAGTAAAGGGCCAATAAAGGGCCACCAGTGACACTAATATGGTGAAATGTAAGTTTACCACTATGGTTTGTTTTCATTATATGAATTAATAAATTACTATCTCTATCACTTAAAGGCTTTTGAACATGCTTAACGTTTTTATGGAGGCTTACTGTATTTGCCCATGATGTATAGGCTATTGTGATCTTAGTTGTATTACTTTGACATGTTTTTTCCTGCATTAGTGGATTTTTTTCTTTGATAATATTGAGAATTTTATGCTGGGTTTTATTTTCTTATAGATACTGGGTTGATTAGATAAAGGGATTATATTATTGGACCCTACAGAAAGAACACAGTCTGTCACAGTTGCAAGTGTTTTGTTGTCAGGTACCTTTATTTGCTTTTAGGTATTTTTTTTTTTTTTTTTTTTTTTTTGCCAGATAACGTATACTTGCATATTTTCACTGAAGGATGAAGAGACCACATCTGCTGTGACAGAAGTGGACAATGCTGGTAGATCCACTGAGGTGGGATGCATACCATTATAATGCCCCCTTTTTACATTAGAGTAACAAACTGTCATTGTTCTTTCACAGTACATACCTGGGGATTTATTCACGGATGAAGGTCCTTCAACCTCAATGCACGATCTAAGCGGTGTAAGAATTTGTGTGCAGTCCCAGACAGCAAGGTGACATTGATTCAATGTTGAAATTTCATCAGAATCATCATTTTGGTTGAGGTTGATTATTCAATGCTAAATAATGTTGAATCAATGTTGATAATTCATTGCTTTTCTGTGTTGAAAAGACAAACATTGATTCAATGTCGATTTTTGGTTTTGGAACCCATCCTCATTCAACAATGTAAGGCAAATTAAATTAACTAAGTGCATTTCTCTAAAATGTGTATGCATGTGTGTATGTGTTTAAAACAGGTTCAAAAATTGACTACGAGAGACTTGCCATGGTGCTTAAAAAAATAATAACATAATAAAAAAAAAAAAAAAAAAAAAAAAAATATATATATATATATATATATATATATATATATATATATATATATATATATATATAGTTATTGAGGAAAAAAAATTAATTGTGATTGTGTGTTTGTTTGGTGGGAGAGAGAGCCTGTGTGTCGCGCCTTGCCTCTCTCCTTCCTGTTTGTTGTTTTGGGTTTTCGTTATTGTTTTTGTGTTAGCGTGGATGGAAGTGTTCCTCCCGCTAGTGTATATAGTTTCTTTTTTTTCTTTATTGTACATATTGTATATATATTGTTTTGTTCTTTTTGTACTTGTACATACAGTAGTTGCAAGGAAGCAGTAGGGGTTGAGCGCCATTTTTGTTGTCCCCTGTTTTCTCCTGTTTTTGTAAGTAGCTAGGTAGTTAGTTTAGTTGCTGTATTTTGATTTATATTCTTTTCTTTGGTAGTTTAGTTAGCTTGAGGGTGGAGATAGGGGGGGGGGGGGGTTGTTTATTGTTTTGGCTTGGCTCAATCCTGAAGCCCAGAGCTTCCTGTATGTGTGAGTGCGTGTGTATAACAATAAAAACTCATGCACTGAATTCTTGGTTGCAAGATTCATTTATTTATAATAAGTTTATTATTTTCTTTGTTGTGTCCCTTGACCCTAGGCCGGTGGTCGTAACAGCCCTATATGTACATACAAGATATGTCTCCTATGGCAGGATCTGGTCATTTTAGCTCATATCTCACTTTGGCAACTGTCATACATGATGCCTAGCTTATATTTTCTATTATCAAGGCAATAACTAAGAACTAAAAAAAATGCAAAAAACTAATCCTAATTGCCCACATACAGTATATGAGGATATATGCACATATATGAAACCTCAGTCTCCGTGAAAATCTTTTTGAAACACGTCACTAAAATTAACTGAAATGAGAAATATATCTATAGAAAGCTTAAAGTGTCTACTTTTAAATGAAAACAAATATTCTCAGTTTATGTAATCCATATAAACCAAAGAGAGGCACAGAATTTCTGTCGCACTTATATGCTAATGACCCGAGGCAGGACATGCCCACGCACCAATCACACAGAAATCAGTCCGGGTAATTTACATACTAGGCCACGCCCCCAGACACGGCATGAAAAACGAACACGGAGGCTACGTTTACACTGCCAGGTAAATGTGACCCAATTCCGATTTTTTGCTCATATGTGACACATATCGGATATGTTCTATGTCCGTGTAAACAGGAAAAAAACGCATGCATTCCGATTTTTGGAGATCGGTTTCAGGCCTCCTTCATATGTGGAAATAAATCGGATATGAATCAGATATGTGCTGATGTGACTGACGTGTAAACAGACAGATCGGATTTCCTGAGGCATTGTGTTCTGTACGTCATTAAAACTGCGACTTCTTCGCGGTTTAATGACGTAATGTTATTCTCCGGTGGAAGCGCGTGTGGAATGATAACATTGCAGGTGACATGGAAGAGGAAAAGAACAACGCCCCACACACACCCCCCCCGCCTTGTGTTAATGCTTATTTGGGCTAAATAACATTAAGAAATCAGTATTTGATGAATAAAGCATATGTGCAGGCTGCACTTATGCCGTTTTTTTTCTCTCCTCCTCCGTTTTAAAACCATGGTGCGCGAACTTTGCATATATAGCAGAGCGTTAAGCATATTTCACCTTAATCTTTCTTGGCTAGTGTGTAGCGCAAGAACCTCCCTTTAAGTATGCGTGATGTTTCAGATGTTACGGCGAGTGTAAACACTCGTTACGGCGAGTGTAAATGCCTTATGTAGTTTACAGATGTTTATATTCACCTTGTTTTGGATAGCTTTAGATTATGGTTGCTAATGTGTATTTGGCTCCATTTTGGTTAGCTTATAACACTGATATCGGTAATGTTATTTAGCACAAACAAGCTAGTTCCAGGTGGCTAAAATACTGCCTTATGTAGGACATTTCCATGTCCTGTGACTGCGTACAACCAGCACATGGGGAGTTGATCACTCTGATCAGCTATTACAAGTATTGTAATCTGTACGACTTCATTGTTTTGTGCTGTGTAGTATAGTAATACTACACAGCACAAAACAATGAAGTCGTACAGAAATATTTCTCTACACTGCTTGGACATTGCTCCCACCAATGCCTACCCTGCATGTATGTTTTGTACAGTTTTCTTTTTTTATCTTGCACTGTTTTACTCTGAATGTCTGTCTTTTTTCAGTTTTTAACTATTGGGAAGCTAAACATAAGTATGAAACATGAAAAGTTTCTAAAAGTTGCCAATAAATTAATATTGTGATGTGAAATAATTTTTCAGATTGAAGTTATAAAGGGCTCTGGGGTGTTTTGCCAAGCAGAAGCATGGAGAGCAACCCGCCTTGCCACCTCTGCTACTGCCATGGTACGGAATCTGCTGCTGGGCACCTTCGACTTGGAGACTTATTACCAAATTAAAAAGGTAGCCATTATTGGTGAGTAAATGCATAATGCATTGAGAAGGGAAAACAAAACATTTAAGACTTTATAAGTTCACCACTTTAACCATAGCCTACTTGTATCAATGTTTATTTGCCATCAATGGAGACTGCATAAGGTAGGGCACCCATTATTGTTACTGTATCTGCTTGGGACCTATAATACTAATTCATCACTTGCTCACTTCTTAATCCTACCTTTCCTCTTCTAAAGCCACATTATATTGCGCTGTAAGGTGTGTAGTCCTCTATTTTGTAGAACATATAGTGTTGCAAATAACCTCGTGGCACTAATTGTTGTCTGAAGTTTTAATAATCATAATGCTGTCAAAAATAATGTCATGAATTGATTTTCTTTATCAATGAACTTCTATTAACTAAATAAAATTTTAAATGTAAATTTTTTAAGTTTAATGGAATGGCTGTGTGAAAGATGCTGAAGCTGACGTGCCACTGGTCTTTTATATTAATGTTGTTTGGAAGCCTGTGTAATGATGTAGTTTCGACATCTATCGACTGAACAGCGTTTTTTCTACTTGTTTTCATGTTATTGTTGTTCAGCAATGGCCTGGACGTGATGTTTTGGCAAAAGAAGGGTGGGATGGTGGTTGATGGTGACTGAAAGCGGTGACTGAGTAGATTGGACGTCACAGCAGCTCGTGAAAAGGCAGAGCTACTTTATGTACTTTATGCAGGCTGTGTGCATTCTGCTGTGGATTGACTGTTTTGAAACTTATATGGTAGTTACATAGCCCCTAGACCTCAGTTACCATGAAAAAAAGCCATGAAATTTCAGTTTTGACCATATGGGATCTTAAACAAGGACGTCATCTTTTTTTAATTATTGTTTGTTCGGGGAGGAATTATAGTCCACAATGTCAGCATGATCTTGCGTTGTTTCCTTATCACTTCTTGTGTGCGTTTGGCTGTAGCTTGCACACTAGACAGAGTTGTTGGCGATTCATCCTATTGTAAAGTCATGCAGTGTGTAATCTCCTGTCGCCAATTCATTGTGCAGTGTGAACACAGCAGCAACTAAATGCTACCACAGATAGTACAGTGTGAAAACAATGGTGATCCGATGACTTTGAAAATCATGCGGTGTGAGTTTGAGGAGAAGGTAAAAAGCAATGCAAAACAAATAATGTACAGTTTATGTTGTCATTACTTTGCTCTCAAACTAAATGCAATGTAATAATAGGCGTTATTTAATAATAACATTAACAGTGCAGCATGCATCTAACTCTGGGTAAAAAGCTTATACAGTAATAAAATCACCAAAATAAGTCTTCATGTTATGAATAAATATGCAAACAGTACGGTATCTGAGCGTACGGATTGGAAATTTGTGCATACAGTTTGTTAATCTGTGGCCACGATTTGTTAAACTGAGGGAACAGTTTAAGTATTTGTGAGTGCGGGGACAAATTGCAAAACCGTCGCCACGGATTGATTTTTTATTTTATTAATTTTTTTGGTCCTACAGGTTTTTTTTTTTTTTTTTTTGCACATAACAGACTACATTGTTACATTAATTATATTTGTTTTCATAGCATTGAATATGTACATTGTAGGACAACATTTGCAGATTGTGAAATAACACATACAGGTCCTTCTCAAAAAATTTGCATATTGTGATGAAGTTCATTATTTTCTGTAATGTACTGATAAACTTTAGACTTTCATATATTTTAGATTAATTACACACAACTGAAGTAGTTCAAGCCTTTAGTAGTTCAATCTCAAAAAAATAGCATATCATGAAAAGGTTCTCTAAACGAGCTATTAACCTAATCATCAGAATCAACTAATTAACTCTAAACACCTGCAAAAGATTCCTGAGGCTTTTAAAAACTCCCAGCCTGGTTCATTACTCAAAACCGCAATCATGGGTAAGACTACCGACATGACTGCTGTCCAGAAGGCCATCATTGACACCCTCAAGCAAGAGGGTAAGACACAGAAAGACATTTCTGAACGAATAGGCTGTTCCCAGAGTGCTGTATCAAGGCACCTCGGTGGGAAGGAAAAAGTGTGGCAGAAAACGCTGCACAACGAAAAGAGGTGACCGGGCCCTGAGGAAGATTGTGGAGAAGGACCGATTCCAGACCTTGGGGGACCTGCGGAAGCAGTGGACTGAGTCTGGAGTAGAAACATCCAGAGCCTGTACAGGCGTGTGCAGGAAATTGGCTACATGTTGCAAATTTTGCATGTCATTTGGAAATCAAGGTGCCAGAGTCTGGAGGAAGACTGGGGAGAGGGAAATGCCAAAATGCCTGAAGTCCAGTGTCAAGTACCCACAGTCAGTGATGGTCTGGGGTGCCATGTCAGCTGCTGGTGTTGGTCCACTGTGTTTTATCAAGGGCAGGGTCAATGCAGCTAGCTATCAGAAGATTTTGGAGCACTTCATGCTTCCATCTGCTGAAAAGCTTTATGGATATGAAGATTTCATTATTCAGCAAGACCTGGCACCTGCTCACAGTGCCAAAACCACTGGTAAATGGTTTACTGACCATGGTATTACTGTGCTCAATTGGCCTGCCAACTCTCCTGACCTGAACGCCATAGAGAATCTGTGGGATATTGTGAAGAGAACGTTGAGAGATGCAATCACTAATGTTTATCAGTACATTACAGAAAATAATGAACTTCATCACAATATGCAAATTTTTTTTGAAGGACCTGTATATAAAAAAAAAATCTAATGTGTGCATTGTATCTATGGAAGATTGTAGGACATTTCAAAACATATGTTGCATATCTGTACATTTGTAAAAGTCACATTTCCAAAAATTTAATACCCACCTTCTGTCATTCATAAACAACTACCACTCCAAGTTTTTAGAGCATTGTATAGTTCTAACCTTTTGTTTGTTTTTCATTCTTTAGATGCACTACAACAACAACAGCTGAAAGCTGAAAAAAGGAGGCCACAGAGTTTCTTCGCTTCAACAGTTCAGAAATGGCTTCGTTATGCCCCAGAACGGCTGGGGGGAATTGCTCGTGGTGGAAAACCATAAGTTCAGACTTATGTCTTATTATCTGTTTTGCTGAGTAAATACATTTCAACTTACGAATAATGTTTCAGTCATCTGTTGTGTTTCTGACTTGCTTGTTTCTATTTGCATTTGACTGAATTTTGCTGAGGCAGGTTGCCATTTTTATATTATGGTTTTCCAGTCTATTCTCTTGGCAGTTAGATTCTGTTTTATGAATTCAGAATTAACAATCTCTTCTAATAGTTCTCTTCTAAAAAGTCATCTTGTCATCCAGTTTATAATAATTTGTATGTAAGTTGTAGTGTGTTTTATTATATAGTTGTTTTATTGTAATTGTGATGTTACTTCCTGTTTAAATGGGTATGGAGCATAAATAAATAAATATGTTTACATGTACACTGAAGGATGTTGAGTTACTGACTTTGTTTTTTTTTTTTAAAAAAAAAAAAGCTTTTCAGCCCTACATGGTCTCTGATTTAAAGAAATAAATGAAAACGGACATGATTTACTGTCATAGAATCTTGCTGTACATAAAGCAAGACTAAACTATAATTGCTTCCATGTTGATTTAATGTTGATTCAATGTAAAATAAGTGATTGAATTTAAGTTGAACAAACATTGATTTTATGCCCATCTTGGTCTATTTTTCATCATTGAAATAACATTATTTCAAGGTGCAAACCTGATGAAAAATCAACATTTAACATTTAAATTTCAACATTGATTCAATGACAAGTTGGTTGATGCTTTAATGTTGATGCAATGATGATTCAATGTTATTCTGCTATCTGGGGTTGTCCATATTTACATTTTATTTTCTGACAGAATCTCTGAATTTATTTAATTATTTTTGAATAATAATTCCTAGTTTCCTTCCTACTGTAGTTGCCAGGAGCTGTATAAGGTCCATCTTCGAAAACAAATAAAAAAAAGTGACATGGAGATGGACCTTATACAGCTTCAAATGGAAAAGAAATGGCTATCCATTAAAAAAGCAACACTAGATATTTAATTACTTGAGCATCGCCTTAAGGTGAGAACTTGTGCGTATATTAATCTGTTGCGTGTTAAAAGTGTTGTGTATATAAAGCAATGTCATAGAAAAAACCACACATTTTATTTCATTTTACTTTCATTGTTTTTCAGCAAAAAAAGAAATGAACTATACAGCAGACCAGTGCTGTAACATCGCCGTCACCACAGCCCGGGAGAATAAGGTCAAGGTCACCGGATTACTGAGCCGACACCTTGTCGCCCCCTAGTGTGTCTGCGTGTACAGTAAATGTCCCCCTGTAGTGTCATCAGCACGAAATCACCGCCACCTGTCTACCCTTGTGTGTCTCGTTATATAAGGCATGCTGAACCAGTAGTCCTTTGTCTGTTCACTGTTGTGCACCTTTTCCATATCCCCTGATCTTATATGTGTTCTTCCCTCAGAACTGATCAGAGTCTGCAGAGCGTGTTACAGTGTCTACTTTCGAGGATTACGTCTAGTTTCCGGCTGAAAGGGATTCAGCCCAGTGTGAGTGACTGAGACTAATCAACCGTGTGTTTTTTTGCATTATTTCAAGGAGAGTTTTTTCGCCCGAGTGTTTTGAGAACCCGCCTGCAGACCCAGCTCATCGAGGAGCCTTTTTTGGTGATTATTTTTGTTGGAAATAAAAGAAAGAACTTTGAACTCTAACAAACCTGCGTCTGCGTCCATATTTTCAGGGGAAAATAATGACAGATGAACAGACCATGCCGGACGCAGCAGGAATCCCCCTGCCTGACGACGAGACCCCCACGCTGGGCTACATTATTCGACAGCAGGGGCAAATCAACGGCATGGCCCGAGCCGTTAACGGCATGGCTGCCAGCCTGGAACGGATGGCGTTTCGGTGGACACAGTCCGAGTCTGCCGCTCCTCAGCCGCATGTCGCCGCACCACCCTGCGCCGCCCCCCCGGAACGCTACTCAGAGGATCCAGAGGGATGTAAGCGCTTTCTCCTAGCCTGTGAGCTGTATCTCGCGGACTTCCCAGATCTCGAGGAGAAGAAGAAGGTCAGTTTTGTTATCCAACAGCTCACAGGCCCGGCGATGGATTGGGCGGCGGCCGTATGGAGCAGCGGAGGGGACGTGCTCCACAATTTCGACCAGTTCCTCAGGGACGTCTGCGCGGTGTTTGATCATCCTGACCACGGCAGGTCCGGGGAGCAACAACTGCTGAGGCTGAAGCAGGGGACTCAAACCGCCGCCGACTATGCAGTGCGGTTCCGCATCCTAGCCGCGGAGAGCGGCTGGTGTGAGCGAAGTCTGCTGGCCAGGTTCCGGGACGGCCTCCAGCCTGAGTTGCAACTCGAACTCGCCTGTCGTGACGAGGGCCTGTCCCTGGATGCGAGCATAGACCTGGCAATTAAGCTGGACCAACACCTCCGCGGTCAGCGACGAAACACCCCTGCTAGGACCACCTCGACAAGGCCGGAACCAACCCGCCGCGAGAGCCTCAGCAAGTCCCCCAACGACCCGTGCGAAAGTCCCCGCCCCGAACCCATGGAGATCGGCACGTCCCGCCTGTTGGCTCAGGAGCGGCAGCGAAGAATGACATCCGGGCTGTGTCTATACTGCAGGGGGGGGGGGCACATAAGATCAGCACCTGTCCTCTCCTGAATGTAATCTCCCACACACCTCCCCGCACACACTATCCTTTTTGTTTAAAAGCCAAACTCACTTTTAATGATGATACTGTATCTGTATTTCCCCTTATAGATTCTGGTTCGGCTGGCAATTTCATCTCCTCCGCGCTTCTTTCCTCGCTACGAGCTCCTATGTCGAAGCTTCCATACCCGATCTCGATTAAAGCTCTAGATGGCCAGAAACTGAAACAATCGCCAGTTGAATTTCTTTCATAGTCGAGGTCGACGCGTCGGAGGTGGGGCTGGCAGCGGTGCTGTCACAACGTCATGGCAACCCAGGAAAACTCCACCCCTGCGCTTTTTTTCTAGGAAACTAAATCAGGCCGAGCGCAACTATGATATTGGTAATAGAGAACTGCTCTCAATAAAAGCGGCGTTAGAGGAGTGGCGGCATTGGTTGGAGGGAGCTAAATATCCTTTTACTGTACTCACCGACCATCGGAATTTAGAGTACATACAGCAAGCCAAAAGACTAAACTCTCATCAAGCCCGATGGGCGCTGTTCTTCACGCGCTTCCACTTTTTGATTACGTATCGCCCCGGCTCACACAATAAAAAAGCAGATGCGTTATTCAATTCAATTCAATTCAGTTTTATTTGTATAGCGCTTTTAACAATTGACATTTTCTCAAAACAGCTTTACACAATCCAAAGGATTATTTAAGTTTGTATGGAATGTGAATGTGTATGAATCAAAATGTTCAGATAGTCCCTGGTGAGCAAGCCCGAGGGCGACAGTGGCAAGGAAAGACTCCCTGGAAATAGGAAGAAACTTGAGAGGAACCAGACTCAACAGGGAACCCATCCTCATCTGGGTGAAACAGATAGCAGGTAATTATCTGCATTTATACAGTGTTAAGTGTTAGGTTCAGCTATAATAGTTGATTTTAATTGATGTTATAATAGTTGATGTAAAATGGAGTCCAGTAGTTATTGGAGACTGAGATAGACTTGTAGAAAGTTCCAGTCCTGAACTATCGAATTGTCAAGTCCTCAGAGAAACAGCTGACAACAACAGTCGAGGCCAGAACCATCTTCTAAGTAGATAGAATCATCCCCAGACACCAGACGCATCCCAAAGAGACACACGGGGCATCCATGCGACGAGACCTCCAACCAGAAACGGGGCACCAGGATGGATCAGACAGGTCCGGAGGGCAGAGGGAGTCTGGATCACTGGCAGCTCAGGAACGACATGTGTTGCTCGACAGAGAGAGAGAAAGAGTGAAAGGGGGAGACAGGGGAAGAGAGGAAAGAGAAAGAGGGGGAGAAAGAGAAGAGGAGGAGAGATTGCAATTAGGTATGGTCACAGTCACAATGTATAATGTGAATGTATATTTACTGTAGAGTGCAAGCAGGGACTCTGGCAGGACTAACTTTGACAGCATAACTAAAAGGGAGAGCCAGAAGGAAACACAAACATGAGGGCTCCCTGAGATGTAAAGCAAACAATCACCTCACCGTCAACAAACGTGAGTGATCAAATGAGACTGAGGAAGACAGCATCTAAACATACCAGTTCACCATAATACTCTACGTCCATGAGTCCCCCAGATCTGCTCCTTTACCTTATGGCAAATCTATTTATAAAAATGCTTGGCTAAATAAATAGGTTTTGAGCCTAGACTTAAACACTGAGACTGTGTCTGAGTCCCGAACACTATTTGGTAGACTATTCCATAATTTTGGGGCTTTGTAAGAAAAAGCTCTGCCTCCAGCTGTAGTTTTCATAATACGCGGTACTGACAAGCAGCCTGCATCCTTTGACCGAAGTAGGCGTGGCGGATCGTAAGACACTAGCAGTTCGCTCAGATACTGCGGCGCGAGACCATTTAATGCATTTAATGTCAAGAGTAGTATTTTAAAATCAATGCGAAATTTCACAGGGAGCCAATGTAGTGAAGATACAGTAGGACAGGGGTGATGTGCTCATATTTTCTGGTTCTAGTGAGGACTCTCGCTGCTACATTCTGGACTAGCTGAAGCTTGTTTATGCACCTAACTGAACAACCAGACAGTAAGGCATTACAATAGTCCAACCTAGAAGTGATAAAAGCATGAACTAGTTTTTCTGCATTGTTTAGCGACAATATATTTCTTATCTTGGCAATATTTCTGAGGTGAAAGAATGCTATCCTGGTGATATTATCTACATGAGTGTAAAGTTTTTCTAAAGTTTTGTAGTAGAAGAGGCGAGTGCTCGGTCTGTCCGCTGTGCTTCGGTAAGCTTTTCTGGCGCCAGGAGAGATTCAGTCAAACACACACACACACACGTTGTCTGTCAGAAAGGTCTCTGTTTATTAACAGCAAAAGATGGGGTTTATATATATTTGGCCAAACGCCTGGGCTATAGACATATGTTACTACGAAGAGCATGAACCATTGTAAATGTCCTGGTGAGATCCTGAAGAATCAAAGGAGAGGAAGATAGAGGTGTCCGTCCAGAGACAGATCACAAGATGTTGGCTCGAGTTAGGGGGAGAGGGGGAAGGAGACAGAGGGAGATAGGAAGAGAGGGGGAGAGAGACATAAAGAGAGTATGGGAAGGTGAGCGTGGGAGCGTTCACACCTTTAAGCACAGATGCAAGAGGAGACAGGAAGATAGCAGCAGGAAAGATTTAACACGTTAATATCAAATTTATGAGGAAGAGAACAAGAGAGTAGAATCAACTCCTTTATATATAAAATAATTCTAACAGTTGCCCCCTTAAATTCTAAAAGAATTTGTGAATGTCACTTAGTTAACATAGCAAGAGATATTAACGTGAAGAAGCAGAGATTCATAATTAGTAGAGTCAGCAAAGATGATTATAAGAAGGGTGATAAAGGAAGAAGATAGTCAGGATTAAATCACTTCTAGAATCACAATTAGAAATGAAATTCACAGTACATACATAATCAGGCGTTGGCACAAAAATAAAATGTGGAAAAAGGAAACTAATAAAAATTTGAACCTATATGTGTATGTGTAAAAGGTGAGAAGCGACGAGAGCCCCCTTTTGAGGTGTCTTCTGGGCGTATGTTGCTCCACTAGCTCCTCGGTGCGGGCTAGGAGATCTTGTGAGTGGTCGATTATGTCAAGCAGTCAGTGTCATCTGCGGTGCCTTCTTCACGCGGCTGGCGTGAATCCACTGTGGCTGTGAGTCTGTGAGAACAGCTGTGCGTGTCACTGCAATTACAGTTGTAGGTGTACTGTAGGCAGCATCCCCCACCTTCCTTGGATTTAAACTTTTCACCAGCACTGTATCACCTGGGATGAAAGAGTGAGTAGGCTTGTCTGTAGGCAGAGGAAGAGAAGCAGAGACATTACCGTGAACACTGTTCAGTTTTTCAATGAGCGCTTGCGTATAATCGCCGACAATCACGTCCAGATCACCTGTAAGGGAAACACCGGGGTTACCTTTTACCCAGGAATGGTCGTCCCATTATAATCTCAAATGGTGAAAGTTTGGTTGTAGAATTGGGTGTCATTCTAATTTCACAAAGCACAGATGGTAACAGGTCAACCCAATTCTTACCTGTATCCATCATGGCTTTTGTCAACCTATCTTTGATTGCTCTGTTCATCCTCTCTACCACACCAGAACTTTGGGGATGGTAGGGGATGTGAAATTTCCAATCAATGCTTAAAAATTTACACAATTTTTGTGTCACTTTGGAGACGAATGGCGTGCCATTATCACTGTCAATAGATGTTGGAATACCGTATCTAGGAATGATTTCTTTAGCCAGAATTTTAACTACTATCGTTGCATTTTCTTTTGAGCATGGAAATGCTTCTACCCATTTAGAAAATCTGTCCACGATTACAAGCATGTATTTCAGATTTCTGACAGGTGGCATGTGTGTAAAGTCAATTTGTAAGCATTGAAATGGTGCAATAGGCATTGGCAAGGCATCATATTTAACATGTTGTCCTTGTGTATTTGCACGAGCACAGATCAAGCAGGAATCTAATAGAACAAGTGTAGCCTGTTTGATATTGCGAATGCAGAATCTGTCCTCAATCATACGGATTACCCCCCGTTTTGCGACATGTGAAATACCATGAAAATGACGCACTAATAACGGGAGAACAGATGCTGGAAGAGCTATACGGCCGTTCTCATCCCGAATTAGGATATCGCTGCCAGGTGAACACTCGTGTGTGACCAAAAATGTAGATCTTCAGGTGATGAATGGGTTTGCAAAAAGGCAAGGTCGATGTCAGATGACAAACTAGGAACAGAGACATGGGACGTCAAAGAGAATACTGTACCCCTACAAACCTGTGGGGACAAAGGTGCTTCTTTAGCGGCCCATTTGGCAACTTCATCAGCTAAACAATTACCTAAAACCTCTTCAGAGTCACCAGATGCACGACCTTTGACCATCACTATAGCCAATTGCGATGGAAGCAAATTAGCCTGTAAAAGATTAAAGACAAGATTAGCATGCGACATCTTTCCAAAATCATGTGTGACATCATAAGCATAAAGAGCCACTGTATCATATTAAGAATATGCCTGACAGGGCACATATTATGGAATGGAATGGTCTGAGGCATCTGGTGAGCCTGCGGAACAGAAGAAACATAACCATTTTCTATACTGTATCTGTCTTTTTCTTCCGACACTCCCGTTCCCAATGTCCTGATTTATTACAGTATCTGCAGATTGTTTCTTTACAGTGACGTTCCCAGTGTCCTTGTCCATTGCAGTTTCTGCAGATAATAGTGTGGCATTTAACAGGTTTCTTTGAACCATTAGCACTTATTGTAGGTGATGCGTGATTAGATTTTCCTCTGAGGGAGGCAATAAAATTGCTTTTAACATCCAGATCACATACCATCCTTCCCATGAGTTGTATGGCAGGTTAGTGTCCGGTCCCTGATAGAGAAAATTTAAGATATTTAACAGAATTAGGGTCTATATCATTAACAAAGAAAGTCCCTGTGTAAAAACCATGCAGTTTTAAATTTTTAATATAGTTTAATTCCTAAAACCTACTCCTGTCGAATAGGTGACATAAAAGGTTGAATAAACTTCCAAATCCTTAATTATTCATCCAATCATTAGGAGTAAGAGACTGTTTGGAACGACCATTTCCCATCTTGTTAGTAAGTTACAGTTAGTAAACAAACCAAGCTTATCGAAGTTAAGCGGACACTTTAAGCCTTTTTTTTCCAATTATTATTATAATTATTATTTTATTTATTTTTATTTATTATTATTATTATTTTTTTTTTTTTTTTACGGGTGGTGTGACGTTCGAACACAGTGTATCAGAATCTATTGAAAACTGAAGAATACTGTAATCCATAAAGTGTATTATCAAAAATGTGTGAAATCTCCGCATTCCTGATAACACTACCAGGAATATGGATTCTATTTCAAATCTCACATGCCTCTACATCTTTGGAGATCATTCACACATTTATCAAATACCAATATAGTGAATTAATAAGGCATTCAGCCAATCTACCCTGTTTCTGAGAACACTCTCAGAAAAATGGAGCTCAGGTGCGCCGGGCTGAGTCCACACGCCTCTACGTCAGGGAGACAATAAAACTCATGCACCCCCCACGTGTATAACTGCAACTGCACGCCGCTCCCTGTTCCAAAGAACACTCTAAGGAATATGGCTATAACCAATTTATTTATTTATTTTCTAGCCACGCGCCTCTACGCCAGGGCCAGCTTATACACAAAGTGCACGCTACAAATGCCTCACTAAATTACAAATATTGAAAGTGCATAAATTACGTAAACAACAGAAATTAGTGAACGTATAACTTTTTAAAACACACCCGAAGTAGCGCGTCTCCTCTAGCTGGACGCGGTTTTGATGACGTAGGTACTCGCGACGACAGCGCTGTGTATGTTTTTAGCTTAATGCTAACAACACCGGTTCAGTTTCAGTTAAACACCTAGTTTAATCTATATCTTTCAATTATCCACAATCGCTGTAATTTTAGTCAATAAACCAACGCGAGTAATGTCAAACACAACGCGAAACAAAAACTAATTAAAATGCACAAGTTTCTTTTTCCAAAATATAACCCAAATACACGCCAATTGACTACATAAATAAACTATTGGTTCAAAAACTTTTCTGACCAAGGAAGGAAGTACAATAGCAAAAATACTGCATAACTTACCTTCCTGGAGAGAAAAGGTTAGACGAGCCCCCAGATTGTAAAGTTTTTCTAAAGTTTTGTAGTAGAAGAGGCGAGTGCTCGGTCTGTCCGCTGTGCTTCGGTAAGCTTTTCTGGCGCCAGGAGAGATTCAGTCAAACACACACACACACACGTTGTCTGTCAGAAAGGTCTCTGTTTATTAACAGCAAAAGATGGGGTTTATATATATTTGGCCAAACGCCTGGGCTATAGTCACATGTTACTACAAAGAGCATGAACCATTGTAAATGTCCTGGTGAGATCCTGAAGAATCAAAGGAGAGGAAGATAGAGGTGTCCGTCCAGAGACAGATCACAAGATGTTGGCTCGAGTTAGGGGGAGAGGGGGAAGGAGACAGAGGGAGATAGGAAGAGAGGGGGAGAGAGACATAAAGAGAGTATGGGAAGGTGAGCGTGGGAGCGTTCACACCTTTAAGAACAGATGCAAGAGGAGTCAGGAAGATAGCAGCAGGAAAGATTTAACATGTTAATATCAAATCTATGAGGAAGAGAACAAGAGAGTAGAATCAACTCCTTTATATATAAAATAATTCTAACAATGAGCTTCAAATGAAAGGCTGGAATCTATAATCACGCCGAGGTCTTTTACTGTTACACTTGATGGAACAGAAAGGCCATCTAAAGTTACGGTGTGATCTAAGATTTTACTTCTAGCTGTATGCGGTCCTATGACTAGAACTTCTGTCTTATCCGGATTAAGCAGAAGGAAGTTAATTAGCATCCAATTTCTTATGTCCTGCACACATTGCTCAACTTTAGTAAGCTGGTTTTTCTCATCAGGTTTTGTTGAGGCGTATAACTGTGTGTCGTAGGCATAACAATGAAAACTAATACCATGCTTACGGATTATGTTGCCCAGAGGAAGCATGTAAAGGGAAAAAAGCAGTGGGCCTAAAACTGAACCCTGCGGAACGCCAAACTCCACTAGAGAACATGCAGAATAATCACCATTTAAGTCTACATACTGATAATGATCGGTCAAATAGGATCTGAGCCAGGAGAGGGCTGTACCCTTAATTCCTACAACATTTTCTAATCTGTGAAGAAGAATAGCATGATCAATGGTGTCAAAAGCTGCGCTGAGGTCGAGTAATACAAGCATAGTTACACAACCCTGATCAGAGGCCAATAGGAGGTCATTTACTACTTTAACGAGTGCTGTTTCTGTGCTGGATATCGGCATAGGATACCCACGGCTGGTCGTTGCTGCCCCTTGGGGTCGGCGGCCCTACACGGTCAGCAGAACCGCCGCCGCGGCAATAGGAACAAGGTAAGCAGAAACCTGTTATTCAAATTCTGCTGTAGTTTTTCTGCTGTCTGTGGGGGTCGAATGATTCTTGGGGGACGTACTGCTGGCCCCGGGAACCAAATTGAGTAATTGATAATTGAGTAATTTAATGATGCAATGTTATGATGCAATTTTATTATTTTGATGAAATAGCAAAAAAGTATGCGCTTGTGAATTGATGTGCTTTTGTGCTTGCTGAGCTTGAGCTTGTTGGTTGTTATTTGTATTATGTAAGAGTGTAACATTTTACAAGTAGGGTTGCCTTCAATTAACAAATAGTGTTGATTGAAAGAGTTGATATAAGAAATGCCGGTAGGTAGGTGTGTGATTGTGTAGGTGTGCGTGCATGCGTTGGCATGGTACAAGTAACCGTGTACTACAATATACCTAGGTACCGTGGTAATATGTAGTATACAACTACGGTGTGAAAGGAAATCTCGTGGATACCGCTACCATCATGATACCATAGTACGTCCAGGTATAATGATTGGCGTGATAGGTAGGTCTGAACGGGGCGAGTGAGAAAATTCCAGCGGAAAATTCCTGTAGAACCGCTGCTCTAGGGACTGGAAAATTCCTTTAGCAGGGCTAGGGTGACAGGTGGAAATTCCTGATCAGGTGGCTGGTGGGGAAATGCATGGTTAGAAAATTAGAATAGATAGTGTTGATTTGTGATTGCAATTTTGTGAGTCGTGATTTGTATAATGTATGATGTATAAGCGTAATTGTGTTGTGTTGTTGATTTGTGGAACGTGTACGGCTAGAAAGTGAATGAAAAACCAGAAAGAGAAATGCAACATAAAATATAAATACTGTTAAATATTGTATATACATATAATTGGATATAAATAATTAAATATATTTAGTTTAGATACTGTATTCCACACTGTATTGTGTTATTTAGACATACATATATACATATATACATGCACAATTGAAAGTAATTAATTAAAATTTAAATATTAACATAAGTAGAATAACTTCCTGCCTGTGGTGGCAAGTGTGGCTATACCACTCCTGGAACATTCCTTAAATGGAATCTGGCAGAGTTGGATAGACGTGCTTGCACACGAGGGCAGAAGTTACATGAGCTCCGGAGAAATAATCCGGAGACATAGTAGATAGAATAGCTTCTTGCCTGTGGTGACAAATACAGCTATATCACTCCTGGAACATCTCTTAAGTGAGATCTGGCAGAGTTGAATAGAAGTATTTGCGCACGAGGGCAGAAGTTGCATGAGCTCTGGAGAGATAATCCAGAGACATAGATAAAGACATTAGTATATTAAATGAGCTCTGGAGAAATAATCCAGAGACAAATAGAGTAATGAGAGAAGACAGAGACCCAAGTAATCTGAGAAGAAGAGGACAAAGAGTACAGTCACCAAGCATCAACCCTGCACACACACATGCCAATTTTTGGATTCCATATTATTATCAAATGGTTCCCTCACAAGCACCCATGTCCGAACAGCACATGCTTAGAGTTACACGGGGTACAGAGCGGATGATGGAAGAGCAGTTATTTAGGAATGCGCCGTTTCCAGAACATTTAATAGCTCTTGCATTAACTGCAATGAACGTGGACTTGTTATGCTTGCCGATGCAAATAATATTTTCAATCCCGCATGCTCGGGGTGGGCATATGTTTGTAAGGAGATATTATTTGGGAAGAGAAAGAAGGCTTCAAAAGAAGACGTACATATTAAATGTCGGTGGTAGAACTGTTTAAGTTAAAATACAGAGTAAGAAATGAGGAAGCAAAAATGAGATTAATAATAAAGTACATTTATATTTAATTAATATAAAAGAAATAAAATATATATATATATATATATATGTAGAATCTAATCAAAATGATAACCGTTATTGTTATTACATTGTGTTTGAGTGAGTTGAAGCAGACGTGGCTGTGGGTGAATCAGGAAAACAGCAGCGCAGCGCACATGACTGACTAACATGCACCACGAACATTGAGGAAAAGAAATCTCCTGTGGCGAGCAAAGGAGCGGTCTGGTTGATCAACTTGGACGCCTGATTGCTGAGGGAGAAGACTTCACATAGTAAAAATTCTTATAAAAGCTATTATTATAATAATAAATATAGATGAAATGTGGACATATGTTAAAACAATATTATAACGACTGCTACTGATAAACCTATATTTACTAGAATTTTTGTCTGTAAATGTTTAAATACAATGTTAAAAACCATTTAAACTAAAGAAACGGAACATAACTGCTCACAAACAAGCGGCTGTGAAAACATGTGGTAGATCTTAATTTAGAAACGTCTAGAGGCGGAGTAAAGGAAGCACGTGAGGATCTCATAATTCAACGCCATTGTTGTAGTTTCTACTGCTATGTTGTAATTCTCTGTGGCGCCATCTAGTGTACCCTATAAAAATTACATGTCATTGTTAAATTCAAAGGGGAAATGCTTTCATAGTTTGGGGAACAGAGGATCCTGTTACCAACAATTAAATAAACAAATACTAGATAATAAAGAATAAATAAGAATTTATAAAATATATTAAAGATAAATAAATAATAATTAAATAATTAGAAAAATTTAAATAAAGTCTTGAATGAATGAATAGAATCGTAGATAGATAGAATCATTCCAAAATGGATAAACCAGTAGAAATTATAATTGAACAACACCATCTACTAGAGAAAGATATCAGAAAGTATATGAAGAAATGGCATGACAAAACAAAAGGATGTTCAGACCAATGGCCTATTAATGGATCATTCAACTTGGAAATATGTACCCAATTAAAACAGAAAATCATAAGCTGGGGAGCAGAAAAGAAGAAAAAAGAAATGGAAGAAAAACTCAAACTCAAGTTAAAAATAATAGACTATTTTAAAGAAGAAGGACAGCGTAGACGGAAAAAGCAACAGGAAAAAACTGAACAACAAGTGATGAATATAATATTAAAAAGAGAAAAAGAAATCAAGGACACCGAACAGAAAGACAAATGTGAACAAGAAGAACTTACAGAAAGGCAAGATGGACAGAAAGAAACATTTCCGCCATCACCAGAGATGTGCATGAGGCCACCGCCCTACAACACTGATCAATCCCTGGAGAATAAAGTATATCCTACTATCCCGATGATGGGAGTAACAACAATTGAAGAAGATGAATGGACAAATGTAGAATTGCAATTTCATGGGACATTGAATGGAATAGCAAGATCAGCAGATCAGGAATTAAATCTAAATTCTGCTGGTAGAGGAGCTGGAAGAAGAGCACACTTTCAAAAAGTATCATCAGATTCAAAAAGCATCTCAGAACGACATGCGACCAAAGGATTATCAAGTGAAGAAAGTTCAATCCTCCCTGCAGACCAATCATGGAGAAACGTTATGGATAAGAATGCTCAAACATATTGGAATGAATATCCTAGTACCAGTTCTCCACGAGGGCAAGGAACCATGAAACCTCAATGGATCCCACATCCTGGTGAAAAAAAACAAGCCTGGAAAAAGAACTACTCACCCGTCGACAAAGTGAACCAAGTACACGACCAAAAAGTTCTGCCAATCTGCGGTCGGAATTTGAAGAAAGAAAGAACATCAAAGAAAGAGATAAATCTGTAACCAAACAAGGACAATTAGTCAAACTGGAAGGAGAAGTGAAAATCACTCCATTAGAAGAAGAGGATAGATCTCTTCAGAAAATCCTTGAAGATTTCAATGGAAAAACTGTCACTGAATTAACAAAACAAATAAACCTAACTGAGATACACAGAGAAGCCTTGAAGGAAAGTCAAAGCTTATTAAAAGCTTTAAATGAAATGGCATACAATATGAAGGATATGGCGCAGAGCAATGCAACACGAGAGCAGTGTTCTGCTGTAAACGAAGAGCCCAATGATGAAGAAATATTAAGACCCTTAAATGAAAAAGAAGATAGTATTGAACAACAAACAGGAAGAGAGAAACGGCTACATGGTCTACAATCACAGAATCAAGACGCAACTATAACAAGCCGCACAGAAGAAAATATGTGAAAGGGGAAAAAGCCAGCCAAACTATGAGAGTACTGAGAGATAGATCCACTCTGAAACAACCAGATCGATACAGCAACAAGACATGTTTTCAACATGAAGAATGCCAAAGGGAAAAAGAAAGGAGAAGGCAAATAGATGAAGATGAGCCTGCAACCTCCTCATCCCAGTGTCCACTAATAGTAAAAGGAACAGCACTGCACTATGTACCATGGTGTCTTATGGATGTGACTGGTCTCATAGGCAGGCTTCCAGATCTGTGTGAAGGAGCACAAAGATGGATCACCCAATTTGAAGAAAAAACAATGGGCCACCAACTGGCCCTTGGAGACATCAAGGCCATACTAGGTCAAACCATCGGAAAAAACAAAACCACCGAGGTTCTTCAAGAAGCTGGAATGCCGCCTGAGGCTGAAGATGCCAGATATAATCATTTCCCATTGGGACCCAACAGAAACAATATCTGGGGAGCCCTAAGGAAAATGTATCCCACAAAAATGGATCCAGGACGATTGGAAACTATCAAACTGGCTGAAGAAGAAAATGTAGTCAAGTTCATACAAAACTTCCAAGATGCCTGGAGAGATGAAACTGGTGGTCATTGGGATGAAAATGATACCAGTAGGGGCTTGTTCAGGATGATGTTAAAGAAAACTTTGCCACTCTCAGTACAGGAAAAGTTGGATGGAGTGATTGGCCTTAACACCATGGCTTGGAAAACATTTCAAGCCCACATAATCCATTTCGTCAATCAATATCGAAAGGCAAAATTAGAAGCAAAAGAAATGTCCACTAATTTGATGACACAACTGTGTAAATCACAACTGGGTGAAATTGTCAGAAACAAACAAGAAGAAAAAGAAAAGAAGAAGGAGAAGGAAGCCGCTGCCAAACAAGCTGCACTTATGGTGAATCCACAATCACCTTATCCTCAAAATCCTCCGAGACAAACGTATACACCAGGACATCGAATGACAAGACCACCCCAATATGGCAGAGGCCGAGGAAGAGGATGTTGGGCTTGTGGTGATTTACGCCACATTAGAAGAGACTGTCCCCATGTCAGTTTCCTGTGGGGAGACAGAGTGGAAAGATCTGAACAGCAAGGACAAACATTAGGACCCCGAGGACCTCAAGGACCACAGTCAGACCAAAATTCGCCAGCTACACAACAATCTGGCTGGTCAGACACATGGAGAGGACAAAACCAACCAAACCAAAGACACGATCAACCACCTCCACCAAGTCAAGGTGGACAATGGGGGGGCCCCTCTGAAGGCCAAAACCCTAACTACTGAAGATGCCCAGAGGAGCCTAATAAGGGGGAGCTTATGCAGTTTGTCACCACATTATATCCAGCTCAAGAACCTACGGTGACAGTGAAAATAGGACAATGTCTAGAAGCACCGTTTATGATTGACACCGGAGCCACATACTCAAGCATTGGACAAGCAGGCTCTAGACTCCCCCTTACCCGTAAAGCAATACAAACAGTGGGCTTCTCGGGAAAAACTCAGACTTTACGGTTTACCGAGCCTCAAGAACTAACATTGGATGGGGTAACTATCAATGCTCCACTACTTTATTCCCTGCATGCACCTATGAACCTCTTGGGAAGAGACACATTATGTAAATTAGGAGCAAAAATACACTGTGGACCAATAGGACTCTGGGTTACCTTTCCAGAAACCCTAGCAACACAATGTCTACTCATCCATAATCCAGATACAACACCTAAAGAAGTTAATGTGGTATATTGGTTAGAATACAACCAACCATCTGGTCTCTGGAACACTTATCAAGAATGGAAACCATGGATTACTCATTTACGACCAGATTGTCGGGAAATAGACTTACCACTACATTGCACCATAAAGTATGACTCAAACCATGATGAAGAATTTGCCACATTGTGGGAAGACTTGATAGAAGGCAGTGAAATGGACATGAAAACCATGGAAATCATAATCGGCCCACAAGGAGTGGCAGCTATTGCACAACTGCCAGAAAAAGTTCAAGATTGGTACCAAGTTGAACATGCGGTGCCGCATGTCTTTCTGATGATTGCGGAAAATTTTGAACAAAAAGACCTAGGTAAGATGGTTAAGGAGGCCAAACAAATAAGCGAAAGGGAACCAACTTTGAATCCATACATACATCTATCACCTGATAGGAAATTCATGTATATATCACAAGAAAACATAGGCAGTGTTGTTGCCACACATGTAGATATAGAATTGCATGATAAAGATACGGCAATCGCACAAATGTCAGTTATTGAAGATAAAGAAAGGGAACTAGAGGAAAAGATACTTCAAGAAGTTCCAGAAATATTATGGTCTAAGCATCATACAGATGTAGGACTAGTCAAATCAGCGGGTTTAGTAAAAGTCCAAGTTAAACCTAATGCCCGGCTCCCATATGTAAAACAGTATCCTCTGTCATCCGAAGCAATTGAAGGCATCAGACCCACAATCACAGGACTGGTGAAAGCTGGAGTGCTTATTCCCACTTCAAGTCCTTGTAATACTCCTATTTTTCCACTACAAAAGGAAAACTCTAAAAAATGGAGATTGGTTCATGACCTCAGAGCCATTAACAATATAGTAATTGCAGACACTCCTGTAGTTCCTAATCCACACACAATATTGTCCAATATTCCAGAGGGGACTAAGTGGTACTCAGTTATCGATTTATGTTCCGCTTTTTTCAGCATTCCTCTGCATCCCGATTCTCAGTACTTGTTCGCCTTTACTTACGAAGGTCAACAATATACGTACCAATCTTTAGCACAAGGATATGTGGAGTCTCCTTCCCTCTTTAACCAGGTGTTAGCGCGTGACTTGGCTACGCTCTCGATACCAAGCCGTCTGTTAATATACGTTGATGACATTTTAATTTGCAGTCCAACAAAAGAACAATGTCAAAGGGACACAGTGAAAGTGTTGACTATGCTGGCAGAAAATGGACATAAGGTAAGCAAAGATAAATTACAGTTCTGTAAGCAGACAGTTGAATATTTAAACCGAGTGTTAGAAGGAACCAATAAAAAGATTTCACCTACCCATATTGAGGTCATTTTAAAAGCTCCTCAGCCCCAGACAGTAAAACAAATGCTATCATTCTTAGGAATGGCAGGGTTTAGTCGGCCCTGGATATGTGATTTTGCGTCCCAAGTGCAACCTTTAAGAGATCTGATTAAAACTATTGTTCGAACCAAACCCAACTCGCCACTCATCTGGACACCTGAAGCATTAGCTTTGTTTAATTGTATTAAGACGTCGTTAGCTTCAGCACCTGCTCTAGCTAGTCCCGATTATACCAAACCATTTCAGTTATACGTTTCAGAACGACAAGGCTTTGCCTCTGCCGTACTAACCCAAACGCAGCATGGAATGGGCAAGCAACCCATAGCGTATTATAGTACTGCTCTCGACAACATTGAAAAAGGGATGCCCCCATGTTACAGAGGTCTTGCAGCAGCTGCATTTGCTTATAAAAAAGCATCAAGCATCACTATGGGACATCCAACCACTCTGTATACTACGCATGCAATACATGCATTATTAACTAGCCAAATGTTTGTGATAACTAATGCACGTTGTTCTGCGTATGACGTCATCTTATCAGCATCCGAACTAACCATTGAACGATGTAAAACCGTGAACCCGGCTAACTTAATAGTATTACCAATAGACGGAACTCCTCATGATTGCTCAGAGGAGTCAAACAAATTTGTTAAAGCCCGACCGGACTTAGAAAACCAACCGCTAAAAGATTCAGAGCAGGTATTTTTTGTAGATGGATCGTGTTTCCGAGACCAATGCGAAAATAAAGCTGGATACGCTATAGTGTCGCCATCCGTAGACAATAAAACGTACCATGTTGTTTCCTCTACCTTCATCCCTCAGCCATGTTCTGCCCAACTGGCGGAAATTAAAGCGTTAACAGCTGCCTGTAACCTTGGCGCTGGAAAAATGTGTACCATATATACTGATTCATCATATGGGTATGGGGTAATTCATATTTTTGGAACAATATGGGCACAGAGAGGATTTTTGCGAACGGACGGATCTTCAATTTCTCATGGACAAGCAATATCTGACCTCTTGCATGCTATGACACTACCATCAAAATTAGCTGTTGTAAATGCCGTGCTCATAAGTCAGATGGATCATTCATTTCACAAGGCAATGCCGCAGCAGATGAAGCTGCAAAGAAAGCAGCCCTGGGATCTGCTTCTACTTGCGTCATGATCCCAGTAGTTACGGGAGACATAGAACCTGTTGATACTGAATTAACTTTAAAACACATTGCAGAAATGCAAAACTCAGCCCCTGCTTATGAAAAAGCTATTTGGACAAGGCGCGGAGCAAAACTCGATCAAGATACTAACATCTGGCGTAGTTGCGAAGGGCTTTTTGTAGCACCTGCGTCATACCTCCCCATGTTAATAAAGTCCGCCCATGGAATTGATCATTGCGCCAGGGGGGAAATCCTACGTTCAATCCGCTCAGAATGGTGGTCACCTTATCTTGCCAGCCAAATCGATAACTATTTATCAGCATGTGAAATTTGTGGTCAATATAACATAAGAAAAGCATCAACAACTCCACTAGGACATATTCCTCAACCCATGGGCCCCTTTAGACACTTAATAATGGATTTCGTAGATATGATAGATCGCAAAAGAGGGAAAAGATACATTTTAGTCGTGGAAGACCGATTTAGTTGATGGGTAGAAGCTACTCCTACTGCTAAAGCAGATGCAAAAACTGTAGCAAAATTCCTAGTTAGAGAAATAATTCCACGATTTGGGATTCCAGATATATTAAGTTCGGATAATGGATCCCACTTTGTAAATGACGTTATAAAATCCGTCACTGAGGCTTTATGCATAACACACAAGTTAGGATGTGTGTATCATCCACAATCACAAGGGATGGTAGAACGCGCCAATGGAGTATTAAAGACTAAAAATTCCAAGATTTGTGCGAGTTCTAAATTATCTTGGATGGACGCATTGCCCCTAGCACTAATGAAGATGCGATCTCAAACCAATCGCATGACTCACTTAACTCCACACGAAATGCTCACTGGAAGACCAATGTCTGTTCCCCGCATTCGCACACCATATGATGGACCTGCTCTTGAACAACTTGAAAATGAAATGGAGAGTTACGTCAAACATTTAACGGATATTCATAAAGTTATATTTTCACAGACTAACGAAGCAACCCATGGAGGAACAATTAACAAGAAAGGACTGCAATCAGCAAATATAGGGGACTGGGTGTATATCAAAGTATTTAGACGAAAACACTGGGCACAAGGCCGCAGAGAAGGACCATACAAGGTGGCGCTTGCCACTCCAACAGCCATCAAGGTAGAAGGTAAAGAACACTGGTATCACTTAAATCACTGTTGCAAGGCTAAAGTTCCGAAAGACATTGAGACACCACCAAAGGACATAGAACTCTCTACGACAGAACAACATTTCGACAGTAATCATTTCAACGATGATGATAGTGAAAATGAAGAACATGGTCCAGCACACCGTACCCGAGCACGAGTAAAAGCTATACAACCAGCAGCTGAAAGAATGAAAACCCTACGAGATGAACACGTACAAAATACAATTGCCACCCATCAGACATGGACACCATGGTTCTTCTCAGCCGACTGGAAGGCATACTTAACTAGAATAGGCACCATGATAGGAGCAGTCCTGTTAGCCACTTTACTAATAATCTGTTGTGTTATACCCCTAATAAGAGGAATAATCAGTAAAATTGGAAATAATTTACTAGGACAATATGTAATGCTAATACGTGAAACTGAAGCACCTGAACCAACTCCAACTGATGAACATAGCTATGAAACAATGAGATCTAGCTTAGTCATGGAAATTGAAGAAGACAGTACTGTATAAATGTTAAAACAAATGCAGGCATGTAAATATGTAAATGCAATCCAGAATTCATATATGCAAAGTATATAACAAATGTAACATTATGAATTGATATAAAATCAAGACTAACAAAATATAGACTATATATAATGATGATAATTGCTATAAAACTTTGATTTACTGCATTATTATGTATCAGTATGTATGTAGTTTAGTGTGTGCAGGATCAAGACATTACTATGGCGACAGGAGGCAGAGACCACCATCTCACTGTTGACATGTTCATACATGAACTGATCCATAAAGAATGCCAAAAAGAGGGAGGTGGCACAATATGCTACGTCTGTCAGCAAGCAAGTCTTCACCACTCTGACACAAGCCTTGCACCTTGGGTAGGACAGTACATTCCGAATCTTAGCCTTACAGATCTGAAACAGTGGACTACTGTACATGAGCTTCTTCGTCCTGCTAAACTCCTACTTGACTTTTCAAATCTAATATTGAATCGAGACACGTGGATACGAGACAAAACTGAAACAAAATACTTTGCAAATACCACTCCTGAACTGTGTATTACTACAACTCAGTGGTACTGCTTGCGAACATTGTCTGTCTCTGAGTGTTATGAGACAGAAAATTATCAAGGATACTTAATCTCAGAAGACATTCTTCAATGCCGAACTTTTAACGTTGTCTCTTTCTCAATCAACGATTTTGAGCTATGGAACTCTAATCCAAAGCAACAAGCCTGGTTAGCGAGTCTGCCAACAACCTCCCCAAATAGGACATTCTCACAAAATAATTCAACTCTGTACTATACCAATAAAAACAAAACGGACTATGGATGCATAAGAAACATTTGGTCAACGAACGTAAGCAATTTGTCAATATCATTACCAACATGGATACATAGACACTATCGTTACCGACAACTTCGAAAACCATGAACTCCTGGTCCATAAACCAATAGAAAAATGTGATTCATTGTAATTTCTATGTTAATACTTTAATTAAGTTTGATATATTGTATTAATGATTTCAATTTATAGTTATGTTTTTGATTTTTGTCTTAATGTTTTGTTTATGATTTTTGTGTTCATTTTTATGATCCATAGATCATTACTGCCTTATTGCTGTCAAGTCCTCTGACCAGATGCTAATGCATTGTCGAGTGATAAAACACTGGCAGGGTAGGAATTTTCCCTCAAAATTTGACCATGAGGGTTTTTCGCCTACCCCTGAGCAGAGAACCTAAGATTAGCTATAATCTCTCCTGATTACAAGGTAGTGACCACAAGGTCAATCCGAGAAAGGGATAGAAAATAGCAATTGTTAAAAGGTTCAAGAAATATGTCATTTAATGTTTTATATGACTGTTCGCAAATGTGTGTATAATCCATACTTGCTCCTCCTTAAGTATAAGATAAGCGGGACTGTGGAAATTTGAGTAAAGCCATATTTATGGCTTTCAGGGGGGACTGTGGAAAAATTTTATTGAATTATAATTGTAGTCAAGTGTAAGGTACCAAATACCCAGAAGGCCTCTGTCTAAAAGGCCTTGATCCAACTCGCTACAAAAACAGAAAAGGCGCCTGCACGACAAATTGAGGAAGTGAGAAAACACGCAGGCAGGAGGCATGGGATAGGTAACAGACAAGAAAACTAAAGAAAAAATAATATCAATAATATTTACTAATATTTTATCATTATGTACTAATAATATCTACTCGTAATATCTACATGGTTAATGATAATGTTTGTTTTAATGATAATTAAAGGAAAAAGTATGCAAAGTGTGACCCAAGAACAACCCGTACACACAGAGTGCAAGAAATTAAGGAACTTTATTGGAGGAAAAAATACAGAAAATGCAAGCATCGATAAAAATTATAAAAATAAACTTTCGGTTCTGCTTTAATTGGGACACAAAGTGAAAAAAACCAGACTTCTGCTTTTAAGAAGCAGAAAAACAGCATAAATCATATTTGTTATAAAGAAAAAATCTAATTAATCAGTAATTTTCAGCAATATCATCCTCAGAGGTAGGCCCCTCAGAGTTCTAACCAGTAGGCCCCTCAGAGTTCTAACCAGATGAAAAAGGTGATGGTTGAGGCGGTTTGAGTAAGGGAAGGTGTAACCACCTGCCCCCAGAAGGAATCTCAGATGAGAGGATGAGCGAGAAGAACGCTGCCTGCGAGCTAGAATTAAACAAAATTAAAGAGAATTTAGTAAACATGGGTTTAGTAAATCTGGGGAAAAAAAATGCACTCTGCACATATTAAAAGAAACATTACATTATTTACATTATTGATTTTAGTAGTATAGGATCTAAGAACTAGCAATATAAATAATCATACCAATAATCTGATTAATGTGATTGTCTTAAACTAACCATAGTATAGCAATAGTAGCAGGTAAATAAAAAATAAATATTAACAAACCTAATCAATGAACTGATTTAAGCTGATTTAATTAATCATTAATCTTAATATCTATCCTATAATAATTAAGTAAATTAAACAAAAGTATACTAATTGATATATATGTTCAAAATCATTAAAATAATCATTTAGTTATATAAAGAGATTTAATGTATAATCAAAATGAATAACCAGAATATATTAAAGTACTAATAGATAAATAATCTCTATACAAGTAAATACATAATGGACAGATAAAGACAAATTAGATAAAATTAACTATGATAAGAACAACCAAAATTATAATACTTACACATCTTGATGAGGAAGATTTTGAAAGATTGCGGCTTCCACAAAAACCCAAGTTACCAACGGTGGTCAATAGTCTGGTCAAGAAAAAAAGGAATAAACCAAACTTTCTCCAAAAAAGGAGAACGTAAGACCGTCTAACGTCTTAGGCCTGCCCAGACATGAATAAATATGAGATGAGAGGAAAAATTATGCAATTGGGAGGTGCCACATCAATCTGATCAGAATAGAATTAGCTCACATCTCATGAATATTAAAAAGGTTTCGTGACTTAAGAAGGAGCAAACAATGATGTAATTGTTAAGTGAAGGTATATAAACCCTGTAAAATTAGGGAAGTGAAGGAGGAAAGGAGAGAAATCTTGCAGTTTTTATCTGTTCGTCTTTTGTCTGGCTAGTCCAGTGCCGTCCATTTACTTTTGGTTGCAATAAACTCTTTTGCTATTTCAGTACTTGAGTAGTTATTGATTTTGTTTGGAAAATTTACATAGTTCACAACAAATTTGCCACGACATAATCAATAACTACTCAAGTAGGATATGTCGTGGCAAATTTGTTGTGAACTATGTAAATTTTCCAAACAAAATCAATAACTACTCAAGTACTGAAATAGCAAAAGAGTTTATTGCAACCAAAAGTAAATGGACGGCACTGGACTAGCCAGACAAAAGACGAACAGATAAAAACTGCAAGATTTCTCTCCTTTCCTCCTTCACTTCCCTAATTTTACAGGGTTTATATACCTTCACTTAACAATTACATCATTGTTTGCTCCTTCTTAAGTCACGAAACCTTTTTAATATTCATGAGATGTGAGCTAATTCTATTCTGATCAGATTGATGTGGCACCTCCCAATTGCATAATTTTTCCTCTCATCTCATATTTATTCATGTCTGGGCAGGCCTAAGACGTTAGACGGTCTTACGTTCTCCTTTTTTGGAGAAAGTTTGGTTTATTCCTTTTTTTCTTGACCAGACTATTGACCACCGTTGGTAACTTGGGTTTTTGTGGAAGCCGCAATCTTTCAAAATCTTCCTCATCAAGATGTGTAAGTATTATAATTTTGGTTGTTCTTATCATAGTTAATTTTATCTAATTTGTCTTTATCTGTCCATTATGTATTTACTTGTATAGAGATTATTTATCTATTAGTACTTTAATATATTCTGGTTATTCATTTTGATTATACATTAAATCTCTTTATATAACTAAATGATTATTTTAATGATTTTGAACATATATATCAATTAGTATACTTTTGTTTAATTTACTTAATTATTATAGGATAGATATTAAGATTAATGATTAATTAAATCAGCTTAAATCAGTTCATTGATTAGGTTTGTTAATATTTATTTTTTATTTACCTGCTACTATTGCTATACTATGGTTAGTTTAAGACAATCACATTAATCAGATTATTGGTATGATTATTTATATTGCTAGTTCTTAGATCCTATACTACTAAAATCAATAATGTAAATAATGTAATGTTTCTTTTAATATGTGCAGAGTGCATTTTTTTTCCCCAGATTTACTAAACCCATGTTTACTAAATTCTCTTTAATTTTGTTTAATTCTAGCTCGCAGGCAGCGTTCTTCTCGCTCATCCTCTCATCTGAGATTCCTTCTGGGGGCAGGTGGTTACACCTTCCCTTACTCAAACCGCCTCAACCATCACCTTTTTCATCTGGTTAGAACTCTGAGGGGCCTACTGGTTAGAACTCTGAGGGGCCTACCTCTGAGGATGATATTGCTGAAAATTACTGATTAATTAGATTTTTTCTTTATAACAAATATGATTTATGCTGTTTTTCTGCTTCTTAAAAGCAGAAGTCTGGTTTTTTTCACTTTGTGTCCCAATTAAAGCAGAACCGAAAGTTTATTTTTATAATTTTTATCGATGCTTGCATTTTCTGTATTTTTTCCTCCAATAAAGTTCCTTAATTTCTTGCACTCTGTGTGTACGGGTTGTTCTTGGGTCACACTTTGCATACTTTTTCCTTTAATTATCATTAAAACAAACATTATCATTAACCATGTAGATATTACGAGTAGATATTATTAGTACATAATGATAAAATATTAGTAAATATTATTGATATTATTTTTTCTTTAGTTTTCTTGTCTGTTACCTATCCCATGCCTCCTGCCTGCGTGTTTTCTCACTTCCTCAATTTGTCGTGCAGGCGCCTTTTCTGTTTTTGTAGCGAGTTGGATCAAGGCCTTTTAGACAGAGGCCTTCTGGGTATTTGGTACCTTACACTTGACTACAATTATAATTCAATAAAATTTTTCCACATGATGAGGCCTAAATCCTGACTGATACAGTTCATGTATGCCATTTCTATGTACTGTAGATATGAGCATAGCTGCTCTGCTACTATCTTTTCCAGAATCTTAGAGATAAAGGGGAGGTTTGATATTGGCCTGTAATTGGACAGCTGACAGGGGTCGAGGTCAGGTTTCTTAATTATTGGTTTGATAACTGCTAATTTAAAAGATTTTGGAACATAACCAATGCTGAGTGAGGAATTAATTATTCTCAACAGCGGTTCTGTTATTACTGGTACTATCTGTTTAAGAAAATGTGTCGGTATAGGATCTAATATACAGGTTGATGAATTTGCAGAAGAGATTATTGAAATTAGTTCATTCTCTTCAAGGGGAGTAAAGTATTCTAGGTTTGAATCTGACATGGCTAGGTTAACATCTGTATCAATTACATTGTTCGGTTTCAAAGCTTCAATTTTATGCCTGATATTTACAATTTTATTATTAAAAAAGTTCATGAAGTCCTCACTATTGCATGATGTTGTTGTGGAGATTTCTGTAGTGGTCTTATTTCTGGTCAATTTGGCTACGGTATTAAATAAAAATCTAGGATTATTTTTATTTTCTTCTATAAGAGTGGAGAGATACGTTGATCTAGCTACACTAAGAGCTTTCCTATAGTTCAGGATGCTCTCTTTCCATGCTATTTGAAATACTAACAATTTAGTTTGATGCCATCTACGCTCTAATTTCCGAGCGGTCTGTTTTAAAGTGCGCGTGTGATCGTTATACCAGGGAGCGAGTTTCTTATCTCTAATAATTTTTCTTTTAGCTGGAGCTACATTATCTAAGGTACAACGAAATGTCGACTCTAAATATTCAGTCGCCTGATTGAGTTCTGTGGGGTCAGACGGTGACTTAATCGAAGTTGGTAACTCTGGGAGATTACTGGTAAAACTCTGTGCGGTAGTTGATGTGAAAGTACGTTTAATACGGTAGCGCGGTGCTGTGCGTACATTATCACTGTGACACACTTGAATGGAGACAAGATAGTGATCTGAGATAATTTCAGACAGTGGAATTGTGAATACATTTCTTATACTTAATTCGAAAAATATTATTAAGTCTAAAGTGTGACCTGCTTTATGAGTGGGTCCTACTACACACTGATTTACGCCTACGGAGTCCAGTATGGACATAAATGCTGTTCTCAGAGGGTCTTCTGTATTCTCAAAATGAATGTTAAAATCTCCGGCAGTTAACGCTTTGTCTACAGAAACGACCAGGTCTGAGATGAAATCCGCAAATTCACTAAGAAATTCAGAATACGGCCCTGGAGGTCTGTAAGTTATAATTAGTGGAATCAACTGAGCTGACTTAATATACTTAAGTACACTTATGTTACTATAAAGAATTTCAAATGAGTTAAATTTGTGTCCGTGTTTTTGTACGATAAACAGATTATCATTATGAATAACTGAGACGCCTCCTCCTCTACCAGTTAACCGAGGCTGGTGTATGTAGCTGTATCCAGGAGGACTAGCTTCATTTAGAGCTACATACTCATCCTGTTTAACCCATGTTTCAGTTAAACAGAGTATATCAAACGCCTGATCTGTGATAATTTCATTAACAATAACTGCTTTTGATGCAAGAGATCTAATATTTAACAATTCTAGCTTCAGATCAGAGCTGCCAGCTGCGCATTCAGTATGATCGGAGTTTGTGGACTTTATGCTAATTAGATTATTGAAACAGACTTTCTGAGTCTTTCTACATTTTTGCTTAGCTCGGGGAACAGACACAGTCTCAATATGGTGAACCCTGACTGACGACTCTATGCAGCTAGCAGACGGTTGGTTTAGCCTGTCTGTCTGCTCCCTGGCCTGGGCTCTGGATTGTCACCGATTAACTAGACCTCTACTGAGACTATGAGCTATACTACAGGAAATGAGAGCAGCACCTTCCCGAGTGGGATGGACACCGTCCCGCACTAACAGGCCAGCTTTGCCCTCAAAGGTCTTCCAATTATCTATGTAGCCCACATTATTTTTGGAGCACCACCTGGACATCCAGCGGTTCAGCGACCATAACCTGCTGTAAGCTATGTCACCACGTCTCATTGGGATTTATCCCAATAGCGTTATCCCGCTACTATCCGGCGCCGGGTCAAAACAACAACCCGAAAACACCTTGCCATCAGCACTCGTGGTGGTCCCGATCGTATGGGACATCGATTCGGAGATAGCCCAGATGGCGCGGTCCCACCCCGTGCCAAGGGAGTGCCCTCCGAATCGAACATACGTTCCGGTGCCACTACGCGAACGAGTGACGATCGCGGCTCATACGTGCCTTTCATCTGGTCATCCCGGCGTGTCACGTACCATCCACCTCATAGAACCAAAGTTCTGGTGGCCAAAGTTGCGGGAATCCGTGAGAACAGTTGTTTCGTCTTGTGCAACGTGTGCAGCAACCAAGAGTCCCCGTAGGTTGCCAGCTGGTAAATTAATGCCCCTGCCCACACCCAACAGACCGTGGTCCCATATCGCTGTGGACTTTGTGACGGATCTGCCAGTGTCTAAAGGGTACACGACTGTCCTAGTTATAGTGGACCGGTTTTCGAAGGGAAGTCGGTTCCTGCCATTTAGCTCTCTCCCATCAGCCCTCCAGGTGGCAGAAACCCTGTTCGAATCGGTGTTTCGTTACTACGGTATACCCGAGGATATTGTTTCCGATCGTGGTCCCCAATTCATCGCTAGGATCTGGAATGCTTTTTTCCAGAAATTGGGAACCACAGTTAGCCTAACGTCGGGCTACCACCCCGAGTCTAATGGGCAGGCAGAGCGGACTGTTCAGGAACTCGGAAGGTTCCTTCAAGCATACTGTAGTAGTCGACAACATGAATGGGCAGACTGTTTAATCAGGGCGGAATATGCCCAAAACTCGTTACGCCACTCCGCAACCGGCATGACTCCGTTTCAGTGTGTGCTAGGGCATCAGCCACCGCTCTGTCCCTGGGATGCCACTCCCACCGATATCCCTATGGTGGATCAGTGGTTTCAAAGAGCGGAAAAAGTATGGGAGGAAGCACACACCAAGATCTCCCAAGCAGTTCTAAGGTTTAAGAAAACTGCCGATAGAAGGCGGGGGGAAAGTCCGCCGCTCCAGGTAGGAGATCGAGTATGGCTCTCAACACGGGACCTCCACCTGAACCTCCCTTGCAAAAAACTGACACCCAGATACATCGGACCCTTCCCCATTCTTGCACAAGTAAACCCCGTCACGTACAAGCTCCAACTCCCACGACACATAAAAATTCACCCTGTCTTTCACGTTTCCCTTCTCAGGCCAGCGATCTCGGGACCCCTGGACGAGGGCACCACCGAACCTTTGAACCCCGGTGCTGTGGAGATAGCGGGCGCCCCCGCATACAAGGTAAAAGAGTTACTAGACTCCCGGAGGCGGCGGGGCTCCATCCAGTACTTAGTGGATTGGGAGGGGTATGGCCCGGAGGAAAGGAGCTGGGTCCCGGCCCGAGACATAGTAAGTAAACAACTCATAGACGAATTCTGGCTCGGCCGGATCGCCCGGCCCCACAACCTCCGGGTCGACCCGCCCGCCGGCAAATCCATCAGGACGGTGGGTTCCCACGCCCCCCGGTCATGTGGGGCGCGCACTCGCACCCCCCTCGGTCCTGGGGCCGGGGGTACTGTAACATCGCCGTCACCACAGCCCGGGAGAATAAGGTCAAGGTCACCGGATTACTGAGCCAACACCTTGTCGCCCCCTAGTGTGTCTCGTTATATAAGCCATGCTGAACCAGTAGTCCTTTGTCTGTTCACTGTTGTGCACCTTTTCCGTATCCCCTGATCTTATATGTGTTTGCCCTTCCCTCAGAACTGATCAGAGTCTGCAGAGCGGGTTACAGTGTCTACTTTCGAGGATTACGTCTAGTTTCCGGCTGAAAGGGATTCAGCCCAGTGTGAGTGACTGAGACTAATCAACCGTGTGTTTTTTTGCATTATTTCAAGGAGAGTTTTTTCGCCTGAGTGTTTCGAGAACCCGCCTGCAGACCCAGCTCATCAAGGAGCCTTTTTTGGTGATTATTTTTGTTGGAAATAAAAGAAAGAACTTTGAACTCTAACAAACCTGCGTCTGCGTCCATATTTTCAGGGGAAAATAATGACAAGTGCAAACTATTTAATAAAAGTAATTTTGACAAATCCTGTCTCCCAAAAGTCTTCCATCTCTGTTGTGTGCAAAAATCTGTAGAGGTTAATCTGGGCCATCCTCTTCAATATAAGGAGGGTGGCTCTCTCCTCTTATAGTGGCAATGTTGTGAAGCACAACACAAGCCATTATGATGTCACACGCCCTCTCTGGACTGACCCGGAGCCCACGCAGACACTGAAACCTAGACTTGAGGATCCCTATGGTCATCTCCACCTTGGCCCGTGTTCGACTGTGAGCCAGGTTATAGCGTGTCTATGGTCCAGTATCAGGTTCAGGGTAGGGTGGCATTAAATAGGGCATACAAGGGTATCCCCTGTCCCCCAGCAAGTAACTAATGTACTGTCCTGTAATGATTCAAGTGTACAATACAAATATAGTAAAAAGAAAAAAAAAACATTGTATGAAGAAAAACATACCCTGCTGAAATGTCTGGCATAATGATGACACAGATCCTGGTCATTTTGTCTTATCATTAGTAATGATGTGTGTTGCCTCACATATGTGGAAAAAAGTAATGAGTTTAATGATTTTAACAAGGCAAAAAATTAAGGACGCAAAATTAAGTTGTTACCTGTACATTGATACTATGAATAGATTTCCTATTAACATCATCTCCCTAATTTATTGAAGCTATAGCTTTAGCTTTAATAGGAATGTTGGTGCCATCAATGCACCCAATTACATTTGAAAACCCTGAAATAGAAAGTCATATATGGGAGGATCAAGTGTGTGTATGCAGGATGAATACATGTATATAAATAGTATGACTACATATTAAATATGCGTAATCAATTTTACTACAGAGGACAAACCTGCCACTCTGTGGAACTCCTCTTTAATAACACGCAGAGGTTTATGGCCAGGGAAGTTACACATGTGTGTAAGAAGTGTTTAAGTGTTTAAGTGCCAGACATACAGTTGCCTTTCCCACATGCTCTGCATCACATGCCCCACATTGTACAAAAAATGCCCTGAAAAAAAACGAAGTGATATACACGGAATGTTTTCTAAGCGCAGACCCGCCCCGTTTGTGACATTTGCAATATGCGGTTTCAAGAGGTGTGTTAAATAATTTAATTCCATTGAAAACCAATAACGCTCTTTCAAATAATCATTAGAAAATGAAAAAAAAAACATCAACACGAGGTCTTATAACTCTCTCCCGGCGAAAAAAACCTTGTATAATTTGTACCTCCACGTCCACAGGATCATCATTAAAAGGGCGGCGCCATGCTGAATAACCTCCTGAAACAAATTTACCCTGGAACATAACCTGCTACCGAGCAGGTTATCTTCAGAGAGTAAGTTGCTGTGGTTACATACATACACAGAAAGTTACCTCCGTTTTTGGAACCGGAAGTTGAGGTTATCCACTAACTTACCCTCAAACTTATCCGGGTATGTCACATAACCTGCTTTCTGGAACAGCCCCCAGGACTGATTGCTGTCTGCAGGGACAGGTACGGCGCGTGAGACTTGAAGGAACCGCCATCACGGTCAAGGTCAAGGCTGAGTGAGAATCAGCTCGCGGGGTCTCAGCCCCGGCTGAATGGTTATTTCTGTGATTGTTTGTTTTGTTCCCAGTTCTACTATAACCCGCCTGCAGACCCAACCTCAGTGTCTTTTTTTGTTTGTTTCCCCTTCATTATTTTCTGAACTCTAAGTGAAAAAAGATAATAAAGAAACCACCTAGATTTACCCCTGCACTTGCGTTCGCTTCTTTATCCCACGTAGAGATGACAATTAGGTTGCCATCTTACTGTATCAACTACACTGATCAGCCACTAACGCTACACTAACATCACTGCCAGATGAACTGAATATATGTTATATGTTAATACACACACACACATACACACACACACACACACACACACTGAGGTGGAAAGTAATAAATTACATTTACTCACATTACTGTAATTGAGTAGATTTTTTGTGTACTTCTACTTTTAAAAGTAGTTTTAAAAATCAGTAATTTTACTTTTACTTAAGTATGTTTTGTTTAAAGTATTGTATTTCACTACATTTTAAATAATATTCACTACTGAGTAAAAAATAAATGAAAATGAAAAATAATACAAATACAGTGGAACCTCGGTTTACGAGCACCGAGTATCGTGTACTGTATCACACATGTGCTTCTTGTTTTGACGCCGAGCGTCATGTGATCACAACTGAGCTAACGTTTTTTCTTTCTCTTGTGCTGCGGAATTGTGGGTAATCATCTCCCCTGGTGGGTCTTCGTGTTCGTCTCTCACTGGTATAATCAACATCCTTGCTCGCGTGTACTGTTTACTATAACTCTGTGACCATGTGTGTGCACCTAAAACATATTTTATTTTGTGTTTGTAAGCGCGTGTGTACAGCGTGCATGTACTGTTTCCTATAACACGCGTGTGTACAGCGCACATGTAAAGCAAAAGAAATTCTCACTGTGCCGGTTCACTGTGTGAAGCACCCCCTCTCTGCACACACACACAAACACTCTCTGTTCTACACAGAAACTCTGCTCTGTCGTGATTCTTTTCGAAGGTAAAGCAGGTTCATTTGTTTGTTTGTTTTACTTTACAGCAGTGATTCCGTTAGTATGCTCTCACACGAGGTCATTAGCGATGTTACTTGCAAATTTTTACGACAAAACAGTGTTGCGGGAGAGAGAGGTTGATTTATGACAACTGTTTACGGAAGTCCATCTGAAAGTTTGTACTATAGCCTGACAATGCAGCAAATAAAAGAACGGGCATGCATCGACCAGTTTGTCCATCTCACACACAGACACACACGCACACACACATATACACAGCGCCTGCGCGCACAAACGGAAACGCTTATCCGTCGAGATTTATTTTTACTTTACTATGGTAAAATGCAGATTAATTCGTTTTATTTTTACTTTATATTTTGTATGAATTAATTTTATGTATTCATTTTTTTGGGCTGCGGAACGAATTATTTAAGTTTCCATTATTTCTTATGGAAAAATAAAATTTGGTTTACGAGTGTTTTGGAAATTCGAGCCCGCTTACGAAACAAATTATTCTCGTAACCGAAGGTTCCACTGTAATACAACGGGAAAGAAAAAAAATGCACCCCGGAAACCACTGCACTGATTGATTGATAGCCGTGGAAAACAAATGCGCTAAATTCACAAGAACGATGGAGACGGACAAAACGGATATCAGTGATGTAGACACAGCTGAAAGTGAAATGCCAACAAATTTTTATGAAGCAAACCCCTGGTCATATTTAAGCAACCACTTTGATTTCAAGCACAACTCTTGCCTCATTTCCACTACACTGGTGCTGGTGCCAAACAAAGGGAACAGATTTATTATGCAAGGGTATAAATCTGCAAGCTACTTTTACTTGAGTAGCTTTTTATAAGGATAACTTTACTTACTTCAGTAAAAGTTCCAATTATTAATCCATAGGGTCAGTCTTGCCCAGCCCACAATTCCACAGAAAGCCAATGTAGCACAAATTGCTGAAAAAAGTCTACAAGAGAAAGGTACCAAAACGTCCCATACACACTGGGAAAGGTTTTTCATGATGTTGTCCTTTAGTCTTTTCTTTTACAGTTGCAATCATCACTATTGATGACATTAGGAATCTGAATCTGCATCTGCATCCATGTTTCCATACTGTATGTTTATTATTATTAATAAATACTTGGATGATGGTATATATAATATATATTATATTATATATATAATATATATTATACACGATGGCGCGGCCACGTCCAGACGCCTTCCTGATCGCTCCGTACAAACTGTGCGTTTTTTTCCTTCTTTCTCTATTTATTTTACTTTCATTCGCTAAGAGTACTTCAGGTTTAGTGACCTATGACAGTAGAACACTACTGGATATAGGAATTCAGATTTCGGCGCTTACTTATACCACCTTTAAGCCTGACCCGTCGTGGCCCTCTGAGATACTACGCTGCTCAGACGACAACAACAATGGACGGGACGCTAACCCGCGGCGAAGAACAAAGAAGCGTCGAGGGAAACGCGGCGGCGTCCGTAACAGAATGAGAGAACAAGCTCATCGCACCCCTCTGCCGAGTATCCTGCTGGCTAATGTACAGTCACTGGAGAATAAGCTTGATGACCTCAGAGCCAGAGTTACTTTCCAGCGAGATATCAGGGATTGTAATCTTCTGTGCTTTACAGAAACATGGCTGACCCCCATTGTGCCGGACCGAGTCATAACCCCATCGGACTCATTCTCTGTGTTCCGCATGGACAGGACGGCAGAGTCTAACAAAGCTAAAGGTGGAGGTGTGTGCTTCATGGTCAACAAGAAGTGGTGCGATGCCAGGAGTGTTTCCATTCTCTCCAGTAGCTGCTCGCCTCATTTGGAATATCTGAGTGTTAAATGTCGTCCTTTCTACCTGCCTCGCGAGTTCACCTCGGTCATTGCCACGGCGGTCTACATCCCACCCCACGCGGACACAGGCACTGCTCTGTCTGAACTACATGATGTGCTGAGTGAGTTCCAAAACAAACACCCGGACGCAGCGCACATTGTAGCAGGTGACTTTAATAAAGCGAACCTCAGACAGGTTATGCCAAACTTTCACCAACATGTTACATGTCCGACAAGGGGACTCAACATTCTGGACCACTGTTACACACCATACAAGCGGGGCTACAAAGCTGTTTCACATCCAGCATTCGGGAAATCAGACCACAACGCCATTTTCCTCATACCGGAATATCAACAAAGCTTTCGTCGTGAAGCTCCGGTCATGAGGGAGGTGCAACGCTGGTCTGCCCAATCAGAAGCTACGCTACAGGACGCGCTCGATGACGTAGATTGGGACATGTTCCGAGCCTGCGCAGTAGACATCAACGAGTTTGCGGATGTAGCAGTTAGCTTCGTTAGCACGCTCGTAAATGAAGTTGTCCCGACAGTGAGGTTCAAATCGTTTCCGAACCAGAAGCCTTGGGTAGACCGATCGATCCGCGATGCTGTGAATGCCCGGACCGCTGCTTATAATGCCGCACTCATTAGCGGCGATATGAGCGCATACAAAGCGGCTTCTTATAGCGTCAGGCGAGCGGTGAGGGAAGCTAAGGGGCGGTTCCGACAGCGAACTGAATCACACTTCCATCAGGGTGACACACGCCGCATGTGGCACGGATTACGCACAATCACGGACTACAAGGTTGCCAAAGACACCACGACGATCGTCGCCGACTCTGCATTCGCCAACGAGCTGAACGCATTCTTCGCCCGGTTCGAAGTTAGCCAGGCGGCTAATGCTAGCAGCCTGCTGACTGAGAGTGATGACGTCATCAGCGAGGATTGCGTCATCAGCATCGCAGAGCACGACGTTCGCACGGCGCTGAGGAGGGTGAACACCAGGAAAGCGGCGGGTCCAGATGGCATCTCTGGGCGCCTGCTGCGCTGCTGCGCTGACCAGCTGTCAGGTGTGTTCACCTGTATCTTTAATGAGTCCCTGGCGAAGTCTGTGGTCCCGGCGTGTTTCAAGAGATCCACCATTGTCCCCGTGCCCAAGACCAACAAACCCTCATGCCTGAATGACTACCGGCCTGTTGCACTGACATCGATGGTCATGAAGGTATTTGAGGGTCTGCTAAAAAACATCATCTCCTCCTCCATCCCCAGCTCCATAGATCCACTTCAGTTCGCCTACCGCCCCAACAGATCCACAGAGGATGCCATCTCCCATGTTCTGCACACCACTCTCAGCCACGTGGACAAGAAGCAAGGTAACTATGTGAGATTGCTTTTTATAGATTACAGCTCTGCCTTCAACACAATAGTGCCTAACAGACTGTTCACAAAGCTGAGAGATCTAGGACTTAACAAACGCTTGTGTGCCTGGGTGTTGGACTTCCTCTCGGACAGATCTCAAGCGGTGAGAGTGGGCAAGTGCTTCTCCAGCAGCATCACCATCAACACAGGTGCTCCACAGGGATGTGTTCTCTCTCCACTGCTATACTCTCTCTACACTTCAGACTGTGTGGCCATGTTCGACTCCAACACCATCGTTAAGTTTGCTGACGATACGGTGGTGCTGGGCTTCATCTCCAACAACGATGAGTCGGCCTACATAGATGAAGTGGAGAACCTGGCACTATGGTGTGAAGAAAACTGCCTCCGACTGAACGTCAGTAAGACGAAGGAGCTGGTGGTGGACTTCAGAAGGGGACAACTGGACCACAAACCCCTCATCATCAATGGAGCTCCAGTGGAGAGGGTGAGCAGCTTTAAGTACTTGGGCGTCCACATCTCCGAGGATCTGACTTGGACTGAGCATATCTGTGCTCAGACGAAAAGGGCAAAGCAGCGTCTGTACCACCTGAGGCAGTTGAGGAAGTTTGGGGTTTCCCCTGCTGTCCTTAAGGCTTTCTACTCGGGTGCTGTTGAGAGCATCCTAACACAGAACATTTCATCCTGGTTTGGGAATAGCTGTGTACAGGACAGGAAAGCCCTCCAGAGAGTGATCCGGGCAGCTGAACGCTGCTGCAGGTTAACTCTCCCCTCCATGCAGGACATCTACACCAGGAGATGTAAAACCAGGGCAGCTCGTATCATTAAGGACTTGTCGCACCCCAATAACGGACTGTTCAAACTTCTGCATTCAGGCAGAAGGTTCCGGGTCATTATGGCCAAAACGGAGAGACTCAGGAGGAGTTTTTATCCACAGGCGATTAGACTCCTCAACCATGATGGGCCACTCTCCCATTCATAGGACTGGTAACAGTTCACCCACACACTGCTGTGCTGACATTCCACACTGCACACTGCACTTTAGTCTGGACTGTAAGCATCACTTGCACTAACACCTTTATCCTGCTCAGATACACACTTTATTATTATGTTTACATTTGCACCTTTTTTTTTTTTTTTTTTTTTTTTTTTTTTTCTCTATTTCTATTTATAGATTATTTCTTTTGTTTCTTGTTATTTGCACAAAGTAGGAGCGGTTCAGGATACATTTCACTGCGTGTTGTACTTGTATAACTATGCATGTGACAAATAAAGAATCTTGAATCTTGAATAAGGATTTTCTTCGGACTTTTTTTTATTAACAGGTCAATATCAGTAAAGAATACTGTATATAATATATAAATGAATAATTTGATATTAGACATTTGATTTTATTTATACATGCCCCAACTTTTCTCTTAAGCAACAGGAAAATTAAAGAGGGCATTAATACTCCTGTTTGCTAGTTAGAAATGGATGTGTTTCAGTTCTCTTTGGTTAAGAGAATAAATTCTTAAATATAAACATCAACGATAGAGCACATTTTATTAATATTATTTTATATTTATGCACATGGGTGGTTTGTTGTCCTCCTGTAACACTGACTGCAAGCTAAAATGGAGTGGCATACATTTCAGATTGCTACGCTGCATACATGGTTTCTGGAGGAACATGGTGAGCCAGTCTGCTCCATTTTAATATATTACTTTATTAAAAAAGCAGTACACTGGGTTCAAGATTAATTAAATGCACACAAATAAACTTCAATTGTACACTGTGGACCAACCTATCACATGTCAAAGAACTTTTAGACCTTCCTCCCTATTTGAGTACACCTATTCTGTAGAAGGGTTCCTTAATGGTTCTTTAACTCCTGAAGGTCTAGGACATACATACTGTAGATTGTAATTTCTCAATAGCTGAACACACACACAGAACCTGGTAAGTAATAGTTGTGATTGAGTAGAAGAATCAATTAACTGTGTTGGACACTGGCAGTCTAGGACTGGAGTAAATTAAATATTTGGATTGAGCAATGCGCCTAGCATCTAATAGTCCATTTAGTGCCATACTAAGAATGATGAAAAAAACTATTTGACATGTTCTAAATGATGTGCAAATTGTAATAATGTGTTTCCACAGAATATCAACCATTGTATTCATAAAAGCTGTTTTTTAAAATCCACTAAACAAATACTGGGTGTAGTGGTTAGCACTGTCGCCTTTGGCCTCCAGGGTCTGGGTTCGATTCCCCGGCCAGGCTCGATTCCCGTCTCTGTGTGCATGGAGTTTGCATGTTCTCCCCGTGCTTGGTGGGTTTCCTCCGGGTACTCCGGTTTCCTCCCAAAGTCCAAAGATATGCAGATTAGGCTAATTGGCGTTCCTAAATTGCCCGTAGTGTGTGATTGGGTGTGTGAGTGTGTGTATGTGCCCTGCGATGGATTGGCACCCTGTCCAACAGTATTAGGAACCAACAGTTCCACAAACACAATTTATTATCAACAGATTATGATTTGTTTGCTTATTTAACCAGTTATTTTACTCCACCAATACATACCCTTCGACGACTGGCAGAAATAACAAACTGTGACTGGTGGAGGTGGCAACTAACAGTTAGTGAAATTAAAAGGGATGAAAGTAGTTTTAAATTCATACCATACTTTGTAGCGAAAGTTGAGGAGAATACACCATAGAGGTAGTGACCAGTCCTGTAAATTTAACAAGTTTCTCTTTATATTTCTAATAATGCTGCTTTTGAATATTGGCTATATCAGCCTCTGAGTGGCGCAGTGGTAAAGCACTTGCCCTATCATCCGGAGGTCGCTGGTTCGAACCCCGGGTGATGCTGCTTTCCTCTCACAGCCGGAGGCATAGAGAGTGCTCATTGGCCGAGCTCTCACAGGATGGAGGGTTGAGAGGTACTTGTGCTCCCACATTAATCACGGCTCTACAGCCAATTGCCCCTGATGATTGGGGAGAAAATTGCAAAAAAAAAAAACAAAATAAAAAAAGATGGCTACATTAACTTCCAGGTTCTGGGGTTAAATCCCAAATATCGATAAAGAAAAGCTAGTGACACCAAGTAGTGCCCCGGAATTAGAGAGGCATTTGGGATTCAGCCCTGTGTTAAAAGCTAGTAAGTTTAGACATCAATAAAACCTCAAGGATGGCTCAGAGACAATTAGGAACAACTTAGTAACAATTATTAACAAGACAAAGTGTTGTTTCAGTTGACATAACGTTATCTTATGTGTTTTCTTGCTCAAAGAGGGACTATGACTGCCAAAACCCACATTCAAAACAAGTCAGCTGCTCTCCCCTCAGTACTGCAGACCATACTGAGCTACACTCACCTCTGCTGCAACCAGTTAGTGTAATTAATCACTGGTACATAGAGTGATACATAAACGTTCCAGTACTGTTAATTTTCATTATCACATATTCCATTATGTGGAATGCCTCTTGTACAATCAGATTACTCAGTCAGAACTAACTGTTGTATAAGTGCTGATATACCATTTGGTGTCACCTAGAGCATTCAGCTTGCCCCTCTGAGGTATGAATTGGTTTTGAATTTTATGATAATTTCTGCTGTTAAAGTGCTATATAAATAAAGCATCTGTCTGCCTCTGCTTTTCACTCTCTGCATACTTCATCTGTGATTCAATACCTCTTTTATTGGACAATGAATTAAACTTGAGTGGAACATCTTGTCCCAGGTAGAAGTGAAAGTGACTGTCAAGTGTCAGGTTGTGGTATAAAATTGGAGCTGCAGTTCTAGACTCCAATTAAAGTAAAATAGATGACATTGCCATGGGTATTCTCCTGTATATAACGTTTATAGTTATGTATATAATTATATAATATTTCCCCCTATACGCTCTGACCTCATCAGACTGTACAAATCATATTTCCAGACTAAAGAACCTTTAATCACAGCAGAAGTTTATCCTGAATTGATCAACCAAATGATGATATGAAGCCACCAGCATCAACGATGAAGATGACAAAGAGGATGACGAGGGCTTGATGATGTTTTTTAACCTACAGTATGCTGTGGGTTTGAATTCTCCTCCCCAACTCACTGCTCACATGGAAATTGAGGGCTATATTTGGAGAGGTCTGATGTCACAAGTGGTTGAGGGAGAAGCCTATAACAGGCTTAGAGAAAACCAGCGACAGCAACATTAAGTCCTGCTCCTGTTCTCACTAGCACTTAAACTTGGAAAGGTAAGTTTCTTTTTTAAAATAATTCTTATTGCCACACTAGGTTCAGGTAATTCTAGCATTATTTTTTAGGGGGCATACAGTGAGGTAAATCCTGTTGCCTTGTATTTTGCAGGAAAGTGGTTAAAAAAAAGACATAACATGTTTTTTTTATACATATAAAGTAGAAAAAGAATTTAAAAATGTAAATGTGAAATAGCAATTTCTGCCTTGTTTTAATCTTTCCAGGTGTTATGTTATTTTTCATAATCATTTGCATATTTTTTTTACTTCTACATAGTTAAATGTTGATATCATAAATGTTATGATATAGTGTATCATGAAAATGATGGTCTATATGTTTGTGTCATTATGCTTGACTTGTACTCTTGTAGCCTATATTGTTTTCACATTGATTGCAGTTTATGCAGTCCTGTGTAATTAGTTCTGAATGCTTGGTATTTGTGCTTGAAGTATTCATGTATATGAATATCTAAAAGAGATTATTTTTATACATCCATTGTACTGGAATTACATTTCTTCAGTCATTTCTGTCTACTATTCAGAATCCTGCCATGTCTCATCTAAAATTGCCTGCCCTGCTTCTTCTGCTACTTGTCCTGCTACATTGTGTGACAACGGCACCAAACAACAGGTGAGAAAATGTGTGATTTCTGATATGAGTAATTCTCATGTATCATGTGATAAATAATAAAATAGTATGAGTGATAAAATATCAGCCTAACGGTTTTTTTTATTGTATTATTAAAAGTTGGACTATAATCGGCTTGTTGGACTTATATATATATATGTGTGTGTGTGTGTGTGTGTGTGTGTGTGTGTGTGTGTGTGTGTGTGTGTGTGTGTGTGTGTGTGTGTGTGTTTGTGTGTGTATAAAGAGATTTTACTTGGTCTAAGTGTGTTAAAACACTAACCAGGCACATCATGCACATTAAATCAATTATATAAGAAATATTAAAATTAATTCAAAAGGTGTTTCAAAGGTATTTCATTTTAAATAATGATTTGTGTTTTCTTATGTACTTATTTATCTATGCATGTAGCAGTACTTGCTTGCATTTGCTTGTTATAACTTATGCCTAATGGCACAAGGACATGTTTGTTTTCCAAGTAGACGTTTTTAGTTATATAGTACGTATGTACTTCTGTAAGTCACTCTGAATTATCAAATCAGCTAATGTGGCAATACAGTAAGATAGATTTGCAGTGCTCTGTATTGTTTATGTTTTTCTTTGTGTATTGTATTTTTTTTTTTTTTTCAATTTCAAAGAAACAATGTTATTCTTAATTGACTTTGTGAGCCCACTGACTCCTGTTTGCTTGCAGGTTTTCCATCTCTTCCACTGAGCAGGTGGATGAAATGCTTGACGGGAAAACATTGATGTCCCCAGGATTGCTGATGAACCCTTTCCTTCAATTTGCAGGGTTGCGACCCAAGAGGGGAATCAATACAGTCAACAGGTGCTTGACGTGAAAGCCTCTGAATGTGACTGCTGCATTACTGAAACTGAGAAATCAATTTTGAGAATGCTGCAGTCATATAATGCCATATAACAGGTTGAGGAGATGTTTTCACTCTATTTACATTTGTTTTCTTTTTTTTCATGAATAACTTAGAAGTTATAAGTTATAACCTCTTGGTATAAACATACTATCCAGGCAATCATTTTAGAAAATAATTTATCATTCATATTTGAATTATTATTAATATTATTATTAATAATAAAATATGAAAAATAACAGTATGCTTTGAAGTTTAATTAATAAAAGTTGGATTTTAAGCTTTTTGAGCCTCATTACAGTTTCATGAGCTCCAGATTATGTTAAATTATCTTCTTCACTTTCTTCTTCACTTTCTATCAGCCCTCAACACCACTTAGAGAAGAGAAGATGCAACACAGCTACATGTGTGACCCAAAGGTTGGCTGACTTCCTTATTCGCTCCAGTAACACCATTGGTACTGTCTACATCCCCACTAACATTGGTGCAAACTCCTACGGCAAGCGGGACCTGTTCCAATCATCAAAATCACTGCCTCTTTAGTCTCTTCTTGTGTGTGTGTGTGTGTGTGTGTGTGTGTGTGTGTGTGTGTGTGTGTGTGTGTGTGTTTACATGCAAACCCAGAGCCACTGTAACAAAACTGACGATGATGTTATTGTTCATGATAATGATGATGGTGATGAAAACAGTGACTCAACTGAGTGTTATTTATCTCTTTTATTTGACCTGTCTGTGCCTTTAGTTATGAAACAGACGATGTTAAAATGTACAGTGTTTTCTGCAAACATAAGTAAAATGTCAACATTAATATATTATTATACACTTAATAAGCCAGTAAAAAAGCTAAGATTGTTGTTTTCTTTTTGTAATAAAAGAATCTTAAACGTACAATTCTGTGTTCAAAGTCATTATATGTACATTTTGTATAGTAAATATTTCATCATACTATGACTTCTACTACCAAAATAAATATCAAATAAAATAAACATAAAGATGAATCAAGCACAACAGTTTCTGGCTGTGTTACTAAACATTGTACTTTATAAGTACACCAACTACATGCTTTGATGATTGTAGTGATACAACAAGATTACAGTAGATTGGTAGCTCTCAGAGATCAGCAGCAATAAGAAAAATGTAAATATACAGTAAACAAAAGAACAAAAAAAAATAATTGCACAAAATATAATAAATAAAACAATATATACAATGGAATGTTTGTGAAGTGGGACTTGAATCTTGGTGCAAACAGTAGAGTGCAAACAGTGCAAATATGATAGTCAGAAATTGTCCGAAATAAGGATAATTTTGCACAAGTTATACTAATAATTACTACTACTACTAATACAGTATTTTCTGTCAGTCACATCCCCCCTAAGCAGTTCGACTTGTTTCTCATTTTGTCTCATTTAGCATCTTATTTTTTAATTGTGTTGCTTTTATGTCAGGTAGCACAGTGTCGTTGTGTTGAGCACTGCGGCCTCGTACCTTCAGTGTCTTTGTGGATGGAGCTTGCATGTTCTTTCTGTGCTTAGTGTGTTCTATCCAGGTTCTCAGGTTTGCTCTCCTAGTCCAACTCGTGTTGCTGCCGTGAATGAGTGTGTGAGTGTCTGTGTGATCTTGCCTGGCAATGGACTGTCCAAGATGTATCCTACCTTGTGCCTCAAGTCACAGAGAATAAGTGAATGAATGAGTAATTGGGTATTTGACCTTACTGTTGCATTCCACGATTAAAGTTTATGTTGTATTTGTTGTTTAGAAGCCTAGTTCATGTTCATAGACTTGTTTAATTACTTTGTGTTTCTCAGAATTTCTCTAGACCTCTAGACCTAAAACATGGATACAGCAGATTATTTTGCCAAGAAAACCTTCCTGGAAAGAAACAGACTGATGTTGGAGCAACTAGGGAAGGCAGCCCACACTGTGGGAATGGTTCAACACCATGTGCCCTCTCCAATAACTTGGTGAGGAGTGGCCCCTCACTCAGTAGTGAGTCATTATCCTCCCTCCATTCCCCACTGTGGACATCTCTCCACTTTTTGCTCTGCTGAGAACCTACCCTTACCCCTTTGCTGCATAGAGAATGCCACTTTGGCTCACTGCCTCATCATTGATGTCACTCATTCTCCCTGCTCCATCTTCGTCATCGGTCACTATTTAGCTCCATTTTCGTGTGTCAAATTGACTTCCTACTGCCACATTTCATACTTTTTGTATATCTATGAATGAATACCTTCTAAAACACACACACACACACACACACACACAATTCATAATGTACTATAAAAAGCACTGTGAAATAACATTCCATTTCTTTCCTGTACATAATTTAAACTGTAATGAAATCTAATGACTAAATTTCATATACAGCAATATCCCTAAATTCAACCTTGATACACACTCTAGAATAAATAAAACTGAAAAAGTAAATCTTGTGTTTGAGAGGGTTTATTGTAAGAGATAGAAGAGCAAATAGTAAAGAATACAAAGTGAATGCATTTGTGTGTGCATGTGTGTGAGTGTGTTTTGTGCTCACTTAAGTATTGTATTGAGTGTTGAGCAAATTCTGCAAACATATTATGCATTTGGTGTATAATTATCTCAAAAATGTCTCTGCTGCTGTATCATGGCCCTTGAATTTGCCCTTGTTTACATGACTGTGTTGAGAAGCAAAGGTTTACCAACACTCTGGGTCACTTTCTTTATGCTATTGTTGCACCTCAAAAGCATTAGTCATTAATGAGCTTTATTATGTTTAATAAAAATAGTTCACCTCTGATCCTGTTTATCTGATCATACAGTAAACCCTTAATTATGAGAAATAAACACACCAGCTCCACATGCAAGGCATCAATGGTCCAATAAAATGAGCTGTTTGAAGCTTTAAATGTGTAGTGGGGTACTGTACTGTTATGAAATGGATCTGGAGATGAGTTCAGTAACAGAGTGGTTGAACTGTACAGTAGAATAAAATTGTGTATATTAATATATTAATTTACCAAATGGTTGATTTAGTGAGCCAAATGTACAGTAGCTGACTTCAAAAAACATTTTAATGATTCTTTGTGTAAACCAGGTATTATCCTCAAACGTTTAGAGCCTGGGGGGGGGAAAAAGAAACTTTAAATATAATAAAATTATTTACTGTATATATAAATAATTAAGCATTAAATGATTGTACATTATATATAATGTACAATCATATATATATATTGGACATTAAATGATTGTACATTATATATACTGAATATTCATTGTAGTCAACAATGTTTTTTATTGATGTGCTATTTTTGTTTATTTGTTGGTGAGTTAATGCGATTTTTACAATTACAATGTTTACAATTAAACACATTAAAACTGGGTTAAAATGTAATAATTATTACAATAAATATATTGTGGAATGTATATCGTATTATCCAGAATAATTATTACAATACACCCTAAAAAATGCTGGGTTAAAAACAACCCAGTCTGGGTTGTTTTTAACCCAGCTGCTGGGTAAATATAGGACTAACTAAATGCTGGGTTAATTTAACCCAGCAAGATGGGTTATTTGTTTAACCCAACAAGATGGGTTAAATATTCAATCCAAATGCTTTTAATTAAAAACATTTTTAATTACTTTGATATACTGGTCTATTACACAAAAACCATACATATATGCAATAAACAACATCCTATTGAATGTTCTTAGAAAAAACATTTATTTTTCAAAAGCACAAGAACAGAAAATCAACTGTGACATCATTACTATACTATTACTGACAAGGGCAGAATGGAGTAATTGCACAAATAGACTGAGGCAGCTTCTACAGAGCAGAATCTCTCTGTGACTTCAGATAACTTTTCTGCAGAACAAAACTACCCAGCCCTGGTCTCGTTTTAACATACAAACACTGTCTATGACTTTTCAGGTAGGCCTCGCTATTTCATAGCAACATTACTGAGAGCAGCGCTGGTCATTATCTCCCAACGTCAGGATGTAGGGGTACGGCCTTGACACTTCAGCCTGCTGGAGGTATTTCACCATGAAAGAAACCTTAGAAAGAAAGAAATGAAAAAGTTAAAATTTTGTTGAATAGCAAAGATTAAACTGAATAAGACTATTAATTAAGTGTGAAATAGGATTGATACTAAAAAATTACAAAGCTGCCCATTAAGATAGGGTATAGGTAACCTAAAACAAAAACATGGAGACAGCTACTACCAAACATAAAACAGCAGAATAAGCATAGCTTTTAGGATACAGCTCTTTATGTCAGACTAGTTGATATTGTGGTCTGCATTGATTGTAAGCTAATTACTGAAAAAAAATTCATAGCTGGTGTCATACTGGTACATTACAATCACCAAAATATTAATACTTCCATCTAGTAGTTACCTGTACCGCTGTGGTACTTTTTCCTGTAGTTGGCGCGCTGACTGATAGTTAATTTAAATTTGGTTAAAGAGAGCTACCTGGTTACTGTAGCTTACATGCTATTACTGGTGATACATTTGCATACTTGCCAAAGGGGGAAAGGTGTAAAATATTGTTATAACTCGGGAGAAACGCAGGAGAAATTTGACCGCAGAGTAAATTACTAGCTAGTGAAAAACGGGAGGGTTAGCAGGTCTGTATATTTGTGAGAGGGTCAGTGTTTTGTAACACACCAGCATTTTATTGTCTCAAGCAGTGAGATTAATAAAGTTCTAAAGTGGTTGCTAACGCTAGCAAACTAACTAAATGCCTGCTTCATGCTAACACTACAGTTAACAGTTTAGCGTTCATTCATCACTTCACCATCTTCGTAACCCTACAAACATTCTACAGAGAAAGCTAAAAAGCTCAGACATCTTAGCCGTTTCTTTCATACACAGGTGGGGTTGTTTGGCTAACTAGCAGCTATTCTCAGCTAAATTATCATCCAGTACCTCAGACCAGCCGGAAAGTTTGTGTGTAACCTTAACACGGTAACAGTAATAAATGTTACATATAGTAATAATTTTTCAGTCATATGTGAATTAGGTGAGTGAACATGTGTATACAGACCTTGTATTTAACGCCATTTCCCCTTAAATGTCCGAGGAGGATGAACCGTCATCAGCGGTGTGGGAGCTCAAGAGACACGAAGCTGAGTGACAGCCGCTGAATCCACCGGTGAACTTTGGGGGAGGAGCCAATCAAACTTTAACCCAGCAGCTGGGTTACACAAAAACTACCCAACTCTCTGTAAATAACCCAGAAAAATGACCCAACAGTGGCAACCCAGCGTTTGGGTAGAAAAAACAACCCAGCATTTTTTAGAGTGTAATAAACACAATCATTTTCATAATAATACATTTTAAGTCTTTTATGCAAAGACCCATCCCTGATCTTTCATCCCTGTAAAATGTTTATCATGGAATATACAGTAGCTAATAATGGTTGTACTGTATACTGTACATTGATCAGCCATAGTGGTAGAGCAGTGGTAGCTCAGAGGGTTAAGAAAACTGAATTACTGATCGAAAGATCGGCGGAAGATAAGGCTTAGCTGGCTTAACATTAAAACCACCTTCCTAATGATTGTGTAGGGGCCCTTGTGCAACCAAATACAGTCCAGTGCTGATGGAACGTTTTCAGAACCTTCAGAAGTTTTTTCATCTTTTGTTATGTTTTACACTTATCTTAAAATGCATTCAAATCATTTTTGCTCTCATCATTCTACTCCACAATGAAAAAGATAAATACAATTGTTTGGAGTGTTTTTCTTAAACAGATGAAGTTCTAGTGAATTTCGCAAACCACTCCTGAACATTTTTTGCAGTGTAGTCGGGTGAATTATCCTGCTGAAAAAGATCACTTTTGTTAGGCAATACCACATGTTTTGAAACTTGTCTCCTGTCACCAGTTGACCAGTTTTGGAGGTGGAGTTTCGTCCGGGTGCTCTGGTTTCCTCCCACAGTCCAATGACATGTGGATTAGGCTAATTGACATTCATAAATTGCCCATAGTGTGTGTGTGTGTGTGTGTGTGTGTGTGTGTGTGTGTGTGTGTGTGTGTGTGTGTGTGTGTGTCCTGCAATAGACTGGCACCATGTTCACGGTCTATCCCGCCTTGTGCCTCGTCTAGAGCCTCCAGGGCTCCCATAGAGAATGAATGGATGATGATGATGATGATGATTTTTATTATTAGAATTAGAATTTGTAAATTAAAGGGTATTTTATGCTTTGGCATTTCACTGACATGGTTGAGGTTCACATATTTTTCACAGAGGGAAGTGTCACTTCAAGAGTTTTCTGACCAATCACCCTTATTCTACTGAATGTGTGAGTTAATACAAATTTATATGCGCAACCACCACCATCTCTCATGCAGCACATACTTGCTGGCAGTAGTTGTCATTTACTTCTCACAGTTGCAGCATATCTCTTCTCACATATATATCATACCCATCACATAAGTATATTTTGACTATTAGAGAATATTGCCTTTGTAGGACACTTGTCCTGTTGGAGGTGTGCTTTCTCTGCCTGAAGTCATAAAGGACAGAAATAGAACAAGCACAGAAAATGGTTGTAAAATGAATGAATCAATCAGGATTGTAGAGCAGGGGCACACCTCACATAACCACCACCGCACTGGCAGTAGTTCAGTCCGAGCCTGAAACTGATGAAAGTTTTTGTCATAAATTACACACAAACCTTCAAGTGCCAAACCCAAGATGGCCATCTCTTATCACAAACTATATTTAATCACACCATTGTTGAACCTTTTGGCTGGTACATGCTTTCCATTCCGTAAAAAATTCTTCATTTGATAGACATCCTTTTTATGACTCACTCCAGATCATTTGTGATAAATGGTGTAATTATTATGACATAGGTAAACTGACTTTCACCCTAGTCTTATGCTGTGTCTCTTTTAATCTAAGTGTGTCTAACAGTGGTATTGTCAGTGACGTTAATAGATTAGTGAATAATAGCTGGTTGAGGACAATTTGGTTGTACAATCTGCTGCAGTGACGTGAGCATCTACATTCTCAGCATCTGAAATGTTAAAGTGCATACACGCTTCTCAGGGAAATTAATATGCCTGGCAGGCACTGCCATCAGATTTATTTTTCATCTTACACTGCATGTAGGGAAGAAACCAGCCTGAGTAGCACACTGACCTAACACTTTAGATAATATAATTGGAGTTGGCTGAAATTTATCAACTTTTTATCAGATTTCAGTTCATTCAAATGTTTTATCCAATCTGAATCTGCAGAGGTTTAAGCATTGCTAATTAGAACCTTCATATTTTTAAACCATTTGACATCTGTATATCAAACATAGTCATAAATGTACACATTTGAGTGTTTCTTTTTGCCAAATTTGGTTGTTTAAGTTACACTAGCAAGATATTTTTAAAGTATTTATTTTACTGTTTGTTGTTGGGCATTATTGGGATTGGAGCTCATGACTTGATCAGTAGTCGAGAACATTCTTTGACCATTGCACGAGACACTTTAATAAGACACTGTAATAAGTCACCTTTTAGGCATATTTCAAAATTTTTACACATTTAAATTTTTTCTTCTATATTTTGCTATATTGTTATTATGTCCTTATTTGTACAGTATATTGTACTAGTTTAATTTATTTTCTATCATATTTCTTTTTATTTAATTTATTTCTTATGTATAAGCTTTTATTTTTTAAGGTCACTGGCGGTCGTATAAGCATTCACTGCGTATCGTACTGTGTATGACTGTATATGTGACAAATAAAATTTGAATTTGAATTTGCCACTGGTTCCTTTAAATTGTAACAATAATGGAACAAAAAATCTATTTGTGTTTTTTACAGTATGTATATAAAATATTCTGTGTGGCAAGGGGCAGTAAAGGGTTGGTTTGATGATATAATGAAATTACCCTAAATTTAATTGCTAATGTGAGCCCTTGCAGCAAGTGTTTGATATCCTTGTTTTATAAGCATCAGTTTTTATAAGCTTTTTATATCATTTATTTTATTTTATTTTATTTTATTTAGAGTCTATTTATGCTGACACCCACACGGCGTCAAGAATGGGCTGGTCAACTAACTTTATATATATAGTTATATATATCTGATAAATGGTTTTTTATTTATATATATATATATATATATATATATATATATATATATATATATATATATATATATATATATATATATATATAAATTTTTAGAATAACAAAGGGGATATTTTTATAATTGTTATTTATAAGGTGCTATATTTTTATATAGGCTATTACAATGTTATTTGCTGATATATTCATGAATATTTATATATTGTTCATAAAAATATAATCATTCATCTTCTATACCGCTTAATATGGTTCAAAATATTATACAGTTTATATGACGTAAATTAAATAGTATTTCGTTAATAATAATATAATAATAATAATATATTTTTTTTTAAATCGCAGTTCAATTAGAATGAAAGTTATTCTTTTGAGCTTCGTCGGCTCCCGTACTGAGCTCATGCAAAAGGTGAAGATCATGGCCGTTTCCGCATTTGAAGCGTGATGTTTGTGCTACATTTTAAATGACTCACTACCACTAATATAAGTGCACTAATTAGGGTGTATGTGAACCGATTCTATATTTTATATAGTGTATTTTGTGTTTCCTATATATAGCCGTTTGCAACTTAAACCTCGGACTTCAGACCCTCGTCGTAGCAACATTACAGGGCATGCGCTCTGTCTGTGGTACAACTTTAATACATCGTAAAAGTAAGCCTTCTTTAGACTGTAAACACGAGATAAATGTCGAAAATAGGGACAACTCGGACAAAGACGTTAGCGTTTGACTTTCATGAAAAAATATATACATGCAAAAATGTGTTTAGATGTATTGTAAACGAAAAAAGACAGGTTTAATAACGATTATCATACACGTTGTTTTCTAAAGCATTAGTTATAATAGCATGTACAATTAAGAAAGACTTGTTTTCGGTTGATAGTTTATATGGCTCTGTAAAAGTGTGTGTGTATTTGTTGTATGAATATGTGTAGGTGGAGTTGAGTGTTATGGCAGAAAGCTCCCCGGCAGAGAAACACTTCAGATTTGTGGTCGTAGGTGGAGGAATTTCAGGGGTCACCTGTGCAGAACAGGTAGATTTATCAGCTTTGATTTTATAGTGAGCTGCTGTGTATGTTTGGTGTTTATAACCATCCCGACATATTTCATGGGTTATTCCATTTTTATTTCTCTCAAGCTGGCCTTCCAGTTTCCTCAGGACGAAGTTGCCCTTCTGACCGCTGCTCCACTGGTGAAGACTGTGATTAATTTAAGACAGGTCTGTTTTCAAAATCATAACAAAAGTTGCAAGTTGTTGAGTTTTTTTTTTTTTCCATAAGTAGCCTAGACACATGTCACACGGTTATGGTCATCCTTCATCACCATTGATATCACTGAGCAAAAGGAGTGCAATAACGCACAAAATTTATATTTGTAATAATATTTTCTCCAGGTGAAATTAAATTTATAGAAACCAGACCTCTGTATTCATGTCAGCCTATAGCCGGAATCCTAAATGAAATTTTAAGGTCAATAAAATTTTCTTCAAGCCGATGTCTGAATTTCATGTTTGTGTTAGGATTCAGATCTCTACAGTGTGTGTATATACAGTAGGGATGTAACGGTATCAAAACTTCACGGTATGGTATTACCTCGGTATGAATGGTATGGTATTTATTGAATCATTCACAAAACAAAACTAATGAAGAGACTCGAGAAAAGTGCCAGAAGTGTTTATTAAACAGTATACATGAACACTGAACATATCAATGGCATACAAATTAGCCATCTATCTGTAAACTTTGAAACAGAAACTTAAATGTTTCAATTTTAATAACAAAAAATTATTAAACCATGTAAAAAAATAAAGTTTCAATTTAGTATTCTTGAAAACTCAGAAAAAATAAAAATAGCAGCCTACTTATTGCAGCTGGCCCATGTGCTGAATGAGTATTTGAGAACACTCGCCTCATTCACTCACTTATTCAGACAGAGACAGGATTTTTTCCCTTTCTCGTTTCCTTTCAGAGAGAAACCGAAATGACTAGATAAAACTATAGGTCTTCTGAGAAAAGTTTGCTCAGGCGAATGGAGCGAAGAGGAGGTAGCAGGAACTACAATTCCCATCAGCCCAGGCGTGACCATCATCCTTTGCCGTCTGTTGTCGCTTCAGATCCAGTAATGCAGAAATGGCGGGTACTGCTATTAGCGGCGAAGGAAAAAGAGATGGATAGAGTAATTAATCATTACGGAGTAAGCGGGTTTTAAATCGGATGTGTGCATTACTGGATCTGTAGCGACAACAGGCCACAAAGGATGATGGTCATGCCTGGGCTGATGGGAATTGTAGTTCCCGCTACCTCCCGTTCGCTCCATTCGCCTGAGCAAACTTTTCTCAGAAGACCTATCATTTTACCGTCATACGACCACGGTATTATCGAAATAAAGTGTTATTGCGGTATGACGGTATTTACAATACTGTTACATCCCTTTTATATATATCTTAACATTACGGGACAGAGTGTGGAGAAGAAACAAAAACACGACACAGTATGGCTTGCTCAAAAAAAAAAAAAAAAAGTACATTATGAAAACGAAACCTTCAAATATGAATGGACAAATCAGGTTATATATAACCTAATCAGGAGCCATGGAATTAGATTGTGTCCATTAGATAGATATAACTAAATCTGTGACAAAAAACAATCAACATTAGTCTTCTGTCATTATAGTCTGTGAAGAATTACCTACAGTATTGATACAGATTCAGAAGTTGCGCAATGTGTTTGTCGTGTTTATTTAAATTAATCCATGTGTATGATATAACATTTAAGGTGTCCAAGACTTTGGCAGATTTTGATGTGGAAGAACAGCCATCCAGCGTCTTAGAGGAGAAGTATACTAACCTGAAGGTTATTCACTCAGCAGCCAAAGTCCTCCATGCAAAACAGCATGTGAGTCAAATTACTTTGTGTGTGGTGTATATATATGTCAAGTGTTCTGGATAGGTATTCCATTATTATTATTATTATTATTATTATTATTATTACATCATCATGGTAATGAGTTCTTGCATGTAGGTGCTGCAGACTGAAGATGGACATAATGTCCATTACGAGAAGCTCAGTGTGTGTACTGGTGCCAGACCTAAACTCATCAATGAGGAGTACCCTCATTTGCTGGGTATACGGGACACAGACAGCGCCCAGGTACTGACACCCTCTTAAAATGCACTATTAAAATAGACGAATGATGGATATAATGATTTATGAGTCAACACTTTTACACAGAGGTGGAAAGAGTACTAAAATTTTGTACTCAAGTACAAGTACTGTTACTTCAGTGAAATTTTACTAAAGTACAAGTAAAGTTACCATTATAAAAAATCTACTCAAGTAAAAGTAAAAAGTAGCTCATTGTAACTTTTACTTGTAATTTTTTAGAGTTATTTTTTTATTAGCAGGGGTGGGATGAGGCATTCTAGTGTAGTTCAAAAAAGATGAGCAGATATAAATCTCAAACTAGTTGTTTTTAACTGAAGGAACACCTTTGCATAATAAAGCTGTTGTCTTTCTTGTGCTTGCTTGAAAATCAAAGTGGTTACTTAAATATGGTGTTACATCCCAGTCTAGGGCCATACAGCAAAAGAATGGTTCACGGTTCTATTTTAAACTGTATGGAAATGGTGCTATATGGCAGAAAGAACTAGATCCAATCATTAACTGATGAAATAATGTATGTACAAAAAAAAACACACACACAACAGGAGGAGGAGGATCAGATTCAGGGTGGACCCAGGACAAAATAATAAACAAAATGGTATTTATATTTAGTAGTTAGATTACCTGCAAAAAGTACAGGTACCGGACTCCCTAAACCAAAAACAGTGAATAAATTCCCTCTTCCCAAAATAAATGGCAGCCACGCCCCTACTACTAGTGAGTGCAGAAACATACAGTGAAATTATCGACAAATATATACAAAGACTAACCAAACCAAAGGGACAAAGCAATAAATAAAGTCAATGGGAGGCAAACAGTCAAAACCGGAATACACAACCAAATATCAAAACGCCAAAATCACAATCTCTTTCCTCTTTCCGCGGCTCTCTTCGGTTTATCTATGGTCGCGCTAGTCGATGACGTCACTCTCAGGGCGGAAGCGACCGTGTGAAAGGTCAGGTAGCTGCCGATGTCAGAAAACCTGTAGTGGAGTCTGGAGCGGCGCGCGATCAGGACATGATACACAAACACGAGCGCAAAAGCATAATATTTGTATTATTTTAGCATTTTCGTTCATTTATTTTTTACTCAGTAGCGAATATGATTTAAAATGTAGCGAATTAAATACTTCAAACAAAACGTACTTAAGTAAAAGGAAAAATTACAGATTTTAAAAACTACTCTAAAAAGTAGAAATACACAAAAAAAAACTACTCAATTACAGTAACGCGAGTAAATGTAATTCGTTACTTTCCACCTCTGCTTCTACATATGCAAATACCCGATATATTTTGGTCTTAACTTTAATTCTCTAAATAAACCAAAGTAAACCAAATCAGACATGAAAGAGGTTTGTTTTAATGATTTGATTAAAATTTTTTATGAGTATTCCTAATTACTTACATCTGGTGCTGCAACAACTAATCGATAAAATCAATAATTATCGATAATGAAATTCGTTGTCAACATAAATGTATATCGTTGTCAACATATGTAAAATACACGAGAGGATCGAAATAATGTATAAACCGTGAAAAGGATGTAGTAGCCACACAAAAACAAAGCAAATGTTGGTATGGTTTTATACATAATTATAAGCAAAACCTCAAATTAAAGAAGCGCTTAGCTTGTATCCGATTAATCGAAACAACAATCGGCCAACTAATCGATTATCAAAATAATCGTTAGTTGCAGCCATACTTGCATCACTTTTAAATTGCTTTTGATCAGAAGTTGTATTACAGAAAACTGTGCATATATGTATAAACACACAGGCTACAGTCTCCCCAGTCACTGCTGTACTTGTGTAAGCATGTTACATTAGTTCATTTGTAACTGTGGTGGGAGCAAAAATGGATGCCGCACTTGTGATTTGCATGATCGAAGTGCAGCATGCAGTGATAAGTTTTTCGTGGTCTGAAGGTGTTCCTAGTGCTTAAAGAGAATCATTACTGTTAATGAGAAATGGACCTATTTCCGCCTGACAGTAAATGGGAGTATGGAATAGAAACATCCTCAATCGCAGACCAAGAAAAAGTCGACCATCAGCTGGAAAATTGATGCATACAGTTTTCTGAGATTCTCAAAGAAGGAAGCATTGGAACATTATCAGAAAAAAAGGTTCAACAGTGAGCTGAAACCTAAACTTTCAATTAAACGCAGAGGAGTTTTTTGACAGATGGACAAAGTGTATTGAAAAACAAAGGAATTTGATTAATGAAATAATTTTTGACTCACTCGTGTGTGTATGTGTGTGTATGTATGTATGTGTGTGTATGTGTGTGTGTGTATATGTGTGTGTGTGTGTGTGTGTGTGTGTGTGTATGTGTTTGTGTGTATGTGTGTGTGTGTGTGTACTCAGCAAAAAAAGAAACGTCCCTTTTTCAGGACTGTGTATTTCAACAATAATGTTGTAAAAATCCAAATAACTTTACAGATCTTCATTGTAAAGGGTTTAAACAATGTTTTCCATGCATGTTCAGTTAACCATAATCAATTAATTAACATGCACCTGTGGAATGGTCATTAAGACCTTAACAGCTTACAGAAAGTAGGCATTTAAGGTCACAGTTCTAAAAACGCAGGACACTAAAGAGACTTGTCTACCGACTGTGAAAAACACCCAAAGAAAGATGCCCAGGGTCCCTGCTCATCTGCGTGAATGTGCATTAGGCATGCTGCAGGGAGGCATGAGGACTGCTGATGTAGCTAGGGCAATAAATTGCCATGTCCGCACTGTGAGACGCCTAAGACGGCGCTACAGAGAGACAGGAAGGACAGCTGATCATCCTCGCATTGGAAGACCACGTGTAACAACACCTGCACAGGATGGGTACATCCGAATATCACACCTGCGTGACAGGTACAGGATGGCCACAACAACTGCCCGAGTCACACCGGGAACACACAATCCCTCCATCTCACAGCAAGAACTGACAAATCTGGTCCAGTCCATGAGGAGGAGATGCACTGCAGTACGTCAAGCAGCTGATGGCCACACCAGATACTGACTGGTACTTTTGATTTTGAGCCTCCCTTCATTCAGGGACACATTGTGAAACATTTTTTAGTTTATGTGTTATGGTGTTGACTCTTTTAGTGTTCATGCAAATATTTACACATTAAGTTTAGTGAAAGTAAAAACAGTTGAAAGTCAGAGGATGTATCTTTTTTTGCTGAGTGTATATATATAATATACACACACATATATATATATATATATATATATAACACATATTTTGCAATTAATTAGCATAACCGTTAATTAGAATATCATTAAAACATTGATTTATTTCAGTACTTCAATTCATAAAGAGAAACTTACAGTATATGTTATATAGATTAATTATATACAAACTGATAGTGTTTATTTATTTTTCATGATTATGCATTGCAGCTAATAAAAACCAAAAATTCAGCATTAATATTACTTAAGACCAATTATCATGGATACAAGGGATATCATGGTCCTTAAATCCATGATAATAGTACCTTTGACAGTGTGGGAAGGTGCCAAGTCCTGCTGGAAAATTGAATCAGCATCTCCATAAAGCTGTTCAGCAAAGAGAAGCATGAAGTTCTCTAAAATTTGGTAAACGGCTGCGTTAACCTTGGACCTGACAAAATAAAGAGGACCAGTACGTGGACCCTCTCTTCGGCCAGACTCTGAACCTTGATTTCCGAATAAAATGCAAAATTTATAGTACCTTCATCTGAAAGAGGGCCAAGGCCCACTGAGCAACAATCAAGTTGCAGTTCACTCATTGTGAATCTCTCCCAAATTCTTGAATCTTTTCAAGACTTAGGTTATCCCTGTTGCTTATGCACCTTTTTCTACCACATTTTTCCTTCCATTTAACTTTCTATTAATGTGCTTGGATTGTGAGTAACGCAGTTTGCGAGTGTTCCGCAAGACGAGCAAAGACTTTTAATTAATTTTGACTTGGAAAACGTCTTGGTTTACGAGTACCGAGTATCATGTATCACACATGCGCTTCTTGTTTTGATGCCGAGCGTCACGTGATTTTCTTTCTCTTGCGCTGCGGAATTGTGGGTAATTGTCTCCCCTGCTGAGTCTTAGTGCTCGTCTCTTACTGGTATAATCAACATCCGTACACGCATGTACTGTTTACGATAACACTGTCACCGTGTGTGTGTGTAAACCATATTTTGTGTTTGAAAGCATGTGTGTACAGCGCGCATGTACTGTTTCTTATAACACACGTGTGTGCGCGCATGTAAAGCAAAAGAAAGTCTCATTAGAGGTTAAAAATCCATTTTCTCCGTCTCTGTCGTTGTGTGTGTGCGCGCATAATTTGACACCGTGTCACACTAAAGACGAGAGAGAGAGACCGAGAGAGAGTGTCGCAGCGCAAGAGAAAGAAAAACACACACAGCGCCTGCGCGCATAAACGGAAACACTTATCTGTCGCGATTTATTTTTACTTTTATTAAAGGTAAAGTGCTGGTTAATTTGTTTTATTTTTACTTTATATTTTGTGTTAATTACTTTTATGCATTTATTTTTTTTGGGACTGTGGAACGAATCATTTGAATTTCCATTATTTTACGAGTTTACGAGTGTTTTCGAATACGAGCCCGCTCCCAGAGCGAATTATGCAAGGCAATCCAAGGTTCCACTGTATATACAAATCTTAATACAAATATATTTAAAACATTTCAAAGCCTCTTTCATGCCACGTTTAAAAAAAAAAAAGGCAAGAGTTCAATAAAAAATATTACAGATGTAAAAGCAGTTACATATTTTCCCCTTTAATGTTAACCTTTTTTTTTTTCAGGATTTTCAGAAGAAACTTTCCAAAGCTAAACGAATAATAGTTATTGGGAATGGAGGAATCGCCTTGGAATTGGTGTAAGTTCATGTTGTGAGATTCCAGAATGGTTAATTATGTTTGATAACTATTTATTAAACGTAGATGAGAGTGCACATGCTGTGCTTATTGCATAAAGTCTGTGGGTGTGTTTTGATCCATAATTATTTGATCTTGAAATCATTGTTTTTAATCACAGCAGTCGTATCTGGTGTTTTCCAATTGTGTTTCTTAAATTTGCATTGCATTAGACATCTTAATGTTTTTTGTTCACTGTTCTAACCGAAATTATTCAAATGATCAGTCCATCAAGGAAACCTTCATGATGTTAAAATGAGTGTGTACGAGCACAGTCTCTTGTGGTTGAATGTATTACTGCACCTGCCAACAGTGAATTTGTGTCTGTAGTTATGAAGTGGAGGGCTGTGAGGTGATCTGGGCGATAAAAGACAAGGCCATAGGGAATACATTCTTTGATGCTGGAGCTGCTCAATTTCTCATCCCGTCACTGGAGGTGAAGAAGCCTGAGAAAGCACTGCCCTGCAAGAGAGCACGCTACACCACTGAAAGAGCCATAAAACCTAAAGCAGGTATGCTAAAGCATAGGTTATATTTGGGGACAGAAATCATGGTGACTAGCTAATATGATATTATCATGATACTTAATATAGGTGCTGCTGATTCTGTTTGTATTGAGATTTTATAAATATCCTGAATCAGTATTCTCTCTGTTTAGAACTGTAAAAAAAAAAAAAGTTTTGCCACTTCAAATGCTAACAAATATACATGGAAATCTTTTAAAAAAAAATATTGATTCTGTAGTCAGTGTGGCGATACTTTAAATGCCAAACATGAATCACGATACATACTGTAACTGAATAGTTATAATATCTGTGAATAATCCGGCTGAATCAGTGCTTATTGCTGTGGCCTGCAGCAGTATATTGAGGGTTCTCTGAATTCTGTAGTCAAAAACCTAATTTGAAAGTGCAGTAGGCAGTAATGAGAGATCAGCTAAAATATTTTGTCTTTGTTACACTCTGGCTGTTGTTGCAAGTGTTCTAAACATTTCTGATGATCTGCTATACTGATATGTGTTATTTCACATCAGGTCCAGCAGATCTTGGTAGTGCCTTAGGTCCAGACTGGCACCAAGGCATCAGTCTAAGAGGAACAGAGGAGGTGTGTATGTGGATAGAGCAATAACACTATATTTTAGTGTTTTAGTTATATATTATATTTTTATAAGTACCAAGAATGACGTTGTTGTCTTTTTGTTTCCAGGTGTCTCACAATGTCCATGTAGAGTATGAGTGTGAGGTCGAAGCAATTCACTCCCAGCAGGACTTCATGCAATCAGCACTTTATACACAGAACAAAGATTTGGGTAATGCTGTTGCAAGTATGATGAGGGGCGTTAAATTCAAAACGGGTCTTTTGTTGTAACAGAACATGGTTATGAGAGTAAAAATATATTTACTTCTCCATATAATCCCCTGCTACACTAATGCACTTATCTCACCATTTCACTAGTTCTTAGATACCATTAAGCTGGAAAGTTTTCTCATGATCAGACTGCCTGCTTGAACTTGGGACTTGAATGCCCCTCATATATTTTATCAATCATGGTGATCCAAAAGATGTGTTGATATCCAATAATCCAACAATATGGTATTCTGCATATCGCAGTAAAAAAAAATATTTTTTTATATTTGCGCTTAACTGCAGACATTTGCATACTATATGGGTGTTACTAGCAAGTCCCTAAAGTAGACCTCTGACTTATCTCTGTTTTTCCTTAGGGGTGTGGCCAGTTTATGCACAGTTAACCAATGGGAAAATATATGGGTGTGACTTTATAGTCAGTGCTACAGGTGTGGTCCCAAATAGTGAACCTTTTCTTCAAGGTAACAATGTAAGTACTGAAATAACAAAATTAGCTGTGTGCGTGATAACGACATCTAAAAATAGATAGATTGTTTACATTCATTTATTTATTACATTTACCAGTATTTTTATTTTTTTTTATACATTAAAAAGGCATAATTTTCCCATTGGTTAAATACAGTTTGAGGTGGCAGAGGATCGTGGCCTGAGGGTTGATGAGCACATGCGGACAACGGAACCAGATGTGTATGCAGCTGGAGATGTGTGCAGTTCAGGCTGGGAGCCCAGTCCCCTTTGGCAGCAGGTTTGTACATTCATTCATTCACCCACACATTAATCTATACATAAATTCACACATTTATTTCTTGTATTTTATCACCATTGCATTTTTCTACAGGGAATTCTTACTATTTTGAAATATAAGTGAAAACACACCCACACAAAACTATTCTGAATTCTTTATTTCTTTCTGAGGCAGGTTACACTAGATAAATACATGTCCTCTTCATCATATCCACATGCTGGCCATAAAAAGTCAAACCAAACCCACATTAGTGTTTTATTTCGCTAGGCAGGGCTGCTTGGTGGCATTGAGACTTGTGTTCACTGTGTCTGTTGTGCCCCCATGTGGCAGATGCGCTTGTGGACTCAGGCACGTCAGATGGGCTTCTACGCTGCTCGCTGCATAACAGCCCATGTGCTGGGGGAGGCCATAGAGCTGGACTTCTGCTTTGAGCTCTTCTCACACATTACCAAGTTCTTCAACTACAAGGTGACTAGTTTATTTCTCTCTTCTCTTACATTAATCCTCTCTCTTACTTATTAATGTTTTTAATATTTCTCAGGCTTTTATATTTTAGTGCAAGTTTCTTATCTGATTAAAGACAGCAAAGGTTCTTTTATTCCGGCTCTTTGTCACTTCTAAACTGCATTAAAGATCCCTTCCACTTTTCCAGCATTCCTCTATTATTTTGGTTCTTTCTCTCTGCATTTCATTTGTACTCAGGGATTAAAGTGAAAAAAAATCTTCTGACTGAACTTTTTTCAGGCCAAGCTATACAGGCCAAGATATAAGCGGGTATAAACATAGTAAGGGCCCATCTGATTGGTCAAATTTGGACACACAAATGCTTGGGAAATAAAGTATTTATCGCAACTCCTTGCGATATGGTTATCGCGCATGCCATTATCGCGATAACGATATTTTTTTGATATATCGTGCAGCCCTAAATGACATCATATGAGATCTGCTCCCCTATTGCATGATTTATGCTTATGACATCAAGGCCAGTGAGCCGTTCCTGAGACATGGTTGACCTCAGGTATGTCTTGATTAACCTGAGTTTGGAAAAGCTCCTCTCTGCTTGAGCTACAGTCACTGGCAATGTAAGTGCAATCCTGAGAGCAGTCCAAAAGTTGGGGTAGATCTCAGATAGATCCGTATCGTGCAGAAAAGTGATAAGCTCAAAGAGGCTCATGGTTTTTGATGGCAGTCATTAGACACTTTATTAATCTAATATAATCTAATCTAAGGGAGGAACAATTAGCTCCTTGGTTAATTTACTGTCTCAAATTATATGCTTTGTCACGTAGCAGAGTTATAGCAAATGGAAAATGTCTTTTAAACTATCTACACATATGTAAATTAAACTGGCTATTTACAGTATACTGTAAATATATTGTAAATATATCGTCTATAGCCAACATTAACATAATAAACAATGGAAATAAATAACTGTACTTGCAACAGTCTTGCTGAAAAGCATAATTTTGTGGTTACATTTTGTGGTATTTAATAGAAACCATTAGAATTTCTGTGATGGTTTGTAAATTAGGCTTTTATTGTGTGTCTGTGTTTTTAACAAGGTAAGCATAGCAAGCATCATAAGCAAGAAGGCTAACAAACCTAAGAGTTAACGTTATACCACTAATTAACATGATGACATGAATAACTTAATCATACAGAGAGAACATTGTTATATACCTTTATCTTTTATACGTTTCTCCTCATCTTTTCTTTTTTTTCTAAATTGGGCCCCTGACAGCTTTGGCCTTTTTCTCTCCAACGCTGTGTTTATACTTTATAATCGACGATTCGACAATTAACAGATTTCCCCCAACGCTGTCACTCACGACCAGAAGTCAAGACTTAAACCAATTCACCTCCACATCATCGCTTTTATTATCTATTTTTATTTGCCATTTCACACAATTAAATACATGAAAAAAGTGCAAATTATTGGTGTGTGTTTATAATATTTTGAATTAAATGTGCGTTATTTGTAAGAAAGTCAGGTAGACATAATTTAGCCCCCTTCATGTCCACTTCATTTGGGAGAGGTGAACTGTACTCTGCAACCCCCCCCCCCCCCCCCGCCATCGCTCTCCTCTCCGCACCCCCCCCCCCCCCCCCCCCCCCCCGCCCCATCTCCGCTTCTCAGTCTTCTCCGCTTCTGTGCGGCTCATTCAGGAGCGGCGCGAGCGCAGGTAGCACAGGTAATAGAAAACCGCTTAGCGGCACAGATTATTATTTTTTACTCCAGGTTCGTGTGCCGCCCCCCACGTGACAAAAAAAATGCCGCCCTGGCGGCTGCCCACTTCGCCCTACCCTAAAACCTCCACTGACTGTGACCGACGGGTCATATGCTCCGCTATGAAAGAACATAGGCGCACTTTTACATCGCGCACACGGTCGGCCACAGATGTGTGAATCTCCGTTGTGGTTCTTGTCGCAGCAGACAGGGAGCATGTGTACTGTTAGAGCACGAACCGCAGCATTGTGACGAGCTGCTGACTGATGGCGAACTCGCACTTTGTTTTGCCATTATTGCCATATTGAAGTTTCCTGTGGCATACTGTGCAGAGACACCTACCTGGATGTTTGATTTTTTTAGTCCACGAACTAAAAGGCTTGCCATTCTCCCCAATTTCGTAAAGCCAAGCCCATCTCCATTTATTATTTCACACTTTTATCAATCTCCGAAACATCGGAGCCTTCCTGCATTAAGTGTGTCCATGCTATCTTAAATATAGTTATACCTCAGCCTGACACGTAGTTCTTCAAAACTAAACCAAAACCCAGAGTGGATTCATACCGGAGTGATAACAAAACGCTTAGAGTGGAGAGAGGAACGTGCAGTCGCTCCACTCCAGGCTTTGATCACATCCTCCTCAGCAGGCGGAATACACTTTGTCTTTCCTTAATTTAGGACCCATGTAAGCCTATATATACACAGCATTAAAATTATGAAAAGTGAATTTTAAACATTAAGGACAGGCGGAACAGTGTGACTGACGGAAATCCGTCGTAACGACGGAGAACTTTAATCCCTGTGTACTCGGTGCAAGAAAAGAGGCATGCTGAAAAGATCCTGTTTATTTATTTTGTTTGTGTTCTAGTGGTTGAAACTAGACTACATGTTTTTGAAAAACTGATTTAAGGTGATCATACAGTAGGTGGACAACCAGACTGCTCATTACCGTCGCGAAGATCTTCTGAATAATATTATTCTTTTTGCTGTTTATGTCCACCGTTTAATAATTATTTAATTATCAATAATTAAAGCTGCTCACATCGCGCGCTTTCACTTTAAAAAATGCAGTGTTTAATCAGCAAGTATATGTCGCCTCTCTTTATGATTGATAAATATCTGAAACAAATCTGCTCGTGTCGGCTCATATCAGGAGCATTTTTGATCAAAGAGGAGAGTAGAAGGGGAAAACAGAGTGTGTACAAACAACAGCACAATCAGGGATTAAAGTTCTCCGTCGTTACGACGGATTTCCGTCAATCACACTGTTCCGCCTGTCCTTAATGTTTAAAATTCACTTTTCATAATTTTAATGCTGTGTATATATAGGCTTACATGGGTGTTAAATTAAGGAAAGACAGTGTATTCAGCCTGCTGAGGAGGATGTGATCAAAGCCTGGAGTGGAGCGAATGCACGTTCCTCTCTCCACTCTAAGCGTTTTGTTATCACTCCGGTATGGATCCACTCCGGGTTTTGGTTTAGTTTTGAAGAACTACATGTCAGGCTGAGGTATAACTATATTTAAGATAGCATGGACACACTTAATGCAGGAAGGCTCCGATGTTTCGGAGATTGATAAAAGTGTAAATAAATAAATGGAGATGGGCTTGGCTTAGCGAAATTGGGGAGAATGGCAAGACTTTTAGTTCGTGGACTAAAAAAAATCAAACATCCAGGTAGGTGTCTCTGCACAGTATGCCACAGGAAACTTCAATATGGCAATAATGGCAAAACAAAGTGCGAGTTCGCCATCAGTCAGCAGCTCGTCACAATGCTGCGGTTCGTGCTCTAACAGTACACATGCTTCCCTGTCTGCTGCGACAAGAACCACAACGGAGATTCACACATCTGTGGCCGACCGTGTGCGTGATGTAAAAGTGCGCCTATGTTCTTTCATAGCGGAGCATGACCTGTCGCTCACAGTCTCACAACCACTAGTTAATTTAATGCAATCAGTTGTCAAAGGCTACGTTTACACTGTCAGGTAAATGTGACCCAATTCCGATTTTTTGCTCATATGTGACACATATCGGATATGTTCTATGTCCGTGTAAACAGGAAAAAAACGCATGCATTCCGATATTTCGAGATCGGTTTCAGGCCTCCTTCATATGTGGAAATAAATCGGATATAAATCAGATATGTGCTAATGTGACTGTCGTGTAAACAGACAGATCGGATTTCCTGAGTCGTTGTGTTCTGTACGTCATTAAAACTGCGACTTCTTCGCGGTTTAATGACGTAATGTTATTCTCCAGTGGAAGAGCGTGTGGAATTACAACATCGCAGGTGACATGGAAGAGGAAAAGACCTCCCCCCCCACACACACACACACACCCCGCCTTGTGTTAATGCTTATTTGGGCTGAATAACATTAAATCAGTATTTGGTGAATAAAGCATATGCGCAGGCGGCAATTATGGCGTTTTTTTCTCCTCCTCCGTTTTAAAACCATGGTGCGCGAACTTTGCATATATAGCAGAGATAGCGTTAAGCATATTTCACCTTCATCTTTCTTGGCTAGTGTGTAGCGCAAGAACCTCCCTTTAAGTATGCGCGATGTTTCAGATGGTATGGCGAGGTTTAGGTTTAGTTTATTTATAAAGCACATTTATAACAGCCGTGAGACTGACCAAAGTGCTGTACATCCACATCATAATATCATAAAAAGGCTAAAAATACATTATACACACAAAAATGTAATAGGCTAAAAATGCACTATACTGTACATACAACAACGAAAATAGGCACAGTAGCGCCTAGTAGGCCAGGGAAAACAAATGGGTTTTTAAAAGGGATTTAAAAATGGTCAAACTGGGAGCCGTTCGAATATAAAATGGCAAGTCATTCCAGAGACGAGGGCCAATAACCGAGAAAGCACGGTCACCTCTACGCTTAAGTCTGGAGTGTGGGATTAAGAGGAGGTTCTGGTCACAGGATCTCAATCTTCTCAGGGGGGTATGATGGTGCAACAATTCAGATAAATAGATGGGTGCTTGCTGGTGTAACGATTTAAAAACAAATAGTAAAATTTTAAAATGAATTCTGAATTGAACAGGCAGCCAATGAAGGGCTTTCAGAAGCGGAGTCACATGATCCCTTTTTTTCTTTTTCAGAAGAAATTTAGCAGCAGCGTTCTGAACCAGTTGAAGACGGGCGATTTGAGCTTTAGAAACACCATAATAAAGAGAGTTGCAATAGTCAAGCCGGGTTGTAATGAAGGCATGAATGGCCATCTCTAGAGTCTTATCAGTGAGAAAAGGTTTCATTTTAGCGAGCGTACGGAGCTGATAAAAGCTAGATCCAATCACGGTAGAGATTTGTTTCTCAAGTTTTAGTTTTTCATCTAACAGGAAGCCTAAATTCCGAACCTGAGAGGATCTAAAAGCTGATAGAGGACCCAGATCAAGATCAGGGGTCTTCATGTGTTCCGATGGGCCAAAGACTATCACCTCAGTTTTCTTTTCATTAAGGGATAAAAAGTTATGAGATAACCAAGATTTAACTTCCTCTAAACAGGATAGCAAAGTAGTCATGGCCAGACCATCATTTTTCTTAAAAGGTAAGTAAATTTGCGTATCGTCTGCGTAAAAGTGGAAAGATACCCCATGTTTCCTAAAAATGGAGCCCAGAGGTAGCATGTACAGTGAAAATAGAGTGGGAGCCAGCACAGAGCCTTGTGGAAGTCCACAGGGAAATGAGGAAGTCGATGAGGAAAAATCACCTATTTTTACTACATATTTTCTGTCAGATAGAAATGATTGAAACCATTTTAAGACTATGCCAGAAAGGCCCACCCAAGACTCAAGTCTATTTAGTAATATTGAGTGATTAATAGTGTCGAAGGCAGCTGATAAATCTAAAAGAACAAGGACCACAGAATCCCCCGTATCGGTGGCTAAAAAGATGTCATTTAACACTCTGGTGTTCTCATAGATGGTATGGCGAGTGTAAACACGTGAATCGGATATGAGTCATAGTTAAAAGAACATGTAAACAGACGGTGAAAAAAATCAGATACAGGCACCAAATCGGAATTAAGCATCGAGACCTGCAGTATGGCATTGCTGCTTACTGGAAATTCGATTTGTCATCTAAGCTGAAAACGAAGATACATAAAACATGCACTGAAAAAGCACTTTTTGGAATTTAATGGTGGTGCTATTACTTGTTTCCGTTAATTATTAAGAGTTTCACAAAACATTGTTTGGTGTTATAAGATAAATAAAAACATGCACTGAAAAGATATGTGGTAGATGGTTGATTATTTGTCAAGGTATATATTTTTTTCAAATATTACAAATAGCTTTTAAAATATGCAAACAGGCAATATTAAAGCGGTTTAATCTCCCCTAACCGCTATTGGTCTCGACTATTTAAATAAAGTGTTTGTTAAAGGAATATGGCTCGGCCTGAAAAAAGTTCAGTCAGAAGATTTTTTTTCACTTTAATCCCTGCACAATGCATGTGTGTGAATGGCTGAAATGTGGTTGTGAATAAACCTTTTGTTGAATGTAAAATGTTTGCGTGATCCCGCGGCGCGCGTGTGCGCTCTTTAACTTTGCTGAGTTTTGATCTAAAGTCAGATGAACGCGCGCGCCGATATGAGAGATTAGATTTCTCTTTCCCAGAAAAACAACAAACACATATTTATAGGTGTTAAATGAGCGCTGTCTATGCGGCGCTGGGAGAAACGCACGCCGATGTGAGCCGCTGTGTTTCAGTCATGATATACTAACATATTTTTGCTGTGTAGTGGATCGTGCGTGCGCGCAACCTCTCACGGGCGAGCCTCCACACAGCAGACCAAATCGTCATTAGCGCGTCCCTCCCCCAAACAGCGCAGCAATGAGCATTTACTTACATCTAAACTGAGTCGTTTACATAAATCACTGATCACATTTAAACAATTTATTCATACAGATGTACCTGTTTTACATGGAAAGTTACAGGTTTGTTACTGAATTTACTCCGATAAAGAGCCATATAAAAGCTGTGGCAGTGGGCACACCTAAAAATAAATGCAGGATTATTTTTTATAGTCTAAATAAAAATGCTTTTATAAATGTGGGCTACTGTTATCTACTTCAAATATTTGTTAAAACAGCCAGGAAACTCACTCTGACCATTTTAATAATTCATTGATAAATTAGTGATTCCTTTGGTTTCGGCTGTGCTGATCTCGTCGTCTCCACAGCAGTGAGCGCGCCTATAATTCACTTTTCATACGAATTACATAATCTAATAATTTTTTTTCATTAGTTTATATAAAAGCAGATATTTCGCTTTCTATAAGTATATATTTTTCACGTCTGTGAGGCGAGTATACACAGAGTTTGGGTTCATTTTCTGACGCTCAAGTTCACCAAAAACAATACAGAACCCCGTTTTTTTTTCTTTAACAAAATCATAAAGTTTTTTCGTCATTGTGAGTGCACCTAAATAAAAGTAGAGTCTTAAAAAGGCTACAAATTTAAAGAACACAAAATATAAGATGACACAAGACCCTACAAGTGTAGCTTTTCTAATTACACATAATAAAATCTAAAGGCTCAGTGTGTTAACGTTTACGTTGCTTAAATTCGATCGTAATAAAAATTAATTTAATTTTAATTATAAATTTGTACTATAATGTTACTACTGTGATTATGAATTCGTTTAATTACAATGTTTCACTTTATTTTATCTGCAACGACGTGCGGCTATGGACGACCTGCGCTTCATTAAGCCTGGAGAGAACGAACTGATGCCTGAGGCGTCAGTCTATAGTTATATAGCGCCATTCAGCGGTAAAAGCCAGCAAATGCTATCGCCATACTGTAGGTAGAAGTCACATACTGCTTGTGCACCCACTGTATACAACCAAATTGACCTTGTTCTGTTTTTATTTTCTTTTAATACTTAGCACATAGTGGTACAGATGTCGCCATTAAAAACCTGCGTTTCGAGAAAAGGGATCCCGTGACTTGCCGAGGCTTTGCGCGGCTGCGTGCGGGAAGCTGTGAACATGCCCTTCATTACCTGTAGGGGGCAGTCGTGTTTCAGTCTGAAGTATTGTGTGTCTACTGAAGCCGAAAATGTGTGCAAATTAAACTGCGCATGCGTGTTTGGAGTCGCTGTGCCGGCGCTGTGGATCAGTCGGTTGTGGATCATCACGGAGGTTACAACACGGTGTGGCTGGAGCTGGAGTTTGTCGTGTTCGAGGTAAGTTTAGCTTTCTTTTTTGGATGTGATTCTCGCTTTCATGACTCCCAATTAATGTTCATCTTAATCTCAGGACGTACAATTAGCAATTTCAGTGTTTAATAGTGTGGAGATTCACAAAACACCGTTTTCGTGTAAAAACCTGAACCTACGGAGCCCCCATGGGTCCTGTGGTAAATAAATAAATAAAATAATAACGAACCGAGCGCGCGGATTAATACACCGAGATGTGTGTTTCTTACCCCCACCCGAGTGAAAACGGCGTGTTCAGACAAAGCCTCGCCAGTTAGATGCCATTTCTGAACAAACTGAGTCGTGTGTGTTAAAGCATTAAATGGTAAAAGAGCACTAGCAATAAACGTTTTTTTTCTGAAGCCGGACTTTATTAATGAGTTACGAGTAAAGAACCTGTACATATGTTCATACAGTATTGACAGCAGCTCTAATTTACTGCGGTAAAGCCAGCCGCGGTTCAGAAAAACACGGTCAAGCCAGCCGCGATTGATTTTAGTGTGCGCGCATATTACAGCGATTACGGTAGTTTCATGAACAACACAGAGAGAATGCCCCATATCTGAAAAATGCTGCAGTAAAATAGTTTCATATGTGGTGTGTATATAGTATGGGACGTCCTGAATAAGAACTGATCATTGTTTTTTTCTACTTATTAGAAATGGGGTCTTTATACCCCTTTAAAGTGTAATAATGTCCAATATCTCAAAAATGCTGCAGTAAAATAGTTTCATATGTAGTGTGTATATAGTATGGGACGTCCTGAATAAGGACTGATCATTGTTTTTTTCTACTTTTTTTTTATCATATAATGTGTGTACATTATATGGGATAAAAACTGACCATGGCGTTTTATACTTACTAGAATTTATTTTTTCATAGGTCTCTGAAGTGAAATAAAGGCATTTTATTTAACTTTTTTCCCCATTGTGAACATTTGTTTATTTGACCTCTCTTCCAAAGCAGACGTTAATCCTCATTATAGAAAACATTCATTGAAGAATAACTGCTACTTTTGAACAGTAAAACAAAATAAAAATCAATTCTGGTATTTAGAAAGACTAAATACATTATTTTGTCTGTTTTCTACGAATTCTGCTGTAACTTATCTACATAAAACAATTATTTGAATGGTGAATATTTAAGAAAAATATTGTAACAGACAACCGTCAAAGTCACCAATAAATAACACGGATATTAAAGCAGAAATGCAAATAAATAAGCAAGTAAAAATTGACGAGCATGTTGTATTATCTCTCAGTCCTGGGCGTCTAAATGAAAAGCGCTCTGAAAGCGCGTTGTCTCTGTGTCGGTCCTGAAACTACCGTAACCACTGTAATATGTGCGCACACTAAAATCAATCGCGGCTGGCTTGACCGTGTTCTTCTGAACCGCGGCTGGCTTTACCGCAGTTCTAATTTGTCTAAATCGCATTGCAGACAATAAAAATAAGTCGAGTCATCCTGTGACCCTACATGCTTAATCTTTGCACACATGATTCTTGCTTCTCACTTTTTCCTTAATCCCTCACTGTTCTATCTTGTATTTTCTAACGGTGTCAGAAACTTTGTGTTAGTAGCACTGCTTGACGCCTTCCTCTTTTGTAATTTGCTTTGGATAAAGGCAAACTTACAAAAGATGAAGAAATGCCTGAATGTAGTTGTACGAATAAAAGATTATGTAATGATACAATGTAAATATTTTCACAGAAACAAAGTGTAAAGATGAGACGTGAATCTGAAGAGGATCTCTTTGATGATTGCCTGGTAAAGCTGATTTGAAAGTTGCAACTTCACTGCTTCAGAGGGCTATTACGTTTTAACGTTTATTCTACAGTTTGTTTAAAGTATTTTCTGCTGCATTTTATTTCTAAATGAATGCTGTATTTTATTTATTTATTATTTTACACAATTTTGTTTAAAACAAGTATTTCAGGCCCTGGTGCCGTGCAGTTTTTTTCTATGGATGCAAAATTTAGCTGAATGCACTTTTATTAAAAAGACAACTTGGATCTAGACTGTGAATGTCACAAATATTTGGTAATGTTGGCGAATAAACTGTTTAATTATATTTTAGTTGTGTGATTTATGAAAGATATAGATGAAATAATTACTTAAGTTTCTTTCCAAAACATAAATTAGCAATGTTTACATTATTATAGGGAGTAATAGGTAGCAAACCTACGCCCTTGTGTGTGTGTGTGTGTATGTATATATATGGAAATATAATTAATATTTTCGTGTTTAATTACAAAAAAAAAACATTTTAATGGTTAGTGATTGTTGCAGACATTTACACTATTTTTGAGAACTATTAAGTTCTCCTTCAACGTGTCATAGCCGATAACTGCCCCTTTGAAGCCTTTGAATGGTGTTAAAAATACTTGCAAAACAAGTATTGCAGCCATACATTGGAGGGAACTTCTGAGGTGGTCAGTGATTGATGGCACGGTCGGTCGGAGGGGGTTGTGATCACACCTATAGATCTTTTGTTCTAGGCTATCGGTCAAATATCTCTCCACTTGGAAGCAAAAACATGCAAGGGATTTCAGCATCTCGACGCACATACTAAGCTGTTTATAAAGTAGACACTGTTTGTTTTTTCATTTTGTAATCTTTCCCGTGTTTACCGTGTACTGTACAATGTATATTCATTTTTTAATGAATTACTGTAAATAAACTACACATTCCGTTGATTTACCAGAAATGACTTTTCTGTTTTTTGTGTGTGCTAAACTAAACTTCAGGGTCAAAGTAATAGCGATTTTATTTGAAAAGTATTATATATTTACAATGCTGATAAGTTCAAGCTTAGATTCATATATAAACTGCTTCAAAGTCTTTCCGTGACCGCTGAAATCCGACAGACGCAGGGCTCAAGGGAGGTGTGTCTGTGTGTGTGTGTGTGTGTGTGTGCGGGTTAGTGTGCCTGTCCTATTTCAGCGGATTTTTCCGCTACCGCAGATCAGTTCATCAACTTGTAATATATACATTTTAGGAATATATTAACATGTGCAGACATTTAAGGTTGCGCTGCCCTCTCTTGCCCCTGCGTAGAGCCTACACACACACACACACACATCTATCTATCTATCTATTATATAAATACACATTTGGAATCTGCATCTACATTTTCTGTTACAAGTATAGAATTAGGTTCAGCTGAGACTCATGATCAATGGTGTTAGGGTACTTATGTAGTGATAATTAGTTTCAGCCAAATCATTAAAACTAACAATGGACTATGACACTCTTGAGAGGGGATATGAAGGTGTTATTCATTTATTTATTCTCTACAAGGGTGCGAACAACAGTACAGACCAAACTATAACTCTCTCTTACTACTATAAAAATTCTAGACATAAACAAACAAAATACAGCTTTTTTTCCTCAGAGGTAAACGGAAAAGTGAAGTTGTTCAGCTGTTCACTGTCACTGCAGCTTCTTCAAAGTCTTCCCACTCCGTGACCACTGAAATCCGACACGACACCACGTTCGGCTGCGTCTTGACTCATTTGTATACCGACGGTGATTGGATGTTTCCCGAGGGCTCAGGGGAGTGTGTGTGTCTGTGTGTGTGTCTATGTGTGTGTGTCTGTGTGTGTGTGTCTATGTGTGTGCGTCCGCGCGGGTACTTGTTCTACTGTTATAAAAACTCTAAATATAAACAAACAAAATACAGCTTTTTTTTCAGAGGTAAACGGAAAAGTGAAGATGTTCAGTGTCACTATGCAGATGTTACACTCAGTGGAGTTACCGAAATCATTGGTTTAGTCCTCATTGAGCTTTTGTTCCTCTTATGTGAGCATAAACAGTGAAACATTCCTCAGGTTTATAATAGTGAACCACGTTCCCGTCGAACGAAACGAGGCATAATCGTGGTGTTTGCTTCGGTTATGACACACCATAGTTTATTACCTGCTGTGGTAGATCTGAATATTTATTCAAACACAATAATAAAGCTTTATATCCTCAGGAGGGCTCAGTACATTGTTTTAGCGATAGTTTCACGGAAGCGAGTTCAGAACTAATCTAACCAAACCAAAAAAAAAATAGCTGGATAGTTTTGTTCTTCAGAAAAGATATCTGAAGTCACAGAGAGATCCTGCTCTGTAGAAGCTGCCTCAGTCTATTTGTGCAATTACTCCATCCCGCCCTTATCAATGATAGTATAGTAATGATGTCGCTGTTGATTATCTGTTCTTGTGCTTTTGAAAAATAATTTTTTTTTCTAAGAACATGTAATAGGATGGTGTTTATTGCATATATGTATGTTTTTTTGTAATAGGCAAGTATATCAAAATAATTTAACTGTTTAATAGACATGGGTGTTTTTTTTTACAGATTCACTGTAAAACATGAAAATAATAATAACCTATTTGTGAGGTAGAATTAACCTAGGGCATTGGTGGCTCAGTGGTAGGTGTTTCGCCTGCCATGTGGACGGCCCGGGTTCGATTCCAGCCAGTGCCCAAACCCCAGCCACTGGAGGCAGCGCCGGTCCCAAGCCCGGATAAAATGGGAGGGTTGCGTCAGGAAGGGCATCCGGCGTAAAACCTGTGCCAAGTTGTAGTGCGGACTGGATATTCCGCTGTGGCGACCCCTTGTCGGGAGCAGCCGAAAGACCAACAACAACAACAATGTGAGGTAGAATTAACCCAACATTCCAGTTAAAATGAACCAACAAACCCCAAACATATGGGTAGAACATTTGAACCATTTATGTGGTAGAATTAACCCAGCATTATAGTTAAATATGACCTAGCATTTGGATTGAATATTTAACCCATCTTGCTGGGTTAAATTAACCCAGCATTTAGTTAGTCCTATATTTACCCAGCAGCTGGGTTAAAAACAACCCAGATTGTTTTTAACCCAGCATTTTTTAGGGTGTATATATATATATATATATATATATATATATATATATATATATATATATATATATATACACACAGACATGCGTGTGTCATTTTAATTCAAATGAACATTTTAATCTGTGCATGGGCGTCAACTCGCACGTTCTGTAATGTTCCATTGTCTTTTAGAGCCCATTACTAAAGCAGGTTACTAAAACCTGGCTTACTACCTATAAAAAATATTTCAATTTAACTCATGGGTCTCAATCACAGATGACACGACAAATTATATACTCTGAAACGTTCATTTGAACATTTAAAATGTTAATACAAAAATACAAAAACATGAATACTAATGTTATCATGGTGTAAATTATTAACATTAGGTTAGGTCCTGCCCTTAATTAATTCATATTATTAATGTTGTCCCCGTGTTGTCTGGTCTAGAACGGCGCTGCCTCTGACCGTCTTTTGTCTTGTAAATGAGTATTCTCACTCACCTTCCAATCCCCCCAGCGCACACACTCTGTTTGTACTGTAAACTGCACTGTAACTGTGTTTGCTAGGGCACTTGGTTATACACAGTACTTTAATGTATGGAACACTTACTTAACTTACTGGTTTGGTTTAAATATCGCTTGTTACCTTATTCAACAAAATAAATTCATTATTAACGTATTGAAGTATTTTAGTTAAGGACAAAAACTGTGCTTGTGTTTAGAACTGCTGAACAGCCGAAAACACACACACACCCATCCCCCCGCCAAAAACACACACGCACACACAGAGCAATTAACACTAGGAGTGGAAGGTGAAACCTCAATGGAGAATACCAAGTTTGTCGTTGCTCTTTTGGAGTTCTTAAAACCCAAAACATTTATTTATACTGAGAAAAAATTATTATGGGTCACAATCACAAACACAAATACATATAATCAAGTGTTTAACTGGTTTCATTTGTTTCTATGATCAATAATTATTATTATTATTTTCAGCCCAACTCTTTGACTATTTAAAACAAAGTTGTGTCCCATTTTTTGCCCATTGAAGTTGTTGGTTCAACTAAACAATTTTTAAATACCCAAACAATCCCCCAAAATTAAAACACGCAAAACATGACTTTAACAATTCAATTTATTCTTCCAAAACTAGTCAAAGTTAAAACAGTAATTTATATAAAACAGATGAATACATGTTGTCTTTTTGCTTAAAGTTCATTAAACAACCCGGATACACCAGCTGCTTATAAGTCTCTATCTATAGTCCTTTTACATTAAAATAAAAAATTTTCAAATATCAAAACTATTACATATTTGTTATTAATAATGTTATTACTTAACAGTTTAAGTCTTTGTTTCCCCCAAAGTACTGTATCAGACATTTTGCAGTTCTATGTTCAGAATATACAGTAGACCTGATCAAACATCATTCTAAAGCTGTCGGACTGTGACGTCATCGCTACCGCAGATCAGTTCATCAACTTGTAATACATACATTTTAGGAATATATTAACATGTGCAGACATTTAAGGTTGCGCTGCCCTCTCTTGCCCCTGCGTAGAGCCTACACACACACATCTATCTATCTATCTATCTATCTATTATATAAATACACATTTGGAATCTGCATCTACATTTTCTGTTACAAGTATAGAATTAGGTTCAGCTGAGACTCATGATCAATGGTGTTAGGGTACTTATGTAGTGATAATTAGTTTCAGCCAGATCATTAAAACTAACAATGGACTATGACACTCTTGAGAGGGGATATGAAGGTGTTATTCATTTATTTATTCTCTACAAGGGTGCGAACAACAATACAGACCAAACTATAACTCTCTCTTACTACTATAAAAATTCTAGATATAAACAAACAAAATACAGCTTTTTTTCCTCAGAGGTAAACGGAAAAGTGAAGTTGTTCAGCTGTTCAGCTGTCACTGCAGCTTCTTCAAAGTCTTCCCACTCCGTGACCACTGAAATCCGACACGACACCACGTTAGGCTGCGTCTTGACTCATTTGTATACCGACGGTGATTGGATGTTTCCCGAGGGCTCAGGGGAGTGTGTGTGTGTCTGTGTGTGTGTGTGTGTGTGTGCGTCTATGTGTGTGCGTGTCCTCATTGAGCTTTTGTTCCTCTTATGTGAGCATAAACAGTGAAACATTCCACAGGTTTATAATAGTGAACCACGTTCCCGTCGAACGAAACGAGGCATAATCGTGGTGTTTGCTTCGGTTATGACACACCATAGTTTATTACCTGCTGTGGTAGATCTGAATATTTATCCAAACACAATAATAAAGCTTTATATCCTCAGGAGGGCTCAGTACATTGTTTTAGCGATAGTTTCACGGAAGCGAGTTCAGAACTAATCTAACCAAACCAAAAAAAAAAAAAAACATCCGAAGCTTCAAATAGAATGAACGAACTAATGAAATTGATATATATGTAATTGATATACTGTATATACAGACGTGTGTGTGTCATTTTAATTCAAATGAACATTTTAATGCTTTCTGATACACTTATCAACTTATCCACATAAACTTATCAACACATACTCTCCGTGCACGCACATACAATCTCTAAAAAAGTAAAATTAATAACATACATATACAAATAAACAAAAATATAAACGTCTATGTATATTGAAGTTTACGGTGAACGCAGAGTCGGCTAAGCACATGTGATGACGCGCGCGCCCTCACCTCTTGTTACGGCTGCCTATTTGGCCAAAAAATAATTGAACGATATGCCTGGTCCTGGAAAGAGACAATAAATATATATATTTTTTATACATTTATTGCATTGTTTGTTGTTTACAGTCAAGCCATCAACATACAATAAAATGTAAACATGAGATCTAAACTAAAAACTGTGCTCCCTGTGCTGGTGCTGGCAATATCATCTCTTTGTTCTGCTGTCTCCGGCTCCCTCCCTGGTCCTGAACCGTACCACCATACATACCAGATCAAGAACTTGAAGATGAAGATTATATCTCTCTGGTCTTCTCTCTCTGACGGGTTCCTCCCTAGTTTCTGATGATCTCAATTAGTTTGTAGTGTTGCTTGTCCAAGGAAACCAGTAATCTTGCTTGAAGTGGAGCAGATATAATTCTCAGAAACTCATTACTGATCTTAAAAAAAAAAAAAAAAAAAGGTAAAAACAAAAACTGGACTGGCTCAAGTTCTTATGTTAGCAAATCTTAATTACAGTGTGTATAAAGTATAGAAAACAGTACACTACAAACAGCACTCACTCCAAATTAGCTTGTTCTATGTTTACGTCACTTTCCTATTAATTTTTACATCGTTAACCAACGGTACTTAAATATAATTATTTTCTTCGGCGCCGCTGACTTACTGTATAAACTCCGGTGTTTTTGAAAATCACCACGTTAGTTAGCTAATGCTAATGCAGGTAATATAGGTGGTTTTAGCTACAGTAGCAAACACGGACACAAAACTCAATCTACAAAGTAGTTGTTCCTGACATAAATCATGAATTTGCTCATAGAAGAGATACATTTAACATAGAAATGACATGAGTTTGCTTTCTTACCTGGTTTAAATGAGTTTTCTTTGAGAATCTCCACCCGCATGTGATTCAGTCCGTGAAAATGCTGCGTCATGAGGTCATGAGACACGGTTTGAAGCAGAAATGTCCTTTGTGAATGGATTAGATTTAAGTTTAATCAGGGGCTTTAACTAACAGTAACTGAAATACAGGTTCTGATATCCTTCCTTACTTGTTTCAACGTCATGCTCCGGTTTGAGGCGGAAATAAAATTATACCGGCAAAACTATGGTCTAAAGACTGCGCATGCGCAAATCACACTCAACCTAATAAGAGTACCTTGATCAAAATGAAATATTTCACTTTGGTTTCCTGCTGTAAACAGCATTATACTAAAAAAAAAAAAAAAAGATTCACCCATAAGCATAAATTAGACACTTCAATTAAAAAGAGCAAATTATTTTTTTTACTAATGGAATGAGAAAAAAAACACATTAAACTAGGTTTACTTTTTTCAGTGGATCCCTCAATAATTTCTGTCTCCTTTGCCTGTGTTTGATAATGTGAAGCACATATACACTCATTCATCATGAAAGATCTATTATAAAACAAAATAAAATTCATGTTCGCTTCAGCACTGTTCATCCGCGTTCTTACATTCATTGTTGTACTTGGTCCGGCTTTTAGATAAAGTCCTTCCATGCGCCATCTGGCGGATATTCAGTGAAGCGCAACACATTTATTTAAAATTCCCGAATGTTGCCTCCGGCAAGACCCGGCACGCCGCGCGCTAAATTGCGGCATCCCGCGGGAAAACACGCAGGGTTTTAAGGGCGACATCTGTATATAAGAAAACTTGCTTAACTATTGCATAAATAGATGGCCATGGCTTAAGACTAACCCCATCCTCTGCCATTTGTTTTCCCTCCTTGTGTTTTGTCCTACAGGTGGTGCTTCTTGGCAAATTTAATGCTCAAGGCCTGGGCTCGGATCATGAACTGCTGGTGCGCTGCACTAAAGGTTTGGAGTACGTGAAGGTGGTGTTGAGCGGAGGGCGCATGGTGGGGGCCGTGCTTATTGGAGACACTGACCTGGAAGAAACCTTTGAAAATCTTATCCTCAACCAGATGGATTTATCCTCATATGGCGAGGAGTTGCTTAATCCTGACATTGACATAGAGGATTACTTTGACTGAAGTTTATGGTGAGGATCCAGCAGATTAGGTATTGTGCATAAATGACAGAATGTCAAAGTGCAATATCAAATTGTTTTGTCATTGGTAATTTAAAGCTGTAATATAATTTCAAAGAATGTTCATTAGATTATCAAAATATTATTAAAAGGTAACTTTTAATATAATACATTTTTTAAACAAGCTTTGCCCCAAAGTGAAACACAGTTGCTCACCTTTGACTTTTTTTTTTTTTTTTTTTTAAAGATTCCACTCACCAAGCCTATGTAGTAAAATTTCTAATCAAATAGCTTTTCAGCTTTCCCTGCCTGTAAAGGAGTAATAAGCAGCATTGTTTTAGTAAAATGACAGACCTAGTGATCTTTTCTATAAAATGTCCTGCAAAAAAAGCAAAAAGGTCTTATTAGCCATTTACACATAACGCTTAATGCCAGACTTACTGTATTTAGTTAGTTAATTTGCTTCATTGACCTGCACACTTTAACTTTGCAATGAAGTCAATAAGTGGTAGACCGCAGTCAAGATGTGTGCATACTAAAATATTTCAATAAAGTTAAAGATTTATTGTGGTTTATGTGAGCCGGAGAGAGCTAGATCAGTCAAAAGATGGATGGTCCGAGACAAATGCAATTATTTATTTACTAATTATTAATATTCCAGCTATAGAAGTTAATGTTGCCATTTATTATTTTGACCTTTTGTAAGTGAGAAATGGTATGGATCTTGATCTTCACAAATTTTAGTTGACAATACCTGCACTACGGAAAGCAATATAATTATCTACACTGGACATCAAAATTACAGAACAATTTATAAACAATTGAAGAATTCTGAAATAATGTCATCTTCACTGCTCAACAGTTAAAGGAGTTTTTGTCCTGTCTATACCATGCTACTAGAACACCTTTTCCACAAAATAACTAAGGTATTTCAACAAAAAACATTATTTTGCAGAAAACACACTGATCAAAATTAGAGAACAACAATGATTGTAGCATGGAAAATGATTACAACAAAATTTACTGAAGGTTACAACAGTCAGCAATTAGTAGGAAGTGTACAGGCCTCTGCTCTGAATGACTTCAGCACATCTGCGGCCACAGGACAGCACTAGTCTCTCACACTGCTCTGGTGTGATTTTGGTCCACTCTTCAAGTCTCCTCCACTGTTCGGTGACTGTAGTGGGTTTCTTGGCCATAACTTTATCGCCAATGATTTTCCAGAGGTTCTCTATTGGGTTGAGATCAGGACTCTGTGTAGGCCATGTCATTATTTCAATGTTTTCAGTTTCAAGGAACTGCTTTACCCGTTGTGCTGTGTGACATGGAGCGTTGTCCTGCATGAACACTGTGGGGTGATGAATGCAGGGAAGGAACCATATGTTGTTGAAGAAGGTTCTGATAAACATTTGCATTCACTCTGCCATGTACTCAAATCAAATCACTTTTATTGTCACATCACGTTACTGGTACACTGGTACAGTACACGTGAGTGAAATTCTTATGTGCAAGCTACACAAGCAATAGTGGTGTACAATTATAAGAATAAATATGTATGCATATGAATAGTACAGTATAGGAATAGTATAAAATAATATAAGTAAAAAAATATAAAAAATTGAGTGCAAGTATACATAATATATATATACATATATATACATCTACATATATCTATATATACATACATATATCTACATATACACATATATGCATACATGTATATACACATACACACACGATTGTGAGAGTATGTCTACTTGTGTATAATGTATAAGAATGTCCGCAATGAATGTTGTGCAAAAAGGCAATTATGTGCAGTATGGAGTGGAAAGTGGCTTAGTGACTATAAAACTGTACTGTAGCTGTATAAGAGGCCCAACTCCTGCTGCAGAAAACATGCCCCAAACCATGACACTTTTCACTTCTATACACACTTTGGGTTCAGTCTTTCTCCAGTTTGTCGCCGAACATAATGTTTCCCTTTGGACCCAAATAAATTAAACTTGCTTTCATCACTGAAGTGATCTTTGGACCAGTTCTCCTCTGTCCACAGAGCTCCCCAGCAAAGCTTAGTCTTGCCTTTTGATTCTTTCTGCTAATGAGAGGTTTGGTCACTGCAGAGTGGGCTTTCAGTCCAAATGCTCTTAAATGTTGAGACACTGTATGATGAGACAGATACTTAACCTGTTCAACACTGAACTGGTGAGCAATTCCAGCTACAGTGTGGAATTCTCTTGTATTTGTCTTCCGTGGACGACCAGCATTATTGGGGGACTTTAATGAGTTTGTGATGTTGTAAAGATTCATATTCTTGAAATGACAGATTTGAAACGACCAACTTGTCTTGCTATGGCTGATAGGGTCATCCCTTTGGCCTTCATCTGGACAACCTGCATTACTGGATCTGTAGCGACAACAGACCGCAAAGGATGATGGTCACGCCTGGGCTGATGGGAATTGTAGTTCCCGCTACCTCCCGTTCACTCCATTCGCCTGAGCAAACTTTTCTCAGAAGACCTATCATTTTATCGAGTCATGCGACCACGGTATTATCGAAATAAATTATTGCGGTACGATGGTATACAATACCGTTACATCCCTAGTTTATAATCATTTATGTGAAAACCTGACTGATATTATACCTACAGTACCTTGTGTACAGCTCCCAGAGGTCAACATTCTGTATTCAGTGGATATATTTCAGAGGTTCCTGCAGAAGACCAACTTCTCGCACTTCCATAAACTCCTTTGTTCGCCGGTCCACAGTCAAGTCTGAACAAGAATGATGCTTATTGAATTACTGTTTTTAAATGATTATATAAAACCTGCATTATACAACGGTTAGTTCTGATTGATTATCTGATTGGACTAGAGGAATTCCATGCGTGGTGGTGATAGATGGTAACAGAACTGGAATGTTTAACTACACGTATCACGTGTCCCAGAGGTTTAACTTTACCAGCAACAATAAAGAACCATGTGCAAGGCCTGCGTTCAGTTCCCACCCAATGCCCCAACCCCAGGAACTGGATGCAGTGCCAGTATCAAGCCACATTACCTTAAGTTCTGACGTGGCCCACTTCTCCATGGAAGGAAGGAAGATGATCCTAGTGGACCTTACTGTGCCATGGGAAGAGGGGTGGGAGGAGGCATTTAAAAGGAAGACTGAAAGCTATAAAGGTCTGGGGCCTTATGTACAAAGACTTACGTTGAATTCATACTAAAACATTGTGTACGGACAAAGCTGTAAATGTGCGTACGCAGTAAAAAAATCTGATGTATGAAACACTGCATACGCGGAATCCCATGCATATTCTCTTTGTACATCCAAATTAACGTGAAATTGAGCACACGTGCGCAAAACCCCTCCCTGCCTCCTCCCCCGTATAAATATGGTAATGACTCCACTTTGGCAAAACCAAACGAAAAAAGCAATGGCAAAAGCAAGCAAGAAGAGAAACTTCACAAAATGTGAAATGGAGGTGCTCCTATTGGAGGTACTGTAGACCGGAGAAAAACTGTGTTATTTGCAAGTTTGTCCTCTGGAATTAATAACAAAATAAAAAAAAACTTAGCTGGAATAGTATCTTTAAATACATCACTCACCAAGAAGCCACCCATCGCGCACCCTGCCACCTTGGAGCCTCATCCCAACCATACTGTTTGTGAGGATGAATGAATCATGGGTTGACCCAGGCCACAATATTTGTTAGGCGCATTTGAGCATCACATATTATTTGCACATTTATTGAATGGAAATTTTTCCGATTCACGTCTTCAGATGGCGCCTTTATAGCAATGTGTGTGCAGTCGATCGCTCCGATTACATTAGGAAAACCGGCGATCGCTGCAAATTGCGCTTTAATGTTTGGCTGGTCAACTGCATGGTATGGAAACCTTATATACCTGCTAGACATGCGGATGATCCCGTTCCATACAGCAGGCATTGCACGGCTCAAAGACGACTGGCTTAACCCTGAGCGATCTGCCAGTTCCCTTTGGAAAGAACCAGTTGCCAGGAAACCAAGCGTTGTCAGCACCTGTAAGGGAACGGGTAATGCGTGGCTCCTCGCTGTCTCTCTTTCCAAATTTGGACCCAACTCAGCACAAAGCTCCAGGAGGATAGCTCTTGGAAATCTGAAACGGCTAATAAGCCAGTCATCATCGTGGGCCAGACAACACTGTGATCCCTAAAAATGCGTTCCGTTCGGATTCGGCCATTGACAATGTCCTCTAATAAGGCCAACACTGCCATTGCCATAAACTAAGGGTTGTATACATTTGCAAATGCTTTTATATTTTCTAAATCACATAATTGGTAGAAAAATATTGTCAATTAACCCATTTTATCAATTATAAATTAATAGCAATGTTTTTCACGTGTTACAGTAATTTCACTGTTAGTAAATCCGACCGTGAGCGTGAAAACTGGCGTAAGCTAATTTTTTGTGCGTACGCAGCGTTGATACATGAGGCCCCTGGTGTGGAATTGCAGGGGCAACTTCAGGATCGTTGGTAACCATCTGATGACACAACCTCCTGGCTAAAGGCTCCAGTCACTGCAAGATGACTGAAGGAGAAGCATCTAAGGATGTATGCCATTACTTAGCTTTTGTTATGTCCTCTGTATACAGTAGAGTCTTAGGTGGAGAGACAATGTCTTTTGAATTAACCTAATGTATTGTACAGCATTATTATCATTTGTAGTTAAATATAGTCTTAAAATGTGTAATATTAAAATGTATAAGTTGTCGTAGAGTGACAAAAGGGGGAAATTGTAATGGAAAAATCTAATTTTGATCTTTGCAGTAATTGTAATACCTGTCTGCTGTTTGTAGGACCTGTCTGCTGAACATAGGAAGACAAAGGAGAGAATAGAACAGAAACGTACTGATTGTAGTTGCCACTGAATGAATGATAAGGTGGTGACATTTTGTCTGGGTCAGATAAAGAAAAATATAGTGGTATAAAATAACTGGTTAAATAAACTAACAAGTCTGTTGATAATAATTGGTTTTTGTGGAACTGTTGCATGAAAGCAATATCACATGAGAAATAAGTGGTGTATGATGCAGCAGTCATACAGCCATTATTCCCTAAGCAAATAGTTCCAAATAACAAAAATGTAGCATGATGCATCATTAAAACATTCCCAAAACTGTACTTATTAAATGTTCGAGTGTATCATTTACACAAACAGTCACCCTTGGTGCCATTTATGAGAATATTAATTGTAATAAAATTTTAGTTGCATAAGCCAAATGTAGAAAACCAAATTATTTGAAATGCGTATACTCTGTGCTTGTGTATGTATGCTGATCAGTGCCAATCATCCATAACCATAAAATTTAATAATTTCATGAAAAATTGGAGCCAAATTATTGAACATCTGTCTTTTCCAAGGGATCATTAAATGCCATTATTTAAAACTCATGTGTGTCTCTTGGCCAGAAATTCTTTGTGTCCTAAAGCAATCCTCAAACTTTGAAAAATGTGTACAATGTCTTTTTACATCATAAGCTGTACCTGAAACGGTTTCCTAGGGTCCATATTCTCCCAGTGAGCAGGTACAGATGGAGCCTGGTCTGCACAGTTGCATCTGTTTTATCAGACAAACAATAGTTTCACTTTAGTTTCATGATAAGATGAACTTTGTAATAAGCAAGCAAGAGTAGTCAAGCGAGAAAATTTTAATTTACAGACCTAATAATATCCTCAATGAATAAAGAATGTTTTATTTTCTGCACCTGTCCTGTCCTTAGGTTGGTCTTCCAAAACCCTATTGTCAGTAAATATAATTGTTTAGCATCAGTATAGTTACTTTTTACATTTATTCATAAACATATTTGCGGTCCAAAAAAGGAGTTTAAATATTAACATTGACAGGTAAAGTGACATTACCAAGGAAATGTATTATTTCTGTCCCTACTGCAGTCTGAATGTTAACTCCATAGGGATATTTAATATAAAGCATTTCCAGTTCTGAGCTGCTGATGGGTTTCACTGATCATCCTGTGGGAAGATTAATGAAAAGCAGTTACAATAGGTAAGAGCTTTGAATTAGTAATAAAATGAGACAATACCTCAGTTCTGTGTCAAATGCCACACTCTGCTTGATATAACCAGTCCCAAGGATAGTCAAAAGTGTCCATTGGTTGGGTGTCATCCTTTCCTCCCAAACCAGCAAACATAATGGTGAATAAATAAGTTAAAAAATCTCTGTAAATGTTGAGGTAGCACTCTAAACTGGCTTAAGAAGTTAACAAGCATAACTGGTCCAAGTGACCGATAAAAGGCAATGTAAGAGACACTCCTCTACTGGCATCAATGATGGGAGGAAACATTTATTATACACACACCCAATCAGCATATCTAAGCATGAGTAAAGATGCAGTAAAAAGTGAAAGGCTAGGAAAAATGCCATGCACTGTTTCACAGAACTTTTTTTTCCATTGCATTTTGCTTTCAAGTCAAACCGGGATTTTGATTGTGCAGAATAACAGAACACAGTTACAGTGGTGTGAAAAACTATTTGCCCCCCTCCTGATTTCTTAATCTTTTGCAGGTTTGTTACACAAAATGTTTCTGATCATCAAACACATTTAACTATTAGTCAAAGATAACACAAGTAAACACAAAATGCAGTTTTTAAATGAGGGGTTTTATTATTTAGGGAGAAAAAAAATCCAAACCTACATGGCCCTGTGTGAAAAAGTAATTGCCCCCTGAACCTAATAACTGGTTGGGCCACCCTTAGCAGCAATAACTGCAATCAAGCGTTTGCGATAACTTGCAACGAGTCTTTTACAGCGCTCTGGAGGAATTTTGGCCCACTCATCTTTGCAGAATTGTTGTAATTCAGCTTTATTTGAGGGTTTTCTAGCATGAACCGCCTTTTTAAGGTCATGCCACAACATCTCAATAGAATTCAGGTCAGGACTTTGACTAGGCCACTCCAAAGTCTTCATTTTGTTTTTCTTCAGCCATTCAGAGGTGGATTTGCTGGTGTGTTCTGGGTCATTATCCTGCTGCAGCACCCAAGATCGCTTCAGCTTGAGTTGACGAACAGATGGCCGGACAATCTCCTTCAGGATTTTTTGGTAGACAGTAGAATTCATGGTTCCATCTATCACAGCAAGCCTTCCAGGTCCTGAAGCAGCAAAACAACCCCAGACCATCACACTACCACCACCATATTTTACTGTTGGTATGATGTTCTTTTTCTGAAATGCTGTGTTACTTTTACGCCAGATGTAACGGGACACGCACCTTCCAAAAAGTTAAACTTTTGTCTCGTCGGTACACAAGGTATTTTCCCAAAAGTCTTGGCAATCATTGGGATGTTTTTTTAGCAAAATTGAGACAAGCCTTAATGTTCTTTTTGCTTAAAAGTGGTTTGCGCCTTGGAAATCTGCCATGCAGGCCGTTTTTGCCCAGTCTCTTTCTTATGGTGGAGCCGTGAACACTGACCTTAATTGAGGCAAGTGAGGCTTGCAGCTCTTTAGATGTTGTCCTGGGGTCTTTTGTGGCCTCTCGGATGAGTTGTCTCTGCGCACTTGGGGTAATTTTGGTCGGCCGGCCACTCCTGGGAAGGTTCACCACTGTTCCATGTTTTTGCCATTTGTGGATAATGGCTCTCACTGTGGTTCGCTGGAGTCCCAAAGCTTTAGAAATGGCTTTATAACCTTTACCAGACTGATAGATCTCAATTACTTTTGCTCTCATTTGTTCCTGAATTTCTTTGGATCTTGGCATGATGTCTAGCTTTTGAGGTGCTTTTGGTCTACTTCTCTGTGTCAGGTAGCTCCTATTTAAGTGATTTCTTGATTGAAACAAGTGTGGCAGTAATCAGGGCTGGGGGTGACTACAGAAATTGAACTCAGGTGTGATAAACCACAGTTAAGTTATTTTTTAACAAGGGGGGCAATCACTTTTTCACACAGGGCCATGTAGATTTGAAGTTTTTTTTCTCCCTTAATAACGAAAACCTTCATTTAAAAACTGCATTTTGTGTTCAATTATGTTATCTTGGACTAATAGTTAACGGTTTTTGATGAGCAGAAACATTTAAGTGTGACAAACATGCAAAAGAATAAGAAATCAGGAAGGGGGCAAATAGTTTTTCACACCACTGTATAAGAGTGAAAACTACTGTGGGAGATTTTTATCTTCCAGTCTTACTGTTCGTTACAATTTAGCACTAGAACATAAGCTGTATCTTAAATTATAACAGTACCCATGGGCGTAAATCCCGGGGGGCACGGAGAGGACATGTCCCACCCCACCCTAAAAAAATATATATAAAAATAAATCGCACTCTCTATTGTGAAAAATATTTGTATGTTGTAATGGAAAAATCATATTTTAATTATATGTATTAATTCTATTTGATTCTTGTAGTCAGTGATTCTAAAATAGGTCAGCTAGAGAAAGAGATCACCTTTCTCTATGCTGCAACTGTTTGCTGTATGAGACTGGTCCTTCTGCAGAAGTTTAAAATAAAACCTTTGTTACTTTGCTCTTACCCAGTGTATGGATTACTTGTCTTTATATTGGTTTCAGAATTTCCACCACAACTTGGCGTTGTCGGCAGTTCTCCGTGTTTGAGGAAGGCATTGGAGAATCCCGGGGAGGCGTAAGCGCTGATGCCTTGAAGGCTTTTCACTTCATCTCAAACGCTTAATTGGCAATCGAGCGTGAGAGGACCGGGGATTCACCATGTCACCTCAACACCGGAGTTAAAAGAACTAAAATAGTGTGGTAAGGAAATTTTTTAAGTTGTAAGTCTTTAAGTTGTAATTGTTAAAGTTAAAGTAAGTTGTAATTGTTAAAGTTAAAGTAAGTTGTAATTGTTAAAGTCAAAGTAAGTTGTAATTGAGTAAGAAGTGCACTTTCTCACAGTGGCTGGGATAGATTTAAACTTGGATCTATCACACGAGTCTGGGATTCGTGAAAAGTACCCAAAAAAGTGCAAAGGCGCACAAAAGAGAGAGATAGGGTACTGGTTTCGCCTCGTTTCCGAAAAACTTGGCCCCGCAGCAGACGTGCTCGGTGTGAGGACCTCCGGAGGTAAAAGCAAGTCAGAGTGCAGGGTTGCAAGGTGCACACGTAAAAGTCAAGAGGACTTTACGGGAAAAACAGTCAAGGGGACTGTTGAGGTAAATTAAGGTAGAGTGTAAAGTGCACCGGTAAAGTCAAGAGGACTTTATGGCAGAGTGCAAACCGCTGCACCGGTAGCAGTCAGGGAGACTGTGAGAGCTCACTGTGAGTTAGTGGCACGTGTAAATTGACAAGTAAAAAATCATGGGTAACAGCAAAAAAAAAAAAAAAAAAAAAGATTGTTACGCTTGTGGGGTTCCTTGGTAAAGATAACATCTAAATTATGTTTGAGAAATGTGGAAATCCAGGGAAAACAAAAGAAAAAAAAAGAGAAATGTAGAATTATTAATTACTGAGATTGCTTTTGAGTTGTGGATGTGTGAATCATGTGTAGATAGATAATTACAATAACAAAAAGAATAACAAAGTAAACATTAATTGGGTAGGATTTAACATGTGGAAGGCAGAAGCAGAAACAGGAGAGAAAAACGCATACAACCTAAAATGCAAGCACAAAACATTGATCCTTTTCAGTGTGTTAAGTTTGTTTCAGATCCCGACCTGGACGGCTGCCCCCCGCGACCCCGAGCTATTAGACAGATAGCCCCTTCAGCAGATCCAGTAAGACAACATGGACAAGAGACTTCTCGGCAGGCCCCAGGCCCCAGCACAGCCAGCACAGCCAGCACAGCAATGACGGCTCTGTCTCCAATTTCGTCACATACTCGAACCAAGGCTCAGCTGAAAAGAGAAAAGGCTGATCGACAACCACCACCTGATGACAGCGAGGACGAGAGAGAGGAACTTTTAGGAGCTACAGGAAGTGTCCATCAAGTAATCACTGCTCCAATGATGGAAGTAGCAGGGGCGGATGGCACAGCGATGCTTGTTCACCGACCATGGACAATAAAGGACATCGAAAATGCACATGGACAACTCCCAGACCCGAGAGAGGTGGGAGGACAGAAATTCGGTGATGAAATGAGCAGATTTTGCTCAGAGATTCGCCCGACATCTTATGAAATGCGACGACTTTTGGGGAGAAAACTAGGTGCGGACTTTGCAAAGATTAAGTATTCCTGGCCAACGGACAATGTTTTCGCACGGCGAGCTCAGGCAAATCATGAAGAAAACCAAGCATTTAACGGTTTTGTGGTGTGCCTTACAGCAGCGTGTAAAGAAGCGTTCCCAGCAAAAATGGATATGACTAAAATATCAATGTGCAAACAACAACCAGGAGAGAGCGTGTCACACTATCTCACCCGTCTCACTGAGGTACATGATGCAAACAGCGGATTGGAGAGGCCTGCAGACATGTCTGTGGCAGCAATTTCACCGTATGAAGCACATTTGAGGAACAGTTTCATAAATGGATTACAGGAGGACATCGCTCAGAAGGTGAAAAACACATGCGTTGGATGGGACACTGGAAAACTTAGTCTCATTGAACAACATGCAATACACGCGGAAAAGCTGGTATCACAAGAACAAGATAAGCGCAACAAGAAGAGAGAAGACCAGAGTCACAAAGCACAGCTGGCAGTGTTGCAGATGGTAAGACAAACTGCGGATGTACAGTACAGGAGACGTGGAAGAGGACGAGGAGGCCGTGGACGTGGGAGAACAAATGGCTGTTATGCATGCGGAAGTGAAGACCATTGGATTAGAGACTGTCCGAGAAGGAGCAGAGGAGAGGAATGGATTAGGAGAGGTGAGGATCAGGGTGGAAATTTACAGAAAAAGGCCGGGGGCGTGGGGAGCAGACCCGAAGGAGAGGGTGAGTCAAAAATAATTATTTTTCCTACTAACACTTCTTGCTCTGATCGCAATGAAGAAAAGCTTGCTATCTTTTTCAATGATTCAATTCACGTTTGTATCTTAGAAACATCCACACATGCTACGTATGATCTTGAAGTATACAGTATCAGTAAAATGCCAACAATGGAATTGCAGCTCCATGACAAACAAAATTCATTTTGCTACATTCCATGCAGGTCATTCAGTCATTAAAGTGTGTGAATTTGACAGTTTAGTGAAACAGAGTGGCAGATTCCTGAACTCTGTGGGCACTTCAGGACATGCAGCTGAAAAGACCTCATAAAGACAAGCGTGTGGCTTTTTCCAGGTGTACATGATGATAAATTTAGATTTTTTGCTCTTATTGCTGCCCAGTAAATCTATTGGGGTGAAGATTTCATATGTAAATTAGGTATAAATCTCTTGAGACTAAACCAGTATTGAGCCTGAGGATTTCACTCTTGTGAAATGTGATCCGTTGCCCCTGTTGTACGTGTATGAATGGAAGCTCTGCACTTCAACTGTGAGTTCAGTAAATGCTACGGTGATAGACAAATATATACCAGTAAACACATTATGATATTAGATATGTGTCACATATCTCATTTTTTTAAAGATAAGCTCAGATGTGTAGTTAATGTGGATATAAGCAGTGTGCACATGAGAAAATGTAGCACAGTAAAGTGTCACAGTAATGTCGCTTAATCAAAGTAGGGACACCCCTAATGTGTTATTGGATAAAAGTAATAAGGATGAGGGGAAAAAAAAAAAATAAAAATAAATAAATAAATAAATAAATATTGGGCGTTTGAGTGACATGTGGTATGAATGAGAGTGATTGAGAATGAACCTCTTATCTGACATTACATTACAGTCACAGAGAAACAAATGCTGATGCAATGCTGAAAAATCATGTGTTAAAGTATAAAAGAACTGTATATATTACAGTCACAAGACCTGGCCAGGCAGAAAAAATTAAGTTATCAGCATGCTGAACTTTTTCTTTTCTTTTTAAAAAAAAAAGGATTTATGTTTATCATTACTCACTAAAATGTATGGGCTAATGGGAAGCACGATGTAGGTTTAATTAAGGGAAGTGAACTGGCGGTGATCACCCCAAAGTAAAATTTAGGCCCTACAAACTTCATACTGTACCTACCCGAGTCTTTAACTGAAATAATTCCAGTGTTTAATTCTTTATTTTAAAGCTGTTGTCATGGTAAACATCAGCAACTTCTTATTGTCCAGCAGAACAAGGTCATAAAGCAAACCATATAAAATCTACAATTCGCACATACAAGTCATATCTTAGGTCAAATTGTTTTGGGACAAGATAAAACTTTGGATCCAAGTACAGAAGTAGTCCAAAATATTCTAAAACAAATAATAAAATTGACGCTAAAGTAGAAATGTAAAAAGTAAAAGTGTTTTATTACAGAAAAGTTATTTTGATCTATACAATCCTCGAGGCCCCAGTGAGCTATACACTCATGGGAAGGGTCTACTGGCCCACAGTGCACTTAGCTGAACTCCGGAAGCAAGAACAATCTTTAATTGAATCAAATTTGGCAGTATAAACTACTTTAATATTGGACATTTCAAATTATAAAAGGCCTTTTACAAAAACTGTTGATGAAAAGAATTGTTGCATGATTTCAGACTGGCTGCAGAAAAAAAACAGAGAGAAAGAGAGAAAAACAATGAGATCTTTTTCTCACTTCTCAGCCAAATCAGATCCTGTAGCAGCAGGATCACCCATGTGTTTATGTCCAGTACCAGAAGCTGAGAAGGCAGGTATAGAATAAAGATATATAGTGGGCTACAGTAATTTGACATTTCTAGTTCATGAAGTTTCAGTATCTTTTATACAGAGAAGAATCACACTTATTTGCAACAGAGTGGTTAAAGTACAATACTAAATTATAAATATCAATGTGGAAAGATGTATAGTTCTAACCCTCTAACTCCTTTCTTTCACTGTTAAACAACTTTGTTCCACTAGGATTGATCCACAGTAAGCGCCACTACAGAATCCGGATATAAAATGAACGTGGATGGAACAATATTTTGTGATAGAGAAATAGGTGCTAACAGGAGTTTGTCATAGTTATAGCACATGAAATTTAAATAGTGTAAATGTAATGCTCAAACTAACAAATTATATTCTATTTCAGAAAAGCAGATGCAGCAGCGAAGGCCGTGGCCAAGCTTCCCCTTTCCTATAACCATAACATGTGTGTGTCTAATGCTCTCACCCCCACAGCTAACCTTGAAGAGCTTCAGAACTACAGTCACTCCAGGAGAGGAAACACTCTGGAGAAGAGCGGGATGTGTTTTGACATAAGGTGTTTGGTACAACCCTAATCACAAGCCGTGTCTACCTATAAAGCTATTTCTTTCTATGCTAAGTTGACACACGTGTAAGGACCATGTGTCAAAAGGGGGAATAAGTGATAGTATATGCATTTGTGTTACTAATAACATACTGTACTGTAGATAAAGGAATTAAGATGAAGCCAGAGCACACAAAAAGTAAAAGGACATTGTGAAGATGAAATGTTATGTTATTGTGCAAAACTCTTTGAGGATTTATTTTTAATACAGGCCCACTGACAGTGCTCCTAACACCACAAACAGAAGTCAAAGTAGTGGAAACAGAGATGAGGGTACACGCCAGCAACCCCAAACATGTTCCAGAAATCAACACCGAGGTCACCAAGGGTGAACAGTGACGTGCTAGTAACCTCTCCTGTAAACCCCGACAGACCCTCACCTGTACGCAAAGTGCATGGGTCAGAAGAACCAACTAGAGTGACAGAAACAACGCAGAACCACAACTCTCCACTCAAATTCATCACAACAATAAGTACACTACATTTGAGGACAACACATGAAGAAATTGTAAGGTGTCAAAGTAGCAGTAGCACGGAGTAACATTGGTGACATATAAAAGTAATTAGAGTTAAAAGTAAGTGTTGTAACTACTGACAGGACAGAAGACTGTTTTAGAGGACGGAGAATATTAGTGACTGAGATTATTCACACTACAGACATTGAATTAGCTGGACTGGACCCTTGGTTACAAATGAGAAAACACCCCAAAGCAATTTGGGTAACTTTAGGAATAATAATAGTTATGGTTACCCTGATGTGCCTACTTATTGAGAATTCGGAGAGAAACGGCGATGGTAAAGTCTATTTAACAAACTCAAGCTACATGCATTTAACTAGAATAAAGAGAAGAGACAGCATGATAAAAAGGCATAACACTAATCTCAATAGATGTGCAGGGAAATTGGGAATGTGCCCTATCATTAGACATTGCTGATAATATAACAGACATACACAACCTCTTGTGTTGTGTATGCCATGTCATGTCCTCGGGCTGGGTAGCACTGCCCCTAAATAATGTCACAGCAGCAGAAGCAAATGCAGACAACACGTCTTGTATTATACCGATAACCACCATGGCCATCTTACAGATATCTGCATACTACAAACAAACAGGGAGGCCAAACCCAGCAGTCCCTGAGTGTAATTATTCCAATAACCTATGTTTTGATGCCCCAGGGAGCTATTGTTCCCCATTGCCTGTTAAGAAATTTCAATTGGACAGGCTCATGTTATCCTGCATATGTAACTCCTAGTGTGTCAGTACACACAGAAAATCCGTGGGGGCCACGGATGTCAGAGAATAGAAGAAAAAGAGATGTCCCTATTAAATTTCATGGCTACACTTTAGGAAACCCATGGACTAGCCCAGGAGCAAATGTAGGCTGGTCACTCTTCCTCGGCGGAGGAACAGCTGTAGCCTTAAACAAGGTAAATGGTTTAGCATACATGTTACTAATACTAAAAAATGACACCGTAAAGGCCTTTCACGCCTTTCAATGATGATAAACCGCATGAAGAAGGCTTTGCAACCACCTCCCCAAGTAGAGTCTTGGATCTCGTGGTTAACGCAATTATGGGGAGGCTGGGGTTATTGGCTGGTTTATAGTGTTTTACCAATTGGGATTATAATCTTGCTAGGCCTCTGTATAACACCCTGTATTTGCAGATGTATACAGGGACTAGTTCTGAACACAGTAAATTATTAAATGTTAAGACAGACTGACAACATAAAACGGAAAACGGACTGGGACGACCCGACTTCTGACAGAGTTCAAAATTCCGGTGACTATCATTTTGAATATTTAGATCATGATGTGGAAAAAGACATAATGTAAATCTTTAGAGAAATATAAAGCATGTATATTTTAAGTAGGTTGCAAAATTTTTTAATGCTTTTGTGTCGGGGGTCTGTCCCCATAAAAACAGCTGTAGTGTCCTCTGTGTGCATTAGAGTGCTAGTGGTGATGTTAAAAACCCAGGTTGGAGAGACAATATCTGATGAAATTTACCTAATGCATAGCTTATTAGTATTGTTTTGAATTGTAGGATTAAAATATTTAGGTTGTCATAGAATGACAAAAGGGGGAAATTGTAATGGAAAAATCATATTTTAATTATATGTATTAATTCTATTTGATTCTTGTAGTAAGTGTGTAACGTAGGCCTTAGAAGTTTGAACTTAGTTGTCGAAGCTTAGAGACACAAGGCCGAGAACAGAATAGAAACAACCTGATTGTAGTTGTCCCTGAATAAATGATAAGGTATGGACATCTAGTCTGGGGCAGATAAAGAGTCATGAGTTTGAATGTAGGAACTTCACGTACGGGGCGTTGATTATGTTAACAGAGATGTTTGTGTATAAAATAGGTCAGCTAGAGAAAGAGATCACCTTTCTCTATGCTGCAACTGTTTGCTGTATGAGACTGGTCCTTCTGCAGAAGTTTAAAATAAAACCTTTGTTACTTTGCTCTTACCCAGTGTATGGATTACTTGTCTTTATATTGGTTTCAGAATTTCCACCACAATGTATACCTAAGATAATTGTGTAAGTAGAAAAAAGACCCTGCAAAAACTGCATTTAGAAAGAGTTGAGTTCCCCCTCCGCTTCCTCCCAGTGGTTTGGCCCACTGCCTCCAGCTTTCCCAGTTCATGTCAGGTGTGCGGCTGCAGCTCAATTAATGTTGAACTCCAGTAAGTAGGGTATTTTATTCACTGTAAATAAAGCGATTCTCTTTAATGTAGTTGATGCAGACTCATTCATAAATTAGTTGCAGCAAAAATGCTGATTACCGATGTAATTTCCCATGAATCTGCTGTATTAGCAATTAAATTATTACTTATCTAGTTAACGTTAGCTTGTTTACAATAGCTTGTTTACATAGTGCACTGCAACTAACATGACAAACACTGTTTCCCATGCAGTGTTTTATTTCTGACGCCTTGGCATAATGTTAACTTAACATTAACGGCCACAATTAGCATACAGTATTGTTTAGATGTACATTTACTAAATGAGCACTGTGCCTAGTCTGAATTGTATTTTTTTGTATAATCAATATCCATTCTGTTCTAAGTGTCTTAATTAATTTTAAATACAATTTGAAACCTTTTTTTTAATTCCTTGTTTTTATTGTTGTGATTCTTTTGATAGTTTTACTTTCTTTATGTAAAGCAATTTGAATGACCATTGTGTATGAAATGTGCTACAGAATAAATAAACTTGCCTTGCAGTGTCATAGATAAATGGACATAAGATAATTTTTCAGTTCACCTAAACGCCAAGTAAGTACTACACGTTCACATATTAAGGCAATTTGGCTTTAAGAATGGATGCTTATGAAAATACTAATGTCACAATATCAATCACAGGCAAAGGAGACAGAAATTAATTGAGGGACAGGTAGACCAGGGTCAATCAGATGTACAGTACAGTGTCACGTACGTGTGGTACTTTTTTTTTTTTTTGGGGGGGGGGGGCAATTTCTTTAATGTTTTCGTACTGTAGTTAGTAGATGAACATCACAAGCTCACCAATTTATAGTATGATCTTTCAATTTAACAAGTGTAATGTAAACAAGTTAGTTATTGTAAGTATGGAAAACATATTTTCCTGCATTTTTTCTGCTTCAGGAGTCAGTCTGTTCTGAGACAGTGAGAGTAGAGGAAGGGGCAGATTCAGAACCAGGGAGGGAGCGGGAGACAGCAGAACAAAGAGATGATATTGCCAGCACCAGCACAGGGAGCATAGTTTTTAGTTTAGATCTCATGTTTAAATTTTATTGTATGTTGATGGCTTGACTGTAAAAAACATAAACAATGCAATAAATAGTTTTGAAGAAAAATCTGCTTTGTCATTTAACCTTAGAAAAACTTTGAAAATAACCATAATGGCGCAGTCTCCATGCTACAATAATAATGATAGAAGCAGTTTTTCACTGTGGGGACATATCTTTATAAGTACAATTTGACTGTATTATTTGTGTCCCCTTCAAAAATTGCTCATGAGAAATTTTATATTTATTGTCCCCACCTACTGTTAAATGAAATTTACGCCCCTGACAGTATCAAAAAAGACTCAGCAGTCAGCTGATCTCGATTAAGTAAGCTGGAGTTTATTGCAGCAACAAAGCCCAAGTGAGCCAACCCAATGCCAGTTCAAGAACAGGCAAAGAGCAGAGTTTATTCAATGCACAAACTTTATTTACTGTTGACCGAGAGAGGAACTCAAACATTGTCTAACCCCTTTTTTTTTTCTTTTTATACAGTAGTTCCGTTTGGCAAATTTGGTACACTTGCTCTGGAAATTTGGCACCTATTATCTTAATGCTTGTTCCGGAAAATTTCCCCGTTATAATCCAACCCTTCCACCACCCATGAGTTTGTATGGTTTTGTTCGCCTTTACCAGTTTTTTTCCCCCCTCAGACTATTTATGTTTCAGCATGGCTTCTCTCTTGCAGAAGCCCCATATTGAGAAGAATCTTATTTCTTATTTGGGTCAGGCTGACCTCTCTTCCTATTTGTGCAGGTTCTATGCTCATTACGATATGCAAGAAAGCGCCTTTCTAAGGCTCTCTGTCTTACTGTTCATCCCATATGAGTTTAGAAGTATATACAGTATGATTGTATTTAGTACTTTAATGTGAATATATTTGGTACATATGTGATTACTTGGTTAATATGAATATATGTGATTTCACATATGAATATATGTTTTACCTTAAAGCATGCTTAAACTACCTTTGTTTCTGTAAATAATCCTAGCTGTAATAATAATAGCTATGTGTTATAAAGACATCTAAAAAACGTATTGTAAATAATTTTGTAATATGTCCACAATGTCGTCATAAGAACTGTGGCATCCTTTAATGCACATATCTATTTCTACTGTCAGAAAAATAAGGGAAAACCCTATTTAGATTTGTTTATACAGTGGTGTTCAAAATAATAGCAGTGTGTTGAAAAAAGTTAGTAAATCTCCATATCCACATTTGTTTTTCTTCACTTACATTAAACTAATAATACATTCAACACATTTTTCTTCATGTTGTGATTCAGAATAGAATGTGCAGGGTGTCCAATGCATTTATGTGATTTAAATTAAACGTTATTATATGGATATGTAACTTTACTCACTTTTTTTTAACACACTGCTATTATTTTGAACACCACTGTATAACTATTTAGATAAATTTGTAAGTTGAATTTACTTAATTGTTTTTGCTTTGGTTAAATACAGTTTGACTTAGCAGAAAATGTAGTGATGACCACATGCAGACATGTGAATCAGATGTGTACAGTATGTAGCTAGAGAGGTGTGCAGTGCAGGCTGAGAGCCTATTCCCCTTTTGCAGCAGGTTCATTTATTATGCAAGAAAGCGTAATAAATTCATTCATTCATAAATTCACAAATTTATTTTTTGGATTTAATCCCCAATACATTTTTCACCCAGATATTTAGTTTCTAGTTTGAAATATTAGTACAAAAACACAAAAGGAAAACTATTTTAAAAATCTTTATTTCTTTCATATTTGAGGCAGGACTTGCCTGAATTAATCCATATTTAATCATGTTCAAGTCCTGGTTATAAAGAGTTAAACCACAACAGTGTTATATTTTAATACCAAATGCCATTTGATGACATTAAGCCTCCTGTTCAATGTGTCTATTTTGCCCCACGTGGACTCCGGTACATCAGATGGGCTTCTGTGCTGCTTACTACCTACGTGATGGGGAAGGACACTGAAGTGGACTATTTTCACACAGTTATATACAGTAACTATGAAGAGATTAGTAGAGGTTGATCAGTATGGGTTTTGTTATTGCCGATGCAGGTCTGTAGAAATCAGGGCAACCGATGTCCAATATTATAACGATTTATACATTTATCATTTACACATATTATTTATTTAGCAGTAAACTTCAAGCATAGTATTTGATTTTTAAGCAATTTATTCAATAATTATAATAATTTCTCACAGGATAATATAATACTATCCTGTACTTGATCAGTGGGCGGCTGATCCCAGATAGCAAGGTGACATTGATTCAATGTTGAAATTTCATCGGAATCATCATTTTGGTTGAGGTTGATTATTCAATGCTAAATAATGTTGAATCAATGTTGATAATTCATTGCTTTTCTGTGTTGAAAAGACAAACATTGAATCAATGTTGATTTTTGGTTTTGGAACCCATCCTCATTCAACAATGTAAGGCAAATTAAATTAAAAAAGTGCATTTCTATAAAATGTGTATGCATGTGTGTATGTGTTTAAAACAGGTTAAAAAAATTGACTACGAGAGATTTGCCATGGTGCTTAAAAAAAAAAAAAAAAAAAAAAAAAATATATATATATATATATATATATATATATATATATATATATATATACTGTATATATATATATATACTGTATATATATATATATACTGTATATATATATACAGCAAGGTAAATACTAGACAGCAAGGTAAATACACAAAACTTACCGTCAAATTATTTTTTTTCCTCAATAACAATATATATTGTTATTGAGGAAAAAAAATAATTTGACGGTAAGTTTTGTGTATTTACCTTGCTGTCTAGTTTACTCACTTGAGAGCTTAATTCCTGTTTGCAGTTCAAAAGTACTAAATTTTCGGCTCGCATTTAACATCGGAGGGTGTTTTTACACTGTCGCCACGTCAGTATAATACACTCTACAGGCATGAGAATTCAATATATTGTAGTCTGGAAGTTCCTGCCACTCACGGTGAAAGAATTTTGGCGATGCGACCTACTTTATTCTGTTGGGAAGCATTTGTTTGAGAGCTTAGTTCCTGTTTCCCGTTGTCTGTGTCTGACCCAGAGCCCCACATGGAAAGAACCTATATGAGGATATATGCGCATATATGAAACCTATATGCAGAATATATGCGCATATATCCTCACCTATATGAGGATATATGCACATACAGTGGTGTGAAAAACTATTTGCCCCCTCCTGATTTCTTATTCTTTTGCATGTTTGTCACACAAAATGTTTCTGATCATCAAACACATTTAACTATTAGTCAAAGATAACACAAGTAAACACAAAATGCAGTTTTTAAATGAGGGGTTTTATTATTTAGGGAGAAAAAAAATCCAAACCTACATGGCCCTGTGTGAAAAAGTAATTGCCCCCTGAACCTAATAACTGCTTAGCAGCAATAACTGCATTCAAGCGTTTGCGATAACTTGCAACGAGTCTTTTACAGCGCTCTGGAGGAACTTTGGCCCACTCATCTTTGCAGAATTGTTGTACTTCAGCTTTATTTGAGGGTTTTCTAGCATGAACCGCCTTTTTAAGGTCATGCCACAACATCTCAATAGGATTCAGGTCAGGACTTTGACTAGGCCACTCCAAAGTCTTCATTTTGTTTTTCTTCAGTCATTCAGAGGTGGATTTGCTGGTGTGTTTTGGGTCATTGTCCTGCTGCAGCACCCAAGATCGCTTCAGCTTCAGTTGACGAACAGATGGCCGGACATTCTCCTTCAGGATTTTTTGGTAGACAGTAGAAATCATGGTTCCAGCTATCACAGCAAGCCTTCCAGGTCCTGAAGCAGCAAAACAACCCCAGACCATCACACTACCACCACCATATTTTACTGTTGGTATGATGTTCTTTTTCTGAAATGCTGTGTTGCTTTTACGCCAGATGTAACGGGACACGCACCTTCCAAAAAGTTCAACTTTTGTCTCTTCGGTCCACAAGGTATTTTCCCAAAAGTCTTGGCAATCATTGAGATGTTTTTTAGCAAAATTGAGACGAGCCTTAATGTTCTTTTTGCTTAAAAGTGGTTTGCGCCTTGGAAATCTGCCATGCAGGCCGTTTTTGCCCAGTCTCTTTCTTATGGTGGAGTCGTGAACACTGACCTTAATTGAGGCAAGTGAGGCCTGCAGTTCTTTAGATGTTGTCCTGGGGTCTTTTGTGGCCTCTCGGATGAGTTGTCTCTGCGCTCTTGGGGTAATTTTGGTCGGCCGGCCACTCCTGGGAAGGTTCACCACTGTTCCATGTTTTTGCCATTTGTGGATAATGGCTCTCACTGTGGTTCGCTGGAGTCCCAAAGCTTTAGAAATGGCTTTATAACCTTTACCAGACTGATAGATCTCAATTACTTTTGTTCTCATTTGTTCCTGAATTTCTTTGGATCTTGGCATGATGTCTATCTTTTGAGGTGCTTTTGGTCTACTTCTCTGTGTCAGGTAGCTCCTATTTAAGTGATTTCTTGATTGAAACAGGTGTGGCAGTAATCAGGCCTGGGGGTGACTACGGAAATTGAACTCAGGTGTGATAAACCACAGTTAAGTTATTTTTTAACAAGGGGAGGCAATTACTTTTTCACACAGGGCCATGTAGATTTGGAGTTTTTTTTCTTCCTTAATAACGTAAACCTTCATTTAAAAACTGCATTTTGTGCTCAATTATGTTATCTTTGACTAATAGTTAACGGTTTTTGATGAGCAGAAACATTTAAGTGTGACAAGCATGCAAAAGAATAAGAAATCAGGAAGGGGGCAAATAGTTTTTCACACCACTGTATATATGAAACGTATATGCAGTATATATGCGCATATAACTGCACCTATATGAGGACATATGCGCATATATCCGCACCTATATGCAGTATATATGCGCATATATCCGCACCTATATGAGGACATATGCGCATATATGAAACCTATATGCAGTATATACAGTATGCATATATATGATAATATATATGCTGCATATATGCGTATATAACTGCACCTATATGAGGACATATGCGCATATATGAAACCTATATGCAGTATATATGCATATATATGATAATATATATGCTGCATATATGCGTATATATGCCACATGTAGGCAACATTGAGGTGCATATATGTGCATATACAGGCCATATAGGTCTCCTGTATTGCTTCTTTATATCCACATATAAGCCCTATATGTACATACAAGATATGTCTCCTATCAAATTCAAATCAAATTCAAATTTTATTGGTCACATACACAATCATACACAGTATAATATGCAGTGAAATGCTTTATACGACCGCCAGTGACCTTAAAAAAAGAAAATAAAAGCTTGTACGTAAAATAAATAATCAATAAAAAGGAAATACTAAAGAAATAATTTTAACTAGTAAAATTAACTGTGCATAAGGGCATAATAAAATATTGCAAAAATATAGAAATATAGGATTAAAGTGACAGTGGTTGTGCAAATATGCATGAAGGTGACATGTGCAGTTGTCCAGATGTATGAGTGTTTAGTGCAAGTGTGTATGAATGTGTCCATGATTGTCCAGTCAGTGTTGTGAGCTTAAAAGATGTTATTTGTCCTGTGTGGAGGTGTGATTGTGTGATTGAGAGACCTTATCGCCTGCGGGAAGAAGCTCCTCCTCAGTCTCTCTGTGTTGGCCTTTAGGGAGCGGAATCTCTTCCCAGACCGCAACAAAGAGAACAGTCCATTACTGGGGTGACTGAGGTCCTTCATGATCTTCCTGGCCTTAGTCCAGCACCGCTTGCTGTAGATGGAGTGTAGGTCAGGGAGCTCAGTGCGGATGATGCGCTCGGCTGATCGCACCACCCTCTGTAGAGCTCGTCTGTCCTGCATGGTGCTGTTCCCGAACCAGGTCGAGATGTTTCCCGTCGCAGGATCTGGTCATTTTAGCTCATATCTCACTTTGGCAACTGTCATACATGATGCCTAGCTCATATTTTCTAATATCAAGGCAATAACTAAGAACGAACAAACTGAACTAACATTAACTGAAATGAGAAATATATCTATAGAAAGCTTAAAGTGTCTACTTTTAAATGATGCAAGTCACATTGAAAACAAATATTCTCAGTTTATGTAATCCGTATGAAACCAAGGAGAGGCACAGAATTTGTGTCACACTTATATGCTAATGACCCGAGGCAGGACACGCCCACACACCAATCACACGGAAATCAGTCCGAGTAATTTACATACTAGGCCACGCCACCGGACACCGGCATGAAAAACGAACACAGAGAGACAGGTTTGAAAATACTCCGATTCAGTGAGTTTTCTGCACGTTTTGGAAGATGGCACGCGCTTACATATCCGAGGAAACTCTTCAGAATGTTCTGGAAAGTGGGAGGAGTTTACATTTACCTCAGTAGAAGACTGTGTGACTCCGACGACGAACGGGTGCATTTTCAACAGAGAATAGACCCATGCTACACTGGGTAAGTTATTAAGTCTTATATAACTCTTATTCTGATAATATTAAACTAATATTAGTAAATATTTTCCTCACTACAGCTAGCTCTTGTCAGCTTGTGTGACACATTGGCTTTCAATGCCATTTATATAGTTTAGGTAAATCATGCTAACATGCTGCCTTGTTTAGCACAAACATGATATTTCCCGGTGGCTAAGCTAATGCCTTATGGAGTTTACAGATGTTTATATTCACCTTGGTTTGGATAGCTTTAGATTATGGTTGCTAATGTGTATTTGGCTCCATTTTGGTTAGCTTATAACACTGCTATCGGTAATGTTATTTAGCACAAACAAGCTAGTTCCAGGTGGCTAAAATACTGCCTTATGTAGGACATTTCCACGTCCTGTGACTGCGTACAACCAGCACATGGGGAGTTGATCATTCTGATCAGCTATTACAATACTATACTACACAGCACAAAACAATGAAGTCGTACAGAAATATTTCTCTACACTGCTTGGACATTGCTCCCACCAATGCTTACAGTTTTTTTTTTCATCTTGCACTGTTTTACTCTGAATGTCCGTCTTTTTTCAGTTTTTATTTTGTACTGTTCCTGTTGCAGTTTTACCCTGCATGTAAACAAATGTCCAGAATGTCCAGATTATCATTAATCTGCATTTATACATAAAATCCTATTAACTATTGGGAAGCTAAACATAAGAATCAGTATGAAACATGAAAAGTTTCTAAAAGTTGCCAATAAATTAATATTGTGATGTGAAATTATTTTTCAGATTGAAGTTATAAAGGGCTCTGGGGTGTTTTGCCAGGCAGAAGCGTGGAGAGCAGCCCGCCTTGCCACCTTTGCTACTGCCATGGTACGGAATCTGCTGCTGGGCACCTTTGTCTTGGAGACCGGACCAAATTAAAAAGGTAGCCATTATTGGTGAGTAAATGCATAATGCGTTGAGAAGGGAAAACAAAACATTTAAGACTTTATAAGTTCACCACTTTAACCATAGCCTACTTGTATCAATGTTTATTAGCCATCAATGGAGACTGCATAAGGTAGGGCACCCGTTATTGTTACTGTATCTGCTTGGGACCTATAATACTAATTCATCACTTGCTCACTTCTTAATCCTACCTTTCCTCTTCTAACGCCACATTATATTGCGCTGTAAGGCTTTGTAGTCCTATTTTGTAGAACATATAGTGTTGCAAATAACCTCGTGGCACTAATTGTTGTTGTCTGAAGTTTTAATAAATAGTCATAATGCTGTCAAAAATAATGTCATAAATAGATTTTCTTTATCAATTAACTTCTATTAACTAAATAAAATTTTAAATGTAAATTTTTAAAGTTTAATGGAATGGCTGTGTGAAAAATGCTGAAGCTGACGTGCCACTGGTCTTTTATATTAAGGTTGTAATGATGTAGTTTCGACATCTATCGACTGAACAGCGTTTTTTCGACTTGTTTTCATGTTATTGTTGTTCAGCAATGGCATGGATGTGATGTTTTGGCAAAAGAAGGGTGGGATGGTGGTTGATGGTGACTGAAAGCGGTGACTGAGTAGATTGGACGTCACAGCAGCTCGTGAAAAGGCAGAGCTACTTTATGCAGGCTGTGTGCATTCTACTGTGGATTGACTGTTTTGAAACTTATATGGTAGTTACATAGCCCCTAGACCTCAGTTACCATGAAAAAAGGCATGAAATTTCAGTTTTGACCATATGGGATCTTAAACAAGGACGTCATCTTTTTTTAATTATTGTTTGTTCGGGGAGATTTTATAGACCACAATGTCAGCATGATCTTGCGTTGTTTCCTTATCACTTCTTGTGTGCGTTTGGCTGTAGCTTGCACACCAAACAGAGTTGTTGGTGATTCTTCCTATTGTAAAGTCATGCAGTGTGTAATCTCCTGTCGCCAATTCATTGTGCAGTGTGAACACAGCAGCAACTAAATGCTACCACAGATAGTACAGTGTGAAAACAATGGTCATCCGATGACTTTGAAGTGTGCAGTGTGAGTTTGAGGAGAAGGTAAAAAGCAATACAAAACAAATAATGTACAGTTTATGTTGTCATTACTTGGCTCTCAAACTAAACGCAATGTAATAATAGGCATTATTTAATAATAACATTAACAGTGCAGCGTGCATCTAACTCTGGGTAAAAAGCTTATAATAAAATCACCAAAATAAGTCTTCATGTTAAGAATAAATATGCAAACAGTACGGTATCTGAGCGTACAGATTGGAAATTTGTGCATACAGTTTGTTAATCCGTGGCCACGATTTGTTAAACTGAGGGAACAGTTTAAGTATTTGTGAGTGCGGGGGACAAATTGCAAAACCGTCGCCACGGATTGATTTATTTTTTTTTTGGTCCTACAGGTTTTTTTTTTTTTTTGCACATACAGTAACAGACTACATTGTTACATTAAGTATATTTGTTTTCATAGCATTGAATATGTACATTGTAGGACAACATTTGCAGATTGTGAAATAACACATACAGGTCCTTCTCAAAAAATTTGCATGTTGTGATAAAGTTCATTATTTTCTGTAATGTACTGATAAACATTAGACTTTCATATATTTTAGATTCATTACACACAACTGAAGTAGTTCAAGCCTTTTATTGTTTTAATATTGATGATTGTGGCATACAGCTCATGAAAACCCAAAATCTCAAAAAATTAGCATATCATGAAAAGGTTCTCTAAACGAGCTATTAACCTAATCATCTGAATCAATTAATTAACTCTAAACACCTGCAAAAAGATTCCTGAGGCTTTTAAAAACTCCCAGCCTGGTTCATTACTCAAAACCGCAATCATGGGTAAGACTGCCGACATGACTGCTGTCCAGAAGGCCATCATTGACACCCTCAAGCAAGAGGGTAAGACACAGAAAGACATTTCTGAACGAATAAGCTGTTCCCAGAGTGCTGTATCAAGGCACCTCAGTGGGAAGTCTGTGGGAAGGAAAAAGTGTGGCAGAAAACGCTGCACAACGAGAAGAGGTGACCGGACCCTGAGGAAGATTGTGGAGAAGGACCGATTCCAGACCTTGGGGGACCTGCGGAAGCAGTGGACTGATTCTGGAGTAGAAACATCCAGAGCCACCGTGTGCAGGAAATGGGCTACAGGTTGCAAATTTTGCATGTCATTCGGAAATCAAAGCGCCAGAGTCTGGAGGAAGACTGGGGAGAGGGAAATGCCAAAATGCCAGTGATGGTCTGGGGTGCCATGTCAGCTGCTGGTGTTGGTCCACTGTGTTTTATCAAGGGCAGGGTCAATGCAGCTAGCTATCAGGAGATTTTGGAGCACTTCATGCTTCCATCTGCTGAAAAGCTTTATGGAGATGAAGATTTCATTTTTCAGCACGACCTGGCACCTGCTCACAGTGCCAAAACCACTGCTAAATGTTTTACTGACCATGGTATTACTGTGCTCAATTGGCCTGCCAACTCTCCTGACCTGAACCCCATAGAGAATCTGTGGGATATTGTGAAGAGAAAGTTGAGAGACACAAGACAACAAGAATCTGCAAAAGGATTCCCGACCAAGTATTGAGTGCATAACTGAACATAATTATTTGAAGGTTGACTTTTTTTGTATTAAAAACACTTTTCTTTTATTGGTCGGATGAAATATGCTAATTTTTTGAGATAAGGATTTTGGGTTTTCATGAGCTGTATGCCACAATCATCAATATTAAAACAATAAAAGGCTTGAACTACTTCAGTTGTGTGTAATGAATCTAAAATATATGAAAGTCTAATGTTTATCAGTACATTACAGAAAATAATGAACTTCATCACAATATGCTAATTTTTTGAGAAGGACCTGTATATAAAAAAAATCTAATGTGTGCATTGTATCTATGGAAGATTGTAGGACATTTCAAAACATATGTTGCATATCTGTACATTTGTAAAAGTCACATTTCCAAAAATTTAGGACCCACCTTCTGTCATTCATAAACAACTAACACTCCAAGTTTTTAGAGCATTGTATAGTTCTAACCTTTTGTTTGTTTTTCATTCTTCAGATGCACTACAACAACAACAGCTGAAAGCTGAAAAAAAGGAGGCCACAGAGTTTCTTTGCTTCAACAGTTCAGAAATGGCTTCATTATGCCCCAAAACGGCTGGGGGGAATTGCTCGTGGTGGAAAACTTAAGTTCAGACTTATGTCTTACAGTATTATCTGTTTTGCTGAGTAAATACATTTCAACTTACGAATAATGTTTCAGTCATCTGTTGTGTTTCTGACTTGGTTGTTTCTATTTGCATTTGACTGAATTTTGCTGAGGCAGGTTACCATTTTTATATTATGGTTTTCCAGTCTCTTCTCTTGGCAGTTAGATATTCTGTTTTATGAATTCAGAATTAACAATCTCTTCTAATAGTTCTCTTCTAAAAAGTCATTTTGTCATCCAGTTTATAATAATTTGTATGCAAGTTGTAGTGTGTTTTATTATATAGTTGTTTTATTGTAATTGTGATGTTACTTCCTTTTTAAATGGGTATGGAGCATAAATAAATAAATACGTTTACATGTAAACTGAAGGATGTTGAGTTACTGACTTTTTGTTTAAAAAAAAAAGAGAAGCTTTTCAGCCCTACATGGTCTCTTTATTTATTTAAAGAAATAAATCAAAACGGACATGATTTACTGTCATAGAATCTTGCTGTACATAAAGCAAGACTAAACTATAATTGCTTCAATGTTGATTCAATGTAAAATAAGTGATTGAATTTAAGTTGAACAAACATTGATTTTATGCCCATCTTGATCTATTTTTCATCATTGAAATAACATTATTTCAAGGTGCAAACCTGATGAAAAATCAACATTTAACATTTAAATTTCAACATTGATTCAATGACAAGTTGGTTGATGCTTTAATGTTGATTCAATGTTGTTCTGCTATCTGGGATCCTATCCTCACAGATAGCTAACAGCTCCCTATGTTACCCAGTTCCTGGTTACCCAGGAAGCAGCTCTCTTAGTTTTGAGAGTTTACTGCAGACAGCACTGTGAAACTGAAATGAAAACATGTTACAAATGCCCCCCCAAATAGCTATAAACCAGATGAATAATACTGCCGGAATTGAAAAATATAAGCTAAGATTTGCATTTATCATTCACTAGCAGCAAGCGTCTAGCGCATTTTCACTATAAATTAATCAATTAACAGTATGCTAATATAACATTACAAATCCTTTAGACAGGTTAGCAAATTTAGAATAATAAAATTTTATATATATATATATATATATATATATATATATATAAACCGGATTCCAAATAAGTTGGGACACTAAACAAATTGTGAATAAAAACTGAATGCAATGATGTGGAGATGGCAAATGTCAATATTTTATTCAGAATAGAACATAGATGACAGATCAAAAGTTTAATCCGAGAAAATGTATCATTTTAAAGGAAAAATATGTTGATTCCAAATTTCACGGTGTCAACAAATCCCCAAAAAGTTGGGACAAGTAGCAATAAGAGGCTGGAAAAAGTAAATTTGAGCATAACGAAGAGCTGGAAGACCAATTAACAGTAATTAGGTTAATTGGCAACATGATTGGGTATAAACAGAGCTTCTCAGAGTGGCAGTGTCTCTCAGAAGCCAAGGATCACCAATAGATGGGTAGAGGGTATGGGGTAGAGGATCACCAATTCCCACAATGTTGCACAGAAAGATAGTGGAGCAATATTAGAAAGGTGTTACCCAGCGAAAAATTTCAAAGACTTTGCAGTTATCATCATCAACTGTGCATAATATCATCCGAAGATTCAGAGAATCTGGAACAATCTCTGTGCGTAAGGGTCAAGCGCGTAAAACCTTACTGGATGCCCGTGATCTCCGGGCCCTTAAACGACACTGCACCACAAACAGGAATGCTACTGTAAAGGAAATCACAGAATGGGCTCAGGAATACTTCCAGAAACCATTGTCAGTGAACACAATCCACCGTGCCATCCGCTGTTGCCAGCTGAAACTCTACAGTGCAAAGAAGAAGCCATTTCTAAGCAAGATCCACAAGCACGGGCGTTTTCATTGGGCCAGGGATCATTTAAAATGTGTGTGGCAAAATGGAAGACTGGTCTGTGGTCAGACGAGTCACGATTCGAAGTTCTTGTTGGAAATGTGGGACGCCATGTCATCCGGACCAAAGAGGACAAGGACAACCCAAGTTGTTATCAACGCTCAGTTCAGAAGCCTGCATCTCTGATGGTATGGGGTTGCATGAGTGCATGTGGCATGGGCAGCTTGCATGTCTGGAAAGGCACCATCAATGCAGAAAAATATATTCAGGTTCTAGAACAACATCTACCCAGATAACAGAACAACATTGAATCATCATTGAATCAACATTAAAGCATCAACCAACTTGTCATTGAATCAATGTTGAAATTTCAATGTTAAACGTTGATTTTTCATCAGGTTTGCACCTTGAAATAATGTTATTTCAATGATGAAAAATAGATCAAGATGGGCATAAAATCAATGTTTGTTCAACGTAAATTCAATCACTTATTTTACATTGAATCAACATTGAATCAACATTGAAGCAATTATAGTTTAGTCTTGCTTTATGAACAGCAGGATTCTATGACAGTAAATCATGTCCGTTTTGATTTATTTCTTTAAATCAGAGACCATGTAGGGCTGAAAAGCTTTTTTTTTTTTCAACCCTGGAGAACCCATGGGGTCATATTTGACCCAGACTTTTATTTCATCGTCATATTCAACCCACACACCAAAGTAAAGATTTCTTTTTGCATTACAACCCAGTGTGCCCTATGTGAACCCATAACACTGACATTTAGTGGTAACTGACTGAACTAACCTGATTTTTTTCACATCAAACATGGCTGCTACTGTGCTTTTTATTTGGTGATATAAAAGCTGATGCCAGTGTTTTTAGTTCCTGCCTTAGAACAAAATTTTATGTGCATAGTCATTGATGAAAAGTTAAAATCAATAAATATATTTTGAAATGAGACTCTGGTCTTTCCTTACTAAGAAAGAACTCCTGCCTTTATGTCATGAGTGAAAGTTACCAGTTGGTCAAACATACTGGATATCCCAAGGGGTCATATACAGTATGACCCATGTCATTACATGTAGTAGGAAAGGGTTAATTTTTAAAAAACACCTGTTTTAGGGTTCACTGGGTCTGTATCATCATTTCAGCCAAAGGAGATAAATTTCCTATTAGGATGAGGTGGTCTGGGTTTTCCAGGGTTAAACAAAAAAGTCAGTAACTCAACATCCTTCAGTTTACATGTAAACATATTTATGCTCCATACCCATTTAAACAGGAAGTAACATCACAATTACAATAAAACAACTATATAATAAAACACACTACAATTTACATACAAATTATTATAAACTGGATGACAAAATGAGTTTTTAGAAGAGAACTTATAGAGTGATATCGCGGACAATATTCAAATGCAATTGCAAATTGCAATTGCGTTTCCCAGATGTGGACGCACAAAGTGTGCCATAATTCAAATGCAATTGCAAACTTTGCATTACCGTTTGCTGATTCGCCTTCGCGAGCGCACACTCACTGCCAAATTTCAAATGAAAAAACAAAGTCCATTTGCATTTGTATTTCCCAGGTCTTACACGTCATGAGTCTGTCATATTTAAACAGCAAAATCAATCACCACGTTTGCTTTTTCACTCTCTGCGTCAAGCCGGCCAAAATTCAAACGCAATCGCTAATCCATTTGCAATTGCATTTCCAACACGTTACACAGAAACCTGTCAATCAGCGTCAGGGGCGGGTCTATACTGTGGGGCGGGATTGTATGGGGAGTGACGTCACTCGCAGTCGCCGACCAAGAGGGGGATATTTGAGCACTGGAGGTGAACCGAGATTATCTCATTTGTTTATCAAGAAATAAACACACAAAAATGACAAATCGCATATTTTCTTGCTCCGGAGTGGACAGAGAAGTTTTTACAAATAAAAATATTTTTAGATCTTCTCCTGTTACAGCCTGCTGGAGCTAAATCTTTCAGAAACGCTGCGTTCCGGTGTTATGCGCTAAAATGCCTCCCTGCCACTGATTGCACCCCCACAAAATCTCTGTCAAGTCTATTAGGACATCACAATCAAAAATTCATATTATTATTATCAAATATATTATGAGTATTATCAAATATATTATTACTATTATAATTAACCATAAGCACGTGCCATTAAGCACATGACATGGAAATTAAGACACATAATACAAATTCTCATATAATGTTTATTTTGTGGCACATTTAATTTGCAGGGGTTTGCCACATAATACAAAAATGTTTACACTAAACAAATATTGTTTATGATGAAAAATTACACGAAGCGATTTTTATTATAAATAAGAAATATAAAAATATACATGTATATGAAAAAAATATATAATTAATATATTTTCCCCCTATACTACATGTGTTTTTTTATATATCTTATTTTATAATCAAAGTCGTTTGGTGCAATTTGTAAATCATAAACATATTAATTTATGTTGTAATATAATATTTGATAGAGGTTATGTTGGGAGGGGCAATCCGTGGCAGGGAGGCATTTCAGCGCATAACACCGGTACGCAGCGTTTCTGAAAGATTTATCTCCAGCAGGCTGTAACAGGAGAAGATCTACAAATATTTTTATTTGTAAAAACTTCTCTGTCCACTCCGGAGCACATATGGGAAACGCAACTGCAAATGCAATTTGCAATTGCATTTGAATATTATCCGCGATATCGCTCCATAAGAACTATTAGAAGAGATTGTTAATTCTGAATTCATAAAACAGAATCTAACTGCCAAGAGAAGAGACTGGAACCATAATATAAAAATGGCAGCCTGCCTCAGCAAAATTCAGTCAAATGCAAATAGAAACAACCAAGTCAGAAACACAACAGATGACTGAAACATTATTCGTAAGTTGAAATGTATTTATTCAGCAAAACAGATAATAAGACACGAGTCTGAACTTATGGTTTTCCACCACGAGCAATTCCCCCCAGCCGTTCTGGAGCATAACGAAGCCATTTCTGAACTGTTGAAGCAAAGAAACTCTGTGGCCTCCTTTTCTTCAGCTTTCAGCTGTTGTTGTTGTAGTGCATCTAAAGAATGAAAAACAAACAAAAGGTTAGAACTATACAATGCTCTAAAAACTTGGAGTGGTAGTTGTTTATGAATGACAGAAGGTGGGTCCTAAATTTTTGGAAATGTGACTTTTACAAGTGTACAGATATGCAACATATGTTTTGAAATGTCCTACAATCTTCCATAGATACAATGCACACATTAGATTTTTTTTAATATACAGGTCCTTCTCAAAAAATTAGCATATTGTGATAAAGTTCATTATTTTCTGTAATGTACTGATAAACATTAGACTTTCATATATTTTAGATTCATTACACACAACTGAAGTAGTTCAAGCCTTTTATTGTTTTAATATTGATGATTGTGGCATACAGCTCATGAAAACCCAAAATCCCTATCTCAAAAAATTAGCATATTTCATCCGACCAATAAAAGAAGTGTTTTTAATACAAAAGTCAACCTTCAAATAATTATGTTCAGTTCTGCACTCAATACTTGGTCGGGAATCCTTCTGCAGATTCTTGTGTCTTGTGTCTCTCAACAATATCCCACAGATTCTCTATGGGGTTCAGGTCAGGAGAGTTGGCAGGCCAATTGAGCACAGTAATACCATGGTCAGTAAACCATTTAGCAGTGGTTTTGGCACTGTGAGCAGGTGCCAGGTCGTGCTGAAAAATGAAATCTTCATCTCCATAAAGCTTTTCAGCAGATGGAAGCATGAAGTGCTCCAAAATCTCCTGATAGTTAGCTGCATTGACCCTGCCCTTGATAAAACACAGTGGACCAACACCAGCAGCTGACATGGCACCCCAGACCATCACTGACTGTGGGTACTTGACACTAGACTTCAGGCATTTTGGCATTTCCCTCTCCCCAGTCTTCCTCCAGACTCTGGCACCTTGATTTCCGAATGACATGCAAAATTTGCAACCTGTAGCCCATTTCCTGCACACGCCTGTACACGGTGGCTCTAGATGTTTCTACTCCAGACTCAGTCCACTGCTTCCGCAGGTCCCCCAAGGTCTGGAATCGGTCCTTCTCCACAATCTTCCTCAGGGCCCGGTCACCTCTTCTCGTTGTGCAGCGTTTTCTGCCACACTTTTTCCTTCCCACAGACTTCCCACTGAGGTGCCTTGATACAGCACTCTGGGAACAGCCTATTCGTTCAGAAATGTCTTTCTGTGTCTTACCCTCTTGCTTGAGGGTGTCAATGATGGCCTTCTGGACAGCAGTCAGGTCGGCAGTCTTACCCATGATTGCGGTTTTGAGTAATGAACCAGGCTGGGAGTTTTTAAAAGCCTCAGGAATCTTTTGCAGGTCTTTAGAGTTAATTAGTTGATTCAGATGATTAGGTTAATAGCTCGTTTAGAGAACCTTTTCATGATATGCTAATTTTTTGAGATAGGGATTTTGGGTTTTCATGAGCTGTATGCCACAATCATCAATATTAAAACAATAAAAGGCTTGAACTACTTCAGTTGTGTGTAATGAATCTAAAATATATGAAAGTCTAATGTTTATCAGTACATTACAGAAAATAATGAACTTCATCACAATATGCTAATTTTTTTTAGAAGGACCTGTATGTGTTATTTCACAATCTGCAAATGTTGTCCTACAATGTACATATTCAATGCTATGAAAACAAATATACTTAAATGTAACAATGTAGTCTTTTATGTGCAAAAAAAAAAAAAAAAAAAAAAAAAAAAACCTTTTTTTGTAGGACCAAAATAAATAAATAAATAAAAAAAATCAATCCGTGGCGACGGTTTTGCAATTTGTCTCCCGCACTCACAAATACTTAAACTGTTCCCTCAGTTTAACAAATCATGGCCACGGATTAACAAACTGTATGCACAAATTTCCAATCCGTACGCTCAGATACCGTACTGTTTGCGTATTTCTTCTTAACATGAAGACTTATTTTGGTGATTTTATTATAAGCTTTTTACCCAGAGTTAGATGCATGCTGCACTGTTAATGTTATTATTAAATAACGCCTATTATTACATTGCATTTAGTTTGAGAGCAAAGTAATGACAACAAACTGTACATTATTTGTTTTGTATTGCTTTTTACCTTCTCCTCAAACTCACACTGCATGATTTTCAAAGTCATCGGATCACCATTGTTTTCACACTGTACTATCTGTGGTAGCATTTAGTTGCTGCTGTGTTCACACTGCACAATGAAATGGCGACAGGAGATTACACACTGCATGACTTTACAATAGGATGAATCGCCAACAACTCTGTCTGGTGTGCAGGCTACAGCCAAACGCACACAAGAAGTGATAAGGAAACAACCCAAGATCATGCTGACATTGTGGTCTATAATTCCTCCCCGAACAAACAATAATTAAAAAAAGATGACGTCCTTGTTTAAGATCCCATATGGTCAAAACTGAAATTTCATGGCTTTTTTCATGGTAACTGAGGTCTAGGGGCTATGTAACTACCATATAAGTTTCAAAACAGTCAATCCACAGTAGAATGCACACAGCCTGCATAAAGTAGCTCTGCCTTTTCACGAGCTGCTGTGACGTCCAATCTACTCAGTCACCGCTTTCAGTCACCATCAACCACCATCCCACCCTTCTTTTGCCAAAACATCACATCCATGCCATTGCTGAACAACAATAACATGAAAACAAGTCGAAAAAACGCTGTTCAGTCGATAGATGTCGAAACTACATTACACAGGCTTCCGAACAACATTAATATAAAAGACCAGTGGCACGTCAGCTTCAGCATCTTTCACACAGCCATTCCATTAAACTTAAAAAATTTACATAAAATTTTTTTATTTAATTAATAGAAGTTAATTGATAAAGAAAATCTATTTATGACATTATTTTTGACAGCATTATGATTATTTATTAAAACTTCAGACAACAATTAGTGCCACGAGGTTATTTGCAACACTATATGTTCTACAAAATAGAAGACTACACACCTTACAGCGCAATATAATGTGGCTTTAGAAGAGGAAAGGTAGGATTAAGAAGTGAGCAAGTGATGAATTAGTATTATAGGTACCAAGCAGATACAGTAACAATAATGGGTGCCCTACCTTATGCAGTCTCCATTGATGGCTAATAAACATTGATACAAGTAGGCTATGGTTAAAGTGGTGACCTTATAAAGTCTTAAATGTTTTGTTTTCCCTTCTCAACGCATTATGCATTTACTCACCAATAATGGCTACCTTTTTAATTTGGTCAAGTCTCCAAGTCGAAGGTGCCCAGCAGCAGATTCCGTACCATGGCAGTAGCAGAGGTGGCAAGGCGGGCTGCTCTCCACGCTTCTGCCTGGCAAAACACCCCAGAGCCCTTTATAACTTCAATCTGAAAAATTATTTCACATCACAATATTAATTTATTGGCAACTTTTAGAAACTTTTCATGTTTCATACTGATTCTTATGTTTATCTTCCCAATAGTTAATAGGATTTTATGTATAAATGCAGATTAATGATAAAGATACATGCAGGGTAAAACTGCAACAGGAACAGTACAAAATAAAAACTGAAAAAAGACGGACATTCAGAGTAAAACAGTGCAAGATAAATAAAAAAAAACTGTACAAAACATACATGCAGGGTAAGCATTGGTGGGAGCAATGTCCAAGCAGTGTAGAGAAATATTTCTGTACGACTTCATTGTTTTGTGCTGTGTAGTATAGTATTGTAATAGCTGATCAGAGTGATCAACTCCCCATGTGCTGGTTGTACGCAGTCACAGGAACATGGAAATGTCCTACGTAAGGCAGTATTTTAGCCACCTGGAACTAGCTTGTTTGTGCTAAATAACATTACCGATAGCAGTGGTATAAGCTAACCAAAATGGAGCCAAATACACATTAGCAACCATAATCTAAAGCTATCCAAAACAAGGTGAATATAAACATCTGTAAACTCCATAAGGCATTAGCTTAGCCACCGGGAAATATCATGTTTGTGCTACATGAGGCAGCATGCTAGCATGATTTACCTAAACTATATAAATGACATTGAAAGCCAACATGTCACACAAGCTGACAAGAGCTAGCTGTAGTGAGGAAAATATTTACTAATATTAGTTTAATATTATCAGAATAAGAGTTATATAAGACTTAATAACTTACCCAGTGTAGCATGGGTCTATTCTCTCTTCAAAATGCTCCCGTTCGTCGTCGGAGTCACACAGTCTTCTTCTGAGGTAAATGTAAACTTTCCAGAACATTCTGAAGAGTTTCCTCGGATGTGTAAGCGCGTGCCATCTTCCAAAACGTGCTGAAAACTCACTGAATCGGAGTATTTTCAAACCTGTCTAGCTGTGTTCATTTTTCATGCCGGTGTCCGGGGGCGTGGTCTAGTATGTAAATTACCCGGACTGATTTCCGTGTGATTGGCGCGTGGGCGTGTCCTGCCTCGGGTCATTAGCATATAAGTGTGACAGAAATTCTGTGCCTCTCCTTGGTTTATATGGATTACATAAACTGAGAATATTTGTTTTCAATGTGATTTGCATCATTTAAAAGTAGACACTTTAAGCTTTCTATAGATATATTTCTCATTTCAGTTAATTTTAGTGACGTGTTTCAAAAAGATTTTCACGGAGACTGAGGTTTCATATATGTGCATATATCCTCATATACTGTATGTGGGCAATTAGGATTATTTTTTTGCATATTTTTTTGTTAGTTCTTAGTTATTGCCTTGATAATAGAAAATATGAGCTAGGCATCATGTATGACAGTTGCCAAAGTGAGATTTGGCTAAAATTACCAGATCCTGCCATAGGAGACATATCTTGTATGTACACATAGGGCTTATATGTGGATATAAAGAAGTAATACAGGAGACCTATATGGCCTGTATATATGCATATATGCACCTCAATGTTGCATATATACATTATCATATATATGCATATATGTTTAATATTTTTATTTACATATTTACATTTAGGCATTTGGCAGACGCTCTTATCCAGAGCGACTTACATTTTTATCTCATTATACATCTGAGCAGTTGAGGGTTAAGGGCCTTGCTCAAGGGCCCAACAGTGGCAACTTGGTGGTTGTGGGGTTTGAACCTGGGATCTTTCGAACCATAGTCCAATGCTTTAACCACTGAGCTACCCCTGGCCCCATATAGGTGCGGTTATATGCGCATATATACTGCATATAGGTTTCATATATGCGCATATGTCCTCATATAGGTGCGGATATATGCGCATATATACTGCATATAGGTTTCATATATGCGCATATATCCTCATATAGGTTCTTTCCATGTGGGGCACGCACACTGCTCTGGGTGAGGCACAGACAACGGGAAACAGGAACTAAACTCTCAAACAAATGCTTCCCAACAGAATACCGTAGGTCGCATTGCCAAAATTCTTTCACCGTGAGTGGCAGGAACTTCCAGACTATTGAATTCTCATGCCTGTAGAGTGTATTATAATGACGTGGCGACAGTGTAAAAACACCCTCCGATGTTAAATGCGAGCCGAAAATTGAGTACTTTTGAACGGCAAACAGGAATTAAGCTCTCACGTGAGTAAACTAGACAGCAAGGTAAATACACAAAACTTACCGTCAAATTATTTTTTTTCCTCAATAACTATATATATTCAAGATTCAAGATTCAAGATTCTTTATTTGTCACATGCATAGTTATACAAGTACAACACGCAGTGAAATGTATCCTGAACCGCTCCTACTTTGTGCAAATAACAAGAAACAAAAGAAATAATCTATAAATAGAAATTTAAAAAAAAAAAAAAAAGGGTGCAAATGTAAACATAATAATAAAATGTGTATCTGAGCAGGATAAAGATGTTAGTGCAAGTGATGCTTACAGTCCAGGCTAAAGTGCAGTGTGCAGTGTGGAATGTCAGCACAGCAGTGTGTGGGTGAACTGTTACCAGTCTTATGAACGGGAGAGTGGCCCATCATGGTTGAGGAGTCTAATCGCCTGTGGATAAAAACTCCTCCTGAGTCTCTCCGTTTTGGCCATAATGACCCGGAACCTTCTGCCTGAATGCAGAAGTTTGAACAGTCCGTTATTGGGGTGCGACAAGTCCTTAATGATACGAGCTGCCCTGGTTTTACATCTCCTGGTGTAGATGTCCTGCATGGAGGGGAGAGTTAACCTGCAGCAGCGTTCAGCAGCCCGGATCACTCTCTGGAGGGCTTTCCTGTCCTGTACACAGCTATTCCCAAACCAGGATGAAATGTTCTGTGTTAGGATGCTCTCAACAGCACCCGAGTAGAAAGCCTTAAGGACAGCAGGGGAAACCCCAAACTTCCTCAACTGCCTCAGGTGGTACAGACGCTGCTTTGCCCTTTTCGTCTGAGCACAGATATGCTCAGTCCAAGTCAGATCCTCGGAGATGTGGACGCCCAAGTACTTGAAGCTGCTCACTCTCTCCACTGGAGCTCCATTGATGATGAGGGGTTTGTGGTCCAGTTGTCCCCTTCTGAAGTCCACCACCAGCTCCTTCGTCTTACTGACGTTCAGTCGGAGGCAGTTTTCTTCACACCATAGTGCCAGGTTCTCCACTTCATCTATGTAGGCCGACTCATCGTTGTTGGAGATGAAGCCCAGCACCACCGTATCGTCAGCAAACTTAACGATGGTGTTGGAGTCGAACATGGCCACACAGTCTGAAGTGTAGAGAGAGTATAGCAGTGGAGAGAGAACACATCCCTGTGGAGCACCTGTGTTGATGGTGATGCTGCTGGAGAAGCACTTGCCCACTCTCACCGCTTGAGATCTGTCCGAGAGGAAGTCCAACACCCAGGTACACAAGCGTTTGTTAAGTCCTAGATCTCTCAGCTTTGTGAACAGTCTGTTAGGCACTATTGTGTTGAAAGCAGAGCTGTAATCTATAAAAAGCAATCTCACATAGTTACCTTGCATCTTGTCCACGTGGCTGAGAGTGGTGTGCAGAACATGGGAGATGGCATCCTCTGTGGATCTGTTGGGGCGGTAGGCGAACTGAAGTGGATCTATGGAGCTGGGGATGGAGGAGGAGATGATGTTTTTTAGCAGACCCTCAAATACCTTCATGACCATCGATGTCAGTGCAACAGGCCGGTAGTCATTCAGGCATGAGGGTTTGTTGGTCTTGGGCACGGGGACAATGGTGGATCTCTTGAAACACGCCGGGACCACAGACTTCGCCAGGGACTCATTAAAGATACAGGTGAACACACCTGACAGCTGGTCAGCGCAGCAGCGCAGCAGGCGCCCAGAGATGCCATCTGGACCCGCCGCTTTCCTGGTGTTCACCCTCCTCAGCGCCGTGCGAACGTCGTGCTCTGCGATGCTGATGACGCAATCCTCGCTGATGACGTCATCACTCTCAGTCAGCAGGCTGCTAGCATTAGCCGCCTGGCTAACCTCGAACCGGGCGAAGAATGCGTTCAGCTCGTTGGCGAATGCAGAGTCGGCGACGATCGTCGTGGTGTCTTTGGCAACCTTGTAGTCCGTGATTGTGCGTAATCCGTGCCACATGCGGCGTGTGTCACCCTGATGGAAGTGTGATTCAGTTCGCTGTCGGAACCGCCCCTTAGCTTCCCTCACCGCTCGCCTGACGCTATAAGAAGCCGCTTTGTATGCGCTCATATCGCCGCTAATGAGTGCGGCATTATAAGCAGCGGTCCGGGCATTCACAGCATCGCGGATCGATCGGTCTACCCAAGGCTTCTGGTTCGGAAACGATTTGAACCTCACTGTCGGGACAACTTCATTTACGAGCGTGCTAACGAAGCTAACTGCTACATCCGCAAACTCGTTGATGTCTACTGCGCAGGCTCGGAACATGTCCCAATCTACGTCATCGAGCGCGTCCTGTAGCGTAGCTTCTGATTGGGCAGACCAGCGTTGCACCTCCCTCATGACCGGAGCTTCACGACGAAAGCTTTGTTGATATTCCGGTATGAGGAAAATGGCGTTGTGGTCTGATTTCCCGAATGCTGGATGTGAAACAGCTTTGTAGCCCCGCTTGTATGGTGTGTAACAGTGGTCCAGAATGTTGAGTCCCCTTGTCGGACATGTAACATGTTGGTGAAAGTTTGGCATAACCTGTCTGAGGTTCGCTTTATTAAAGTCACCTGCTACAATGTGCGCTGCGTCCGGGTGTTTGTTTTGGAACTCACTCAGCACATCATGTAGTTCAGACAGAGCAGTGCCTGTATCCGCGTGGGGTGGGATGTAGACCGCCGTGGCAATGACCGAGGTGAACTCGCGAGGCAGGTAGAAAGGACGACATTTAACACTCAGATATTCCAAATGAGGCGAGCAGCTACTGGAGAGAATGGAAACACTCCTGGCATCGCACCACTTCTTGTTGACCATGAAGCACACACCTCCACCTTTAGCTTTGTTAGACTCTGCCGTCCTGTCCATGCGGAACACAGAGAATGAGTCCGATGGGGTTACGACTCGGTCCGGCACAATGGGGGTCAGCCATGTTTCTGTAAAGCACAGAAGATTACAATCCCTGATATCTCGCTGGAAAGTAACTCTGGCTCTGAGGTCGTCAAGCTTATTCTCCAGTGACTGTACATTAGCCAGCAGGATACTCGGCAGAGGGGTGCGATGAGCTTGTTCTCTCATTCTGTTACGGACGCCGCCGCGTTTCCCTCGACGCTTCTTTGTTCTTCGCCGCGGGTTAGCGTCCCGTCCATTGTTGTTGTCGTCTGAGCAGCGTAGTATCTCAGAGGGCCACGACGGGTCAGGCTTAAAGGTGGTATAAGTAAGCGCCGAAATCTGAATTCCTATATCCAGTAGTGTTCTACTGTCATAGGTCACTAAACCTGAAGTACTCTTAGCGAATGAAAGTAAAATAAATAAAGAAAGAAGGAAAAAAACGCACAGTTTGTACGGAGCGATCAGGAAGGCGTCTGGACGTGGCCGCGCCATCGCGAAAAACCGATATATATATATATATATATATATATATATATATATATATATATATAATTTTTTTTTTATTTTTTTTTTTTTTTTAAGCATCATGGCAAATCTCTCGTAGTCAATTTTTTTACCTGTTTTAAACACATGTAACACACATGCATACACATTTTTATAGAAATGCACTTAGTTAATTTAATTTGCCTTACATTGTTGAATGAGGATGGGTTCCAAAACCAAAAATCAACATTGATTCAATGTTTGTCTTTTCAACACAGAAAAGCATTGAATTATCAACATTGATTCAACATTATTTAGCATTGAAAAATCAACCTCAACCAAAATGATGATTCTGATGAAATTTCAACATTGAATCAATGTCACCTTGCTATCTGGGTAGTCATTTCTTTCAGGGAAGACCCTGCATTTTTCAACAAGATAATGCCAGACCACATTCTGCATCAATCACAACATCATGGCTGCGTAGGAGAAGGATCCGGGTACTGAAATGGCAAGTCTGCAGTCCAGATCGTTCCCCTATAGAGAACATTTGGCGCATCATAAAGAGGAAGGTGCGACAAAGAAGGCCCAAGACGATTGAACAGTTAGAGGCCTGTATTAGACAAAAATGGGAGAGCATTCCTATTTCTAAACTTGAGAAACTGGTCTCCTCGGTCCCCAGACGTCTGTTGAGTGTTGTAAGAAGAAGGGGAGATGCCACACAGTGGTGAAAATGGCCTTGTCCCAACTTTTTTGGGATTTGTTTACACCATGACATTTTGATTCACCATATTTTTCCCTTAAAATGATACATTTTCTCAGTTTAAACTTTTGTTCCGTGATTTATGTTCTATTCTGAATAAAATATTGACATTTGCCATCTCCACATCATTGCATTCAGTTTTTATTCACAATTTGTTTAGTGTCCCAACTTTTTTGGAATCCGGTTTGTGTATATATATATATATATATATATATATATATATATATATATATATATATATATATATATATATATAAACGTGATTATAGAAAATGTCTGTCCTGTAAACTTGTCCTGATAGTGAATAATCCTAATTTCTAAACCTCAACAGAGTTCACAGTCCAATAAAGTGGAAAATACCTCTGAGACAAAATGGGGACAAAACCGGGATTCCCCTTGTGATTTCAACGCACAGAGAAAACATACAGTATCTCACGTGCGAGATTCATTTCTTTAGGCGCGATTACGGTTTTTGGCCACACGATGGCAGTGTGGGGAAAGGGGACAGATTTAGTCAAGTAGATTGACACAAATGTACAGCTTTACACTGTACATTTGTGTCAAAGATGTACAAGAGTCACAACAAATCGGACTTATGAATGTGCACCTGGAATGGAACTTTTTCTTAAGTCTGGGACTACCTGTAATGTAACATTATATCAAACTAAATTGTTAGTATTTCAAATAGCATGGAAAGAGAGCATCCTGAACTATAGGAAAGCTCTTAGTGTAGCTAGATCAACATATCTCTCCACTCTTATAGAAGAAAATAAAAATAATCCTAGATTTTTATTTAATACTGTAGCCAAATTAACCAGAAATAAGACCACTACAGAAATCTCCACAACAACATCATGCAATAGTGAGGACTTCATGAACTTTTTTAATAATAAAATTGTAAATATCAGGCATAAAATTGAGGCGTTGAAACTGAACAATATAATTGATACAGATGTTAACCTAGCCATGTCAGATTCAAACCTAGAATACTTTACTCCCCTTGAAGAGAATGAACTAATTTCACTCATCTCTTCTGCAAATTCATCAACCTGTATATTAGATCCTATACCGACACATTTTCTTAAACAGATAGTACCAGTAATAACTGAACCGCTGTTGAGAATAATTAATTCCTCACTCAGCATTGGTTATGTTCCAAAATCTTTTAAATTAGCAGTTATCAAACCAATAATTAAGAAACCTGACCTCGACCCCTGTCAGCTGTCCAATTACAGGCCAATATCAAACCTCCCCTTTATCTCTAAGATTCTGGAAAAGATAGTAGTGGAGCAGCTATGCTCATATCTACATAGAAATGGCATACATGAACTGTATCAGTCAGGATTTAGGCCTCATCAGAGCACAGAAACAGCACTTGTTAAAGTAGTAAATGACCTCCTATTGGCCTCTGATCAGGGTTGTGTAACTATGCTTGTATTACTCGACCTCAGTGCAGCTTTTGACACCATTGATCATGCTATTCTTCTTCACAGATTAGAAAATGTAGTAGGAATTAAGGGTACAGCCCTCTCCTGGCTCAGATCCTATTTGACCGATCATTATCAGTATGTTGACTTAAATGGTGATTATTCTGCATGTTCTCTAGTGGAGGTTGGCGTTCCACAGGGTTCAGTTTTAGGCCCACTGCTTTTTTCCCTTTACATGCTTCCTCTGGGCAACATAATCCGTAAGCATGGTATTAGTTTTCATTGTTATGCTGACGACACACAGCTATACGTCTCAACAAAACCTGGTGAGAAAAACCATCTTACTAAAGTTGAGCAATGTGTGCAGGACATAAGAAATTGGATGCTAATTAACTTCCTTCTGCTTAATCCGGGTAAGACAGAAGTTTTAGTCATAGGACCGCATACAGCTAGAAGTAAAATCTTAGTTCACACCGTAACTTTAGATGGCCTTTCTGTTCCATCAAGTGCAACAGTAAAAGACCTCGGCGTGATTATAGATTCCAGCCTTTCATTTGAAGCTCATGTAGATAATATCACCAGGATAGCATTCTTTCACCTCAGAAATATTGTCAAGATAAGAAATATATTGTCGCTAAATGATGCAGAAAAACTAGTTCATGCTTTTATCACTTCTAGGTTGGACTATTGTAATGCCTTACTGTCTGGTTGTTCAGTTAGGTGCATAAACAAGCTTCAGCTAGTCCAGAATGCAGCAGCGAGAGTCCTCACTAGAACCAGTAGATATGAGCACATCACCCCTATCCTATCTTCACTACATTGGCTCCCTGTGAAATTTCGCATTGATTTTAAAATACTACTCTTGACATATAAAGCATTAAATGGTCTCGCGCCGCAGTATCTGAGCGAACTACTCTAGTGTCTTACGATCCGCCACGCCTACTTCGGTCAAAGGATGCAGGTTGCTTGTCAGTACCGCGTATTATGAAAACTACAGCTGGGGGCAGAGCTTTTTCTTACAAAGCCCCAAAATTATGGAATAGTCTTCCAAATAGTGTTCGGGACTCAGACACAGTCTCAGTGTTTAAGTCTAGGCTAAAAACCTATTTATTTAGCCAAGCATTTTTACAAATAGATTTGGTAAAGGAGCAGATCTGGGGGACTCATGGACGTTGAGTATTATGGTGAACTGGTATTGTAAGTGCCATATCGCACTTTTTATGAATTTGTTGTTGTGTTTATTTTATTTTATTTTACTTGCTGTTATTTCATTTATTCTACCTTGTTCTATTCATTAGTAAAGCATTAAGCATTAAGTTTGTTACATAAGCCATAAGCTTTAAATCTCTTAGTTATGCATCATAAGTTGATAATCGTAGGTTGGTCTGTGATGTCATTCTACTATTACATACATTTGTGTGACTGTGATATGCTAGAAAGCTCAGTATAGATTTGGAAGGCTACGGAAACACAAGCTTTAGACCGTCAGCTAATGAGAGCTCCCGGTAAGCTAGAAATGTAAAATACAGCAACGAGGTTGTTGTAACCGTAAGCTAACGTAAGCTGGGAAAGTAAGAAACAACAAGAGTGTTGTTAGATACCCAAGCCAAGATTGTAATCTACAAGATACAGCAAACAGGTTGTTGTAAAACTCAGAGATTTGCAAGATGCAGCAACTGGTGTCTGTAATAACAGTGGATTTACTCAAGACGACTGTATGAAGTGTTGATTCTTTGATGCTGACAAATAAACGACAAAAGACAAAGAGATCGGACTTCTGTCATGTGAGTGAAACTTTAAGACATTAGCTACGCGTCAAAACTAGTGAAATAAGCCAACCGCATCTACAAAAGTCTAAAGCTTTTCCGCTGTTTGAACGAAAACAAGTGAACAATGAAATGGAAAGTGAAAGAGAATAGCCGTCGAACTTCACCATGCCGAACAATGAGGACAACGCTCCCAGCACTTGGCTGGGGAGCCTAACGGCGCTTCACGAGATGAACAGAAAGAACCTCAACGAGGCGCTGGATGCAAGAAAAGGCAAGCGAATTCGACTGAATGTAACGTCTACTGCATTAAAGACACCCATGAACTATGCACGTAAGTTAGACATAATTGAAGCTGAGTACAAACCCAAATACGGGAAGCTGAGAGAGGTCTTCATGAGAAGTAACGTTGATGTGCTTGTGTACACTCATAAAGACGAACACAAACGCGATCAGGTCGCCTGCGGCGCACCTGAGGCTCAAAGCCGCACATTCATGCCTAAGGTGAATCGCTGGATAGCGGACACCAAGGACACCAAGGGCCACTCTATGACGTCGCGAACACGCGAAGATGTCTCGCCGGGCGACAGAGTGTCACAGACAACGGCAGCATCCAAAAGGTCTGTAACTTCTATATCATCCTCAGCCCTAATAAAGAAAGCGGAAGCCAACAGAGCAGCCTTGTTGATTAAAGCAGCAGCCTTAGCAGAACGGCGGGCGTTAGAACAGAAGGAAGCACAATTAAAGGCAAAAGAAGCAGAATTAAAGGCTGAGGCAGAGCAACTAAAAGCTGATAAAGAAAAGTTGGAATTAGAAACTGCGCTCGCAATTGTCGACGCTGAATTACAGGTTTATCAGAGTTGTAAAAAACGACAGCCTGCATCAAAGAGCGGAGTCATCGACCCGAGCTGCACACGCTCGAGCAGCCCGCCTTGGACGGGCCACAAACCTGAATACGACAGCTGCCGAAAGCCGGTAAAAGAGAGCACAGTCAACGAACCAAGTAGCGCATGCGCTCCCAGACTGGAAACCAAAACGGTGCTTGCTATGCATGATGCCAAATTAAGAGTGCTTCAACGTCAAGATCGCAAATACGACAGCCGATCGCCCAAGAGCAAGAGTGCACTCATTGAATCGAGCAGCGCGCGCCCGAGCAGCGCGCACTTTCACCTCTCCAACTCAACATGCAACAGCCGAGCGCAGCCTGCGAACGAGAGTGCGGTCACTGAATTGAGCAACGCGCACCTGAGCAGCGCACACTCTACGGACTTGGACGCCGCAATCAGCGACGGAAAACCCTGTCACACATCCCTTCAAGGACCCAAACAAACGGGCCAAGGAAAACCCAGGGTCAGCGTCGCAACCGAGGACGGACAGGTTGGTAAAATTCACAAAGACTTGATTACAATGAAGAATGCCGGTACATTACCTGTCAGCGCTTTCACAAAACCGTGCGCACATTGCAAAGGGGAGCATATCTTAGACGATTGCTTCCAATTTAATGATAAGACACACAAAGACAAAGTAGAATTCTTAAAAGGAAACGGATTCTGTTTCGGATGTTTAACAAAGGGTCATTTGTGGAAAGACTGCACCAAAAAAATTACATGTTCATTGTGTTCAAAGCCACATCCAAGCATGCTACACATAGCAGTGCCAGACACGGTGCAGTCAGCTACGAGCTCCCGTGGAAACGAAACTGAAAGTGGCACAACAAATACACCACCTGCTGAGAGTCACGAATCAAATGCGCTCACTGGGGCTGGAGGTAATTGCATCCTCCCCATTGTGCCCGTTAAAATAAAGTCCAAGAAAAAGGACACAGTAGAAGCCATGTACTATCACGTGAAAGTCCCCGAGAAGGACACTGATCTGCTGCGCTTCCTATGGTGGCCGAATGGAGATGTGAACCAAGACTTAGTTGAAAATAAAATGGTAGTTCATCTGTTCGGTGTAAAATTGTTGCCTAGTGGTGCTAACTTCGCCCTCAGAAAGACAGCAGAAGAAAACCGCAGCAATGCATCTGCTGTGGCAGTTAACACAGTGCTTAAAAACTTTCATGTAGACGACTGCCTGAAATCTGTTTCGAGTCATGACCAAGCAGTCGCCCTATACAATGATCTCACAAGTCTCTGTACAAGTGGAGGGTCTAACCTCACTAAATGGGCAAGCAACAGCCGTGCCCTACTGACTGTCATTCCCGAGAGTGAAAGGATCAAAGACATGAGAAACTTAGACTTGAGTAACGATGCACTGCCCATAGAGAGAGCTCTGGGGGTGCTGTGGTGCATTAACTCAGACATGTTCAAGTTTAAGATTAGCTTAAAGGAACGACCTGTGACAAGAAGAGGAATTCTGTCAATCACTAGCTCAACATACGACCCGTTAGGCTTTCTCCCACCTGCCATACTGCCAGCTACAATCCTAATGCAACAGTTATGTAAAGAAAAACTTGCCTGGGATGATGACATTCCCGAGCAGTTTGCAACGGTGTGGAAAACCTGGCTGCAAGAGCTGCACAGACTGTCCGAGTTCAGCATAGCAAGGTCCATAAAACCAGCCGACTTCGGAGTTACAGCTACAGCACAACTCCATCACTTCTCGGATGCAAGTGAAATGGGATACGGAGCTGTCTCATACCTCAGGTTAGTAAACGCTGATGCACTTACACATTGTGCATTCATGATGGGGAATTCCCGTGTAGCACCCCTGAAACAAACCACCATTCCACGAATGGAACTGACTGCGGCAGTGGTCGCTGTAAAAAATGACAAAATGTTGAAAGAACAGCTAGAATTGAAATTGCTGGACTCTATGTTCTGGACTGACAGTACAACTGTTTTGAGATACATTGATAACGAAACACTTCGTTTTAAAACCTTCGTGGCCAACAGAATCGCCATTATAAGAGAGTCAACCAAGTCACAGCAATGGAGGTACGTTAATACCTCACAAAACCCAGCTGATTCTGCCTCCAGGGGGGTATCCTGTGAAAAGTTCATGAAAAATGTCAACTGGATCCAAGGTCCCTCCCTTCTCAAAGAAGCAGAGTGCAAATGGCCTAAAAATATTCATGACACATCAATAAAAGAAAATTTTGATGAAAATGCTGATGAAGTTAAGCTCTCAGCTTTAATGAATATTGTGAGCATTACAAAATGCACAGACACAGACGCAGTGAGTAAACTGATTAATCATCACTCTGACTGGCACAAGTTAAAAAGATCCGTTGCCTGGATCCTTCGCACCAGAGACATGCTGAAACAAAAAACAGAAAGGGTTAAAACACAAGCAGATGACCCAAAGACAGAAAATCACAAGTCTCTAAAAGCGCAAGACCTAACAAGAGCAGAAAACGACATCATTAAGTTCACTCAAAGACAAAATTTTAAGGAAGAACTTCTCACGTTGCAAAAGGGTAAAGCAGCAGCAGAATTCAAACAGGGAATTCGCACACAGCAAAAACGAAAGGCAACTGTGAAAAGAAACAGCTGCTCGCCCAAACTGAAACCTCCGACACCAAACTACCTGCTGCTGATGAAAAAACAGCCAAACCTGCCACCTGGATTTGTCATCTATGCACGTCGCAGGGAGAAGCAGATCCAGCATCGATCAGACCTGCTCTGGAAGCGATGGGTACGTGAATACTTGCCCTTGCTCCAGGGGCGGCAAAAGTGGTTTCAAAACAAAAAAAACCTTTCGATTGGAGACATAGTTTTAATAACTGATGAGTCATCTCCAAGAAATTCATGGGTCATGAGAAGAATCACGAAAGTGTTCCCCAACAAAGGGGGACTGGTGAAACGTGTGTTAGTTAAAACTAAGACCAACACTCTGGAAAGACCCATCGACAAGCTGTGCCTCACATGTGAAATGGACTGTTAAATGTGTGGTAATATGTTATGAAATTTGATATGCAAATGTAAACACCTGAGATAAATATTACACACTTAAAAGATTTAAAACGTTTTAGAAGGTTAAGAATGTTTGATTTCATTGCTTTATCAAAAAAAAAAAAAAAAAAAACACAAAATTGTAATTGTCAGTCTCCATGCCTGTCAATTAGGGGCTGGAATGTAAGTGCCATATCGCACTTTTTATGAATTTGTTGTTGTGTTTATTTTATTTTATTTTACTTGCTGTTATTTCATTTATTCTACCTTGTTCTATTCATTAGTAAAGCATTAAGCATTAAGTTTGTTACATAAGCCATAAGCTTTAAATCTCTTAGTTATGCATCATAAGTTGATAATCGTAGGTTGGTCTGTGATGTCATTCTACTATTACATGCATTTGTGTGACTGTGATATGCTAGAAAGCTCAGTATAGATTTGGAAGGCTACGGAAACACAAGCTTTAGACCGTCAGCTAATGAGAGCTCCCGGTAAGCTAGAAATGTAAAATACAGCAACGAGGTTGTTGTAACCGTAAGCTAACGTAAGCTGGGAAAGTAAGAAACAACAAGAGTGTTGTTAGATACCCAAGCCAAGATTGTAATCTACAAGATACAGCAAACAGGTTGTTGTAAAACTCAGAGATTTGCAAGATGCAGCAACTGGTGTCTGTAATAACAGTGGATTTACTCAAGACGACTGTATGAAGTGTTGATTCTTTGATGCTGACAAATAAACGACAAAAGACAAAGAGATCGGACTTCTGTCATGTGAGTGAAACTTTAAGACATTAGCTACACGTCAAAACTAGTGAAATAAGCCAACCGCATCTACAGGTATGTTTAGATGCTGTCTTCCTCAGTCTCATTTGATCACTCAGGTTTGTTGACGGTGAGGTGATTGTTTGCTTTACATCTCAGGGAGCTCTCATGTTTGTGTTTCCTTCTGGCTCTCCCTGTTAGTTATGCTGTCATAGTTATTCCCGCCGGAGTCCCTGCATGCACTCTACAGTAAATATGCATTCACATTATACATTGTGACTGTGACCATACCTAATTGCAATCTCTCCTCCTCTTCTCTTTCTCCCCTTCTTTCTCTTTCTCTCTCTCTCTCTGTCGAGCTACACATGTCGTTCCTGAGCTGCCAGTGATCCAGACTCCCTCTGCTCTCCGGATCTGTCTGATCCATCCTGGTGCCCCGTTTCTGGTTGGAGGTCTCGTCGCATGGATGCCCCGTGTGTCTCTTTGGGATGCGTCTGGTGTCTGGGGATGATTCTATCTACTTAGAAGATGGTTCTGGCCTTGACTGGTGTTGTCAGCTGTTTCTCTGAGGACTTGACAATTCGATAGTTCAGGACTGGAACTTTCTACAAGTCTATCTGAGTCTCCAATAACTACTGGACTCCATTTTACATCAACTATTATAACATCAATTAACATCAACTATTATAGCTGAACCTAACACTGTATAAATGCAGATCATTTCCTGCTATCTGTTTCATCCAGATGAGGATGGGTTCCCTGTTGAGTCCTCTCAAGGTTTCTTCCTATTACCATCTCAGGGAGTTTTTCCTTGCCACTGTCGCCCTCGGGCTTGCTCACCAGGGACTATCTGAACATTTTGATTCATACACATTCACATTCCATACAAACTTAAATAATTCTTTTGATTGTGTAAAGCTGTTTTGAGACAATGTCAATTGTTAAAAGCGCTATACAAATAAAACTGAATTGAATTGAATTGAATTGAATATCATATATCATCATATCATATATTATATTCTCAATATTTTCATTCTCTATTTGGTCTCAGTAAAGCATGTTTTGTGACAGAAATCTGAGTGACCAGGTGTCAATAGGTCTTGCATATTCATGAAGAGTGATGGATTAATCAGTGAAACAGAGGCTCTGCTGAAAAAAACTTTTGCTATGGGCACACACCCAAGACTTTCATGAACTCAGATCTGTGTTTAAAACAATCTGCAAGGTTTGTTTATTCTCCATTTTCACTGTGTTTTTGATAGACTTTGAAATTGTATTTTCTTGTATGTGAACTTTGACATAAGTTTAAAAGTCATACATAAAACCTAATGTATTGTATTACTTTAGCTACACCATTGATAAAGATTAAAAATTTACACAAATTTGGAAAGAGCTCTGACTCACTGCATTAGAAAGGACTCAGACCACAGAGGGTTATAAGACACGAACATGAAGTATTAAGATAAGGACTACAAGTAATTTCTTATTATTTAAGAGATATATGCTATTTAGGGACTAAAGAAAATTAAAGGTAAAAAATAGAAGCTGGATTCAGATTTTATTTTAATTATTATTATTGTTTATGGTTCCACAGCAACAACACGGCAGATGCGCCTGTGATTCAGTGCATTACCGGCACCTACTGGGTTGGAACGTGGAACTGCAGATGTGCCTTTCTGTTAGTCGGTTTATATGCTCATGCATGGGCTGATGCCGATTATTGAAAAATTGGAAGTCTAATCAGTCAACCTCTGGTGATTAGTGTATTTTTTCGTCTCTTGTTATCACTTTACCCCTGCACCTCATTCCTCAATTATTTAATCTTTCTCTCAGCAATATACTGTATTTATACTCAGTGCCAGAGAAAGTATTTTTATTTGATTTGATTTATTTTGAAAAACTGATTTGAGATGATCCAATCAAATGTAATAATATATCTGCTGTCAGTGTATACTTTGTTCTCTTTTGAAAAAAAATTTCATTTGTTTTTAAAAAATACATATATAAAGAAACTTGCTCTCTATTAAATCATTCATTACATACCCTGGCCTATGACATACACTAAATTTTTCTCCCGCTCACATAAATGTTCACTTTGTCCGGTCTTCCTGTCAGCATCCTCTGCTTTATATTTTGCTTATGATTTAATATTTACTTTTTTTTGCACAGTGACATTTGTAGGAGGAATTTTTATGTTGTGTTTACTGCTCTGGGCGTGGGCTTAGATCACGAACTAGTGGTCTAGAGTATAAGGTGGTATTGAGCGGAGGGCGCATGTTGGGGGCCATGATTATTGGAGACACAGACCTTGAAGAGCTCTTTGAGGATTATATCCTCAAACAGATGGATCTGTCCTCATAGGGCAAGGAGTTGCTTAACCCTGACATTGACATCGAGGGCTACTTTGCTGCTGAGGATCCTACAGATTGAAGTTCAGCTTTTAACATCATAACAGATCTTATACATTACACAGGATAAAGGATGTCTAACAAAATGTCATTCATAAGAAGTGCAATCGTTTAAAAATGTCTGTATATGGGTTATTCAGCGCTGGAATATAGTTAAAAAGAATTGTTAAAAGGTAATAATTGCAGGTGTTATGTTTTTTTTTAATGATTCTTCGTCCCACATTGTTTACGGATGAATGGTCAGAGACAGATGCACTTATATTATTTTCTAATCATTTATATTCAAGTATTAAAAAAGAAAGTTGCAACTGTTAGCTGCTTATTTGGATCTTTGTAAATATGAAATCTAATTATTTAATCATTTATCTAGTTAAAAAATAAGGAATAAATCTAAATTATTAGTTTTTCATGAAAGCAAATAATAATAATAATAGGTGACACGTTGGTGTAGTGGTTAGCACTGTCGCCTTGCACCTCCAGGGTCCGGGTTCAATTCCCGGGCAGGCTCGATTCTCGTCTCTGTGTGCATGGAGTTTGCATGTTCTCCTCGTGCTTGGTGGGTTTCCTCCGGGTACTCCGGTTTCCTCCCACAGTACAAAGATTTGCAGGTTAGGTTAACTGCCGTTCCCAAATTGCCAGTAGTGTGTGAATGAGTGTGTGTATGTGTGTGCCCTGCGATGGATTGGCACCCTGTCCAGGGCGTACTCTGCCTCGTGCTCTTAGGCTCCAGGTCCCCGCGACCCTGAGTACAGGATAAAGCGGTATAGAAGAGATGAAGATAATAATAATAATAATTAAGCTAAATGACCAAATTTAGTTCTTACCTTCTATATCCAAAAATCAACAGACCAGTAATGTTTCTGTGTCTTCTGAATATTTTCTCACCCTATTACCCACCATACTCCAGCACGTACTCCGGATATATCTGGTTAGAATTAAAGATAACAAAAGTCCTGGGATATAAAGTATCGTCAACACAGCTGTCATGTATATTTTCAATTTGATCACCATCAGGTTTGCAATAACTCTGTTGCCCAGTTGTGTATTTCCCAACAATCACACGAGCAAGGAACATAATTCGTGTTTCATTTGTGTGTGTCCCTGGCTTCGGAACCTGCTGTACATGTCAGCGTAGGCTGCATGTATGGAAAAGTATGTACCTAAAAGAAAATTAATAACTTTTGTAATCAACTGGATGTGGTATAAGGACAAGAAAATATCAAACCCAACTTACCTTTGCCATGGAGGTGACCATATCTTACTGACTCCGATATTCTGCAGTCAAAATTGTACAAGCAAATACTATCCACATAGTTCTTGCCTGTTCCATGGAAGAGCATTCGTTCTTCAATGTCTGACTGACCTTTTATCCTCATCAGCTGGGATTTTTTCCTAAAAAGAGTAAGGGTGAATACATTGAGAACACTGAATGAATACACTGGTAAAATATTTCAACATTTCAGACTGTTTGTCTCTGTATAATGTATAATGCATAATGTATATACATCTGTGGTTTCTATCGTACGCTAAGCTGATGATAACATAATGGTCCTATAAACGCTGTTTATTATTAATAGATTTTTTTATTTGTTTGTTTAGCCTGTTATTTTGCTCTGCCTTGTGTTAGAAACTAGTTACTGTAGTTTTGTAGCCCACAATAGCTATGAGCAGAGCAACTCAGATGGCTCAGAGGTGTTGGTTAAAAGGACATTATACTGTATTATCAGATGTGTTTTATTGCTGAAAGTGCTTTCGTGATTGGCTTTGAATGTAGGTTTTGGCAGGCAGCTCCTCCCCGCTTTTTCCAGTACTGCGGACTGTATTGGCCTACTTTCACCCATGCATGCTGTTGAAAAACAGTTCTCTCTACTAACTTGCACACTTTTAGAATTGTTGAATTGAGAGCATGAAATGTGCATGGTGTTTGTGCTTCAGGATCTGAATTAAGAAACACTCTTATAAAATAGTAGAACATAATACAAATAATCAAAGTCTGTTTATAAACAAGTATGTGAAAATCTGACTGATATTGTACCTACCTACAGTACAACTCCCAGAGGTCAACATTCTGTATTCTGTAGATATATTTCAGAGGTTCATGCAGAAGACCAATTTCTCGCACATACCTTTCTACTTCCTCAAACTCACTTGTTCGCCTGTCCACAGTAAAAGCCTCAAAAAGAAGGGAGATAATGGATTAATGATTTTAAAGAATTAAAAAAAAAGTATTAAAGCAGGCATTATGATCACACAGCATTAATACTGCAATGGCTAATAAGTAGTTACCATTGCAAAATTATATACTGTAAAATACACTGCCAAGCCAAAAAAAAAAAAAAGGAAGACAGTTTAATATTTTATTGGACTGTCTTTTGCTTTGATTATGGCACACGTTTGTTGTAGCATCATTCCGATAAGCTAATGTGATGTCACAACATTTATTTCTGTCCAGAGATGCATTAACTTTTCGGAGTTGGAGCGCTGTGTAAAGTCTCATCCAGCACATCCCAAAGATGCTTCCTGAACAGCAAACTAACAGGAACACATACTGTAAAGAGGGAACCACTACTGTAGAGTGTTGGGGATTATGCGGAAGCTTGCAGAGCGTTTGTACGATAAACCACATTTACAGAGGAGCGAGAAAGAGATTTGCTTGTTCACAATTAGCAAGAGTGAATGAAACCCAAAAAACACACGTAATTTATCTGCTTGACATGGACAAGTATTTCCCAACTTTTTCCTGTATACAGTGTCACAGGGGGGCCTGGAGCCTATTCCAGGAGACTTAGGAGACACAAGGCAGGTTATACTGTACTCTGGACTGGGTGCTGATGCATTGCAGGGCACACACACATTAAGGGCAATTTGGAAACACCAATTAATTCCTAATTCGCATGTCTTGGAATGTGGGAGGAAAACCACCAAGCACAGGGCAATGCAGGCAAACCCAAAGCAGGAATTGAACCCCGAACCCTGAATATGCAAGGCAACAGTACTAACCACTACACCACTTCCTGAACTATTCTGGAATATGCTTGTGCCATCAGGGAACATTTAAAAAAATCAATTCATGTGGAAAAAAATGGTTATTCTGTATATTCATGTAGTCAGCTGACCACATTTTTTAAACACATAACATTGCTGAACCCAGATATGACCAACAGAATCAACCCCAGATCATAACACTGCTCCACAGGCTTCTACGGTATGTAATATAGGCATTATGGCCGCTTCACTTCCACCTCTTCCTATCCTATGTGCCCATCACTCTGGAACAGGGTGAATCTGGACTCATCAAACCACATGACATTTCTACAGTGATCCATAATCCTAGCAAATTGAAGTTTTGTTTTCCTATTAGCCTTAGTTATGACGTTACACAGCTGATTATTCCCAGTTCCTTGAGTTCTCTTCACCTTGTGCATGTGTAAATGCTGATACTTTCTTTATTTAATATAGCCATGAGTTTGACTATGATTTGATTTCAGCAAACATTTAAGTAATCTTCCATCACACTACATTTCTTCCTTAAAAATGATGCCTCAAACATTATCCTTTCAGGTTTTAATAATGTGTTGGGCAGCTCCATCATAATTTTAAGCTGTACCTTATAAGGTGTTTTATCGTCCATCTTCTCCCAGTGAGCAGGTACAGATGGAACCTGGTCTGCACATTTGCATCTATTTCATTAGAAAAACAGCAGTTTCACTTTCATTTCACAATAAAGGTAACACACAAGATGAACTCATCAAGCAAGCAAGAGTAGGCAAGCTTTAGTTAAAAGAAAATGTAAATGCACACACCTGATCTTATGCTTAGAGAATAAAGAACGTTTTAATTTTTGTGTCTGTCCTGTCCTTAGGTTGGTCTTCTGGAACCCTGATTTTATTAAATTTAAATGTTATTATTCTTTTTAAAAGTCATGTATTGATTTAGCATAACTCTAAGAGCTACAATTTATTCTTAAACATATTTATGGTCCACAAAAGTACTTTTAAGTATCAACCCGAGAAGTGACATTACCACAAAAATCTATTTTGAAGATCTCTGCTGCTGTGTTGATGTTAATAATTCCATATGGGTTTTTAGCGAAAAACATTTCCAGTTCTGAGCTGCTGATGGGGATCACTGGATCATCCTGTAAAGGATTTTTTTTTTCATGAAAGCAGCTAGGCAATAGATTTGGAATAGTAATAAAATGAGACAATACCTCAGTTCTGTGCCAAACGCCACTCTCTGCTTCATAGAACCAGTACCAAGGATAATTAGAAGTGTCTCCAGGGTCAGTGTCATCATCCTGTCCACCACAACCAGCAAACATTATGGTGTTAAATAATTAAAATACCCTATAAAATTTGAGGTAGCACTCTAAACTTTCTGCAGTTAGTTAAGTTTAACTGGTCCAGGTGACAAGGAACAGACAACACTCCTTTACTGACATCACTGATAGGAGGGAACATTTATTGCAGACAAGAGGTGTGTTCGAGCTCATGCTGTGCTGTGCAGACCGATCGGCGAGATTAGCCGAAAGCAGTCTTGGAGGAGCTGAAAACGGAGGAGTAGAGCAGATAGTTCCAGGTGGTGCAGTTCCTATCCCAGAGGACCCAAATAACTTATCCATTTGCCGCAGAAAAAGCACAATGTAATACGAAAGTGACTTTGTAATAAGATGCAAAATTATCTTATACAGTGCAGTCTTAGACTTACTGTGTAGTACTCCCATGTTTGCTTTCCCTCCCCAGTTGCACGGCGGCGATCCTTAACTCTTTTGTACTGTAAGTAGTTAACATTTTTTAGTTGGTTAACTTTTTTCCAATTTTTTCCCTTGACAATGTGTATCTTTTTTGTGAAAAAGTAGTTTGTAACTTTTTATAAAAAGCAGTTTTGTTGCGGAAGTAGAGTTGCTGATAAGTTTTTGTAAGGTCCAAAAGTAGCAACGTCATTTTGTGTGTGATTTCTGAAAAAAAAATGTTTACCACTGCAAACACATGCATCTTTTTTCCAGTCTCAGGTGCCAAACCTTGTGTAGATGCAGTCATGTTATTTCACTAGTTAGCCCCTAATTGACAGGCAGGAAGACTGACAATTACAATTTTGTGTTTTTTTTTTTTTGTAATCATGAAATTAAACATTCTTAACCTTCAGAAATGTTTTAAAAAAAATTTTAGATCTGTAATATTTATCTCAGGTGTTTGTTTGCATATTAAATTTCATAACAGATTATAACACATTTCACATATGAGGCACAGCTTGTCAATGGGTCTTTCCAGGGTGTTGCTCTTAGTTTTGACTAACACACGTCTCACAAGTCCCCGTTTGTCGGGGAGCACTTTCGTGATTCGTCCGATAACCCATGAATTTCTTGGGGAAGACTCATCAATTATTAAGACTATGTCTCCAATCGAAAGGTTTTTTCTCTCTTGAAACCATTTTTGACGTTCCTGGAGCAAGGGCAAGTATTCACGCACCCATCGCTTCCAAAACAGATCTGATAGATACTGAATTTGCTTCCACCTGCGACGTGCATAGATGTCTTCCTTTTTGAAAAGTCCAGGGGGCAGGTTTGGCTGTTTTTTCATCAGCAGCAGGTGGTTTGGTGTCAGAGGTTCCAGATCTGTGGGATCTTCCGAGACAGTAGTAAGGGGTCGGTTATTCATTATCGCTTCTACCTCACACATGAATGTATGCAGGCTTTCATCAGTTAATGTTTGTTCTTTCAGTACTGATCTCAAGATTTTTCTAACTGACCTGATCTGTCTTTCCCATATTCCACCAAAGTGAGATCCAGAAGGCGGATTGAATGTCCTTTGAGTGAGGACGCTTTCAATTCGTGACTGAGTCCATTGCTGAATAGCCTCGCGCAGTTCAGTCTCAGCGCCTATGAAGTTTGTTCCATTGTCACTTCTCATAACTGACACCTGACCTCTCCTGCTTATAAAGCGTCGAATGACATTCACACAAGAGTCTGTGTCAAGCGAATGAGCGATTTCAATGTGCACGGCTCTTGTTGTCAGACAAGTGAAAAGTACGCCCTATCTTTTAACGTTACTTCTGCCACGTTTGACCTCGAAGGGTCCGAAGTAGTCTACTCCCACATTAGTAAAGGGTGGGTGGTCTGGTGTTATGACTTTGTAGTTCTGACATTTTTTGCTCACATGATTTAGCTCTAGACTTTCTGCATATCACACACCTGGAGAGAAACTGTCTTAAAAGTGAGTTACAGATGTCGCCATTAAAAACGCGCGTTTCGAGAAAAGGGATCCCGTGACTTGCCGCGGCTTTGCGCGGCTGCGTGCAGGAAGCTGTGAACATGCCCTTCATTACCTGTAGGGGGCAGTCGTGTTTCAGTCTGAAGTATTGTGTGTCTACTGAAGCCGAAAACGTGTGCAAATTAAACTGCGCATGCGTGTTTGGAGACGCTGTGCCCGCGCTGTGGATCAGTCGGTTGTGGATCATCACGGAGGTACAACACGGCGTGGCTGCAGCTGGAGTTTGTCGTGTTCGAGCTAAGTTTAGCTTTCTTTTTTGGATGTGATTCTCGCTTTCATGACTCCCAATTAATGTTCATCTTAATCTCAGGACGTACAATTAGCAATTTCAGTTTTTAATAGTGTGGAGATTCACAAAACACCGTTTTCGTGTAAAAACCTGAACCTACGGAGCCCCCCAGGGGTCCTGTGGTAAATAAATAAATAAATAAAATAATAACGAACCGAGCGCGCGGATTAATACACCGAGATGTGTGTTTCTTACCCCCACCCCGAGTGAAAACGGCGTGTTCAGACAAAGGCTTGCCAGTTAGATGCCATTTCTGAACAAACTGAGTCGTGTGTGTTAAAGCATTAAATGGTAAAAGAGCACTAGCAATAAACTTTTTTTTTTTCCTGAAGCCGAACTTTATTAATGAGTTACGAGTAAAGAACCTGTACATATGTTCATACAGTATTGACAGCAGCTCTAATTTGTCTAAATCGCATTGCAGACAATAAAAATAAGTCGAGTCATCCTGTGACCCTGCATGCTTAATCTTTCCACACATGATTCTTGCTTCTCACTTTTTCCTTAATCCCTCGCTGATCTATCTTGTATTTTTCTAATGGTGTCAGAAACTTTGTGTTAGTAGCACTGCTTGACATGCTTGATGCCTTCCTCTTTTGTAATTTGCTTTGGATAAAGGCAAACTTACAAAAGATGAAGAAATGCCTAAATGTAGTTGTACGAATAAAAGATTATGTAATGATACAATGTAAATATTTTCACAGAAACAAAGCGTAAAGATGAGACGTGAATCTGAAGAGGATCTCTTTGATGATTGCCTGGTAAAGCATTGTTTTCTTATTAATTATACAATTTATTAATACCTTGAATATAGTGTTTGTTGTATTGGACAGAAGCATATAAATGCAAATGAATATATAAATCTGAGTAATTATTGAACGAATTTTCATGTTTGGACTAACCCTTTAAATACAAACTCAGCATTCATCATAGGATTTCCTGACACTGTAAAGGTGCAGAGTAATCTATGGAGTGTAGCCATCTCATGCCATGTTTTACAATGTTTTAGTGATGCAAGATTATTGCTAAAGCAATTTAACCCAAGTTTAACAATCTGAAGTATGGTCATTTTTTGTTATCAATTATTTTTATTATTTTTTTTCCTCTGTGAAGTCAGCACAGGTTGAAGCAATTCAGATTTTTTTTTTTGTTTCTCAAAATAAATTATTTATTTTCTTGTACATTTTATGCAGGGGGACAGACGAAGTGATGCCAGTATGCACCTTCTTAAAATCCTTGTCGTCTGTGCTGTTGAAGGGGAAGAACCGGTTGGTGTATCCATAATCCTTGAAGGAGAGGAAATTTTGCAAGAATGTGGCAATAGCTCCGAGCACTGCGCTACACATTTGAGCTATTTTCAGAAAGTTCTTCTAGAACTTGATGGGATTAAGCTATCACCAAAAGTGCAAGCTTTAAAGATGAAGTTATCTTAAAACATTTGATTTGGCTTGACTACAAGTCTTTACATGTTGTCTTTACATGTTCAGCTTAATGTTTTAATGCGTTATGGTTTCAATGGCATACTTTTAAGTGCACTAGTCCAGAGTGCTGATTTGAATGTTGCAACTTCACTGCTTCCGACGGCTATTAAGTTTTAACGTTTATTCTACAGTTTGTTTAATGTATTTTCTGCTGTATTTTATTTCTAAATGAATGCTGTATTTTATTTATTATTATTTTACACAATTTTGTTTAAAACAAGTATTTCAGGCCCTGGTGCCGTGCAGTTTTTTTTCTATGGATGCAAAATTTAGCTGAATGCACTTTTATTAAAAAGACAACTTGGATCTAGACCAGGGGTGTCAAACATACGGCCCGCGGGCCGAATACGGCCCACTAAGGTGTCCAGTACGGCCCGCGGGATGATTTGAACAATAATATTAAATATCAAATATTTTTTATTATCATTATAAGTAGTAGTAGTAGTATTAAATAAAGTCTATGTCCGGGTATTCGCTGCAATATTGTGTTTGGTTTTATTAATTTTTTTATTTTATCATTGATCATTTAACTGCTCTTCTCTTGCGCTTCTGCCGAAACCTCTAACACGCATGCGCATTCTAAATTGGCGCCTAAATCTAATTTCTTCGGCTATTTGAAGATGTGTGGCAAGCACTCGCGATTTTAAAAAAATGTCCAAAAAAAGAAAAATTGATCTGGAAGGGCGGATGTTTCAGGAGAAATGGAAAGAGAAGTATTTCTTCTGTGAGGTTAACGGCAAGCCGGTAAGTTTAATCCGCTCACAAGCCGTGGCTGTGCAAAAAGAATACAACATTAAACGGCACTATGACATACACGCAGAGAAATATGATAAATACACTGGACAGCTCCAAATGGAAAAAGTTAATGCTTTAGCATCCGCTTAAAAAATTTTTTTTTTATTTGTTAAAGGAAAGTTCTCATTTGAAGTGTAGAGTTAATGTTCATATCCAAAGTGAATGATATATTTTTTTCATTTGCATTAACCATAAAGAATTTATTTTTGTATATGATTCTTTCTAAACTATTGAGTTGTTAAAGGCAGTTTTTTTTTTAATTGTGAAGTGTTTTTCTAGTTTGTAAATTATATTGTAGCCTATAGCTTCATATTTAATGTAACTGTCTGTACACAGAGTCTGCAGCATTTTTTATTTCTTATCTGACAAGTAATATTCACGTTCAAAGGAAAGGATTTTGCTTGCCATTACTTGGCATTGTTTTTCCCCCAAAAAGGAATAAGAGTCTTAATGAACAGTTTCTGAGGACTTGTTACATGCAGTTTTACAGAATATAGTGTATTTGTTGTAATTTGATGGACTATGATTAAAAAAACAAATTCGGCCCGCACATGGTCACATTTCTTCTCATCCGGCCCTCACCCTAAAATGAGTTTGACACCCCTGATCTAGACTGTGAATGTCACAAATATTTGGTAATGTTGGTGAATAAACTGTTTAATTATATTTTAGTTGTGTGATTTATGAAAGATATAGATGAAATAATTACTTAAGTTTCTTTCCAAAACATAAATTAGCAATGTTTACATTATTATAGGGAGTAATATAAATTGATAAAACCAAGTTAAGGGAAAATCTCACAAAACAAAATGATAGTAATTTCATAAAATTAAGGTTCCTGCTGATACAATAATGAATTAACTTTACTTGATTATTTTAAATAAATCTAATTTGTGCATTAAATATAATTATGTAACTTTTACTTGATTTCTTTTATTGTTAATTTAATTAAGTAAATTTTACCTGACAATTACGGGTTGTTTTACTTAGGCTGAATCACAATTCTATTTTCTTCCCCTTGTCCCTTGAAACGAAGTGGAAAGGGGAAGGGTATAAATATTTCCCCTAAGAAATGGGACAACACTGTTATACGTCATCATACGTTGTCGCTGGTTCCTAATGTTACGTCAGAGGACATGCGCCGATGTTTATCACACATTCCAATAAGAGAGATTACTCACTCCCAAAGGTTTTTTGCGCCGTATTTCGATTTTTAAAAAAGTTGCTCATTTTCACCACGAACACGGATGAGTCTTCGGGTTTCTTCAGCCGTCCATATACAGAATATAAATTACAAAACTGTGGTCACGTTGCAATAAGTAAGAATAGTGTAAGCAAAACAATAGTGTATGGCCGTAAGCAAAACAAACAATGCGTTATCAAATGCTCGGCAAACTGCCGTGCTACTGAACTTTCATATTTGTTTGTAGCATGCAGTAAAGTGTATGTGACATAAAAATATATATTTGTAATATTGTGCAATATGTGCTATCCGCTAGCAAACTTTAGCGATTTTTTTTGCAAACGTTTCTTTACAGAACATCACCATAAACACAAACACAAGACTAGAGGTAATATACATATAATGAAAACTTGTCATAAAAATCTTTATTAATGGCAAAAATGACTTAACATTTATGGGTCTGCTTGCTCGAGTGAGCAGCCATGTTGAAAACTTCGCTTAGCCCTTCGTTTGAAGTGAGGTCCTGAAAAATCTTCGTTTGGAGGGCTATCTGGCCCTTCCCCCTCCCCCCTCCCCCTACACCTCCAACCAAAAGAGAAATGAGACACCTCTACCACTTCACGTGAACGCGTCAAATGGAAGGGTATGGGGTAGAAATGGGATTCAGCCTTATATTGGAGCAATAAAATTTACTTAAAATCTGTGTCCAAATTGTTATGAGGATTTTATCAAGTAAATCTTACAAGTTCTTTTTTTCAGTGCATGGGTGAACATGATGTTTTAAGAATTTAATTATATATATATATTGTGTGTGTGTGTGTGTGCCCGGTGCAACTCACACGTCCTATTCCATTGTCACTCATACTGCCGTAGTTTTAGAGCCCTAAAAAAGCATTCGCTAGTAAGTAAGTAAATAAAAGACAAATGAATAAATAGTTTTAAATTATATATATACAGTATACAGGGGCGTAGATTTAGGGTGGACGGAGGGGATGTGTCCCCACCAATATCCTCCGACCATTGAAATGTCCCCACCAATAATTTAATCCACTTTTTTTTTTAATCGTTCTGTCAACATTAACCTAGACACGCAGAAAGGGATAAATCACGTTCCCTCCTTGAGTCCTCCCGCCCCCAAAACAAATATGAACATTTTGATTGGCTGTGCCTTTCCCTGCCATCATGTGATAGACTATTGGCTGCGTTCAGACACAAGCAGCGCCAAATGCAGTGGACTCACATTCAGTACAGCAGGCCAGGATATAGTCTGTGAATACGGACGTAAAACTAACAGCAGATTAAACAGCTACAGTAAATGTAAAAGTATAAATATGATCCCTGTCAGTCTCCTAATCTAGTGACTGTTTGTCAGAAATCAGTATTGTGAAAGAAATTGATGAGCTAATATACTAATATTGCCATATGGCTAGAATTTTGTTGACACCAATAGACAATCCACTTCAGAAAAATAGTTTTTAAAATGCATTCACTTACTTGGCGAACATTAATGATTTGATTCGAGGTTTGCACACTAAGACTCAGAAAAAGTGAAATAAAATGATTGCTGTTTAAATGGCATGTGTTTATCCTGTTTTGTCAGGTGACAGAACCTAAACACCTGTGCTGTATATCAGACAGCGATGGAGAGAGTGTAGATTACACACAGGTGCTCTCTAGTCATTAGCACTCATCAGGCAATGTCTATGGGCAACTGACTGCACTCAGACCAAAGGGGGCTGAATAATTACACACACCCCACTTTTCAGTTATTTATTTGTAAAAAAAAAAATGTTTGAAATCATGTATGATTTTCGTTCCACTTCTCGCGTGTACACCACTTTGTATTGGTCTTTCATGTGGAATTCCAATAAAATTGATTCATGTTTGTGGCTGTAATGTGACAAAATGTGGAAAAGTTCACAGGGGGGGGGGGGCGAATACTTTTGCAAGCCACTGTAGTTGTCCTGAGATTTAACATTGTTACCAATAATAGGCTGAGGCATTCTCTGTCCATGCTCATAAGGAATCCCTCAATGTTTTTCAATTAGGGGACAGAAGCAGATCAGCCATGTTGTAGTTCAGGTGAAGAGGCGAGGTCACAGGAGGTCAATCTGAATGTTGATTATATATATAACATATAATATGTGTGCATGTATTATACATGTTGATTATACTAATATTTAGCATTATGAGGAGTGATAGGCTGAGGATGTAAGTGATTCATTAGTGTTTTTGGCAAAAGTTTTGAACTGACATTTCACTTTTTTGTCACGCTATTTCATCAGGTGGCAATGCTGTCCGGTCCTAGTACAGTCAGAGGGGAAGAGTTAGGGTCAAAGCCATTGTTCACCCCCAAAAAAACTTTACTCACTATTTACTCCTTAAGTGGTTCCAAACTTTAATGATTTTCGTTATTTTGTTGAATACAAAATAAGATATTGGGGAAAAAAGCTGAAAACATTGACTTCCGTAGCAGGAAAAACAAATACTATGTAAATCAATGATTACAGGTTTTCAGCATTCTACAAAATATCATCTTTAGTGTTTATCAGAAGAAAAAAAGAACAGCCTGGACAATATTGATGTCAAACAAATATGCCAGCAGTTTATTTTTGTTAACGAGAGGCGAAGGCATGTTTTTGTCTCCTTCATATAGGAGCAATAGGCATTGAGCTGTTGTGTGGTACTCTACCTAGTAGTTCATGTTTAGATGTAATCTACTTTTATATATATACAGATGATTGAGATGTTTCATTTGCACTAGGGCTCAATAAAGAATAGTTTTTATTTTATTAAAGACTATCTTTTTGTCAATTATGAAACATTCCTTTAATTTTACACTATTCCTTAATTTAACTTAATGAATTGCATTTCGAGTGGATTAATATCAATCGAAGCATTGCTAGTATTAATGTAAAGTGATTTCGCACCTTAAGAAAAACATGTATTCAGTGGACATAGTTGGGGTGGGAGGTTGGTAGGTGGATGGGGCAGGGGGTTGGGGGTTGGTGGGTGGAAAAGGGGATTGGGGGATGGGGTATTAGTTGGAGTCATAGGTAGCAAACCTACGCCCTTGTGTGTGTGTGTGTGTGTGTATATATATATATATATATATAATATATATATAATATTTTCGTGTTTAATTACAAAAAAAAACATTTTAATGGTTAGTGATTGTTGCAGACATTTACACTATTTTTGAGAACTATTAAGTTCTCCTTCAACGTGTCATAGCCGATAACTGCCCCTTTGATCTGCTGGGTATGGCGGGGCGTCAACTGCTGATCAGTGTGTGTAAAGTACGCTACTTTACACTGATCAGCCGTCGACGCCCCGCCATACCCAGCACATCAAAGCAGCACACTCATAAACTCTCATAAACTCTCTCTTAAATAAATGAGCGTGCTGTTTGTGCAACAGCGCGACAAACATTACCTGTCCTTTTATGAACTGCACAAGTAGTGGTGGTCATTAACTGCTAGCTAACTGGGTAAGGGGGTTACAGGGGGGTCTGTAGCTCTGTGTCCAGAGCTCCGTTTTAGGGACCATGTTTAGTTTTAAAGTAAGTTACAGTTTTATTTCACTAAAAGCCATCTAATATGGATACCCACATAATTATGGATTATTATATTTATGATATAAAAAACCACTGTTTTTAAAGAAAATATATTAAGTAACAGATAATATTAGGTTTATATTTCAAATTAGATAAAATGCTGATTTTCCAGCAGTAAAATTATTGTATCTCTATACAAAACCTCCGCTGCGTGTATTCATTCACAGGCTCCAGAGCACGCACAGAGAAATAGGAGACTGTGGTTTAGGAGTGGATTGGACAGAAGAGAGCTGTTCAGTTACTATAAAAAAAAATAAAAAAAAAATATAAAAACATAATATGATCTTTTTGAGTTATGAGGTTTTTTTTATTATACATAAGACAACCTTTCAGTTTTGTAAATATTCTACATTTACATTTAGGCATTTGGCAGACGCTCTTATCCAGAGCGACTTACATTCTTATCTCATTACACATCTGAGCAGTTTAGGGTTAAGGGCCTTGCTCAAAGGCCCAACAGTGGCAACTTGGTGGTTGTGGGGTTTGAACCTGGGATCCTCCGAACCGTAGTCCAATGCCTTAACCACTGAGCTACCCCTGGCCCAGTTCTAGTTATAGTGTGTTAAGTTTTTCTTTAGGTTAAACGGTTTTGAGAATTAGACCATCCAGCTAAGATCGATATTATGTCGTTGATTGATAAAATCTGGATTAAGGATATTTTATTTTGTTTTATTTATTTAATTTGTATTTTTCATCTTCCCCCCTGAGGGATTGCCACCTTATTGTGGTCAGGGGATTTGCGTGCCTCAGTGCTTGGATGTTTACCGAGGGCTCAAGGGAGGTGTGTCTGTGTGTGTGTGTGTGTGTGTGTGTCTGTGTGTGTGTGCGCGTGCGCTGTAGCCTGTCCTTTTTTCAGCGGATTTTTCCGCTACCGCAGATCAGTTTATCAACTTGTAATATATAAATTTTAGGAATATATTAACATGTGGAGACATCATTATATGTTGAATGGAACTTGTAAGCCTTTGAATGGTGTTAAAAATACTTGCAAAACAAGTATTGCAGTCATACATTGGAGGGAACTTCTGAGGTGGTCAGTGATTGATGGCACGGTCGGTCGGAGGGGGTTGTGATCACACCTACTGTATAGATCTTTTGTTCTAGGCTATCGGTCAAATATCTCTCCACTTGGAAGCAAAAACATGCAAGGGATTTCAGCATCTCGACGCACATACTAAGCTGTTTATAAAGTAGATACTGTTTGTTTTTAACATTTTGTAATTTTTCCCGTGTTTACCGTGTACTGTACAATGTATATTAATTTTTTAATGAATTACTGTAAATAAACCCGTTGATTTACCAGAAATGACTTTTCTGTTTTTTGTGTGTGCTAAACTAAACTTCAGGGTCAAGTAATAGCGATTTTATTTGAAAAGTATTATATATTTACAATGCTGATAAGTTCAAGCTTAGATTCATATATAAACTGCTTCAAAGTCTTTCCACCCCGTGACCACTGAAATCCGACAGACGCAGGGCTCAAGGGAGGTGTGTCTGTGTGTGTGTGTGTGTGTATGTGTGTGCTCGTGCGCTGCAGCCTGTCCTATTTTCAGCTGATTTTTTCGCTACCGCAGATCAGTTTATCAACTTGTAATATATACATTTTAGGAATATATTAACATGTGCAGACATTTAAGGGTGCGCTGCCCTCTCTTGCCCCTGCGTAGAGCCTACGCACACACCCACATCTATCTATCTATCTATCTATCTATCTATCTATCTATCTATCTATCTATCTATCTATCTATCTATTATATAAATACACATTTGGAATCTGCATCTACATTTTCTGTTACAAGTATAGAATTAGGTTCAGCTGAAACTCATGATCAATGATGTGAGGGTACTTATGTAGTGATAATTAGTTTCAGCCAAATCATTAAAACTAACAATGGACTATGACACTCTTGAGAGGGGATATGAAGGTGTTATTCATTTATTTATTCTCTACAAGGGTGCGAACTACAGTACACAGACCAAACCGTAACTTTCTCTTATACTACTATAAAAATTCTAAATATAAACAAACAAAATACAGCTTTTTTTCCTCAGAGGTAAACGGAAAAGTGAAGTTGTTCAGCTGTTTACTGTCACTGCAGCTTCTTCAAAGTCTTCCCACTCCGTGACCGCTGAAATCCGACACGACACCACGTTAGGCTACGTCTTGACTCATTTGTATACCGACGGTGATTGAATGTTTCCCGAGGGCTCAGGGGAGTGTGTGTGTCTGTGTGTGTGTGTGTGTGTGTGTCTATGTGTGTGCGTGCGCGCGGGTACTTGTTCTACTGTTATAAAAACTCTAAATATAAACAAACAAAATACAGCTTTTTTTCAGAGGTAAACGGAAAAGTGAAGATGTTCTGTGTAACTATGCAGATGTTACACTCAGTGGAGTTACCGAAATCATTGGTTTAGTTCTCATTGAGTTGCCACACATCATTTCCACATTTCACTCGCTTTTATTCCTCTTATGTGAGCATAAACAGTGAAACATTCCACAGGTTTATAATACACCGCGGCCAAGTGAACCACGTTCCCGTCGAACGAAACGAGGCATAATCGTGGTGTTTGCTTCGGTTATGACACACCATAGTTTATTACCTGCTGTGGTAGATCTGATTATTTATTCAAACACAATAATAAAGCTTTATATCCTCAGGAGGGCTCAGTACATTGTTTTAGTGATAGTTTCACGGAAGCGCGTTCAGAACTAATCTAAACAAACCAAAAAAAAAAAAAAAACATCCGAAGCTTCAAATAGAATGAACGAACTAATGAAATTGATATATATGTAATTGATATACTGTATATACAGACGTGTGTGTGTCATTTTAATTCAAATGAACATTTTAATGCTTTCTGATACACTTATCAACTTATCCACATACACTTATCAACACAAACTCTCCCTGCACGCACACACACAATCTCTAAAAAATTTATATTAATAACATACATATACAAATAAACAAATGTAGGTGTAATAAAAGTAGTCGCGATGTCAGTACTCGCCCAGCAAACCAGCCTTTTGCAGCGGCTTAAAACGTATGAATTATCTTCAAATATACAAAAAAAAGCGAAAAGACACTCGATTATTTTGCATAGGTTATTTGTTTAATTCAAAAAGTTCATAAAAACACTTTAAAACGAGAGAAAAACTGTTAAAATCCTCGTACGCCTTCTCAGGCGTTAGGTAGCGAGTGACGTCATGATTTGAATCTGCGCGCCACCGGGGAAACATAGGGAAACTGACTTTCCCGGACCACCGGCTTTTAGATAAAGTCCTTCTATGCGCCATCTAGCGGATATTCAGTGAAGCACAACACATTTATTTTAAATTCCCGAATGTTGCCTCCGGCAAGTCGCGGCACGCCGCGCGCTAAATTGCGGCATCCCGCGGGAAAACACGCGCAGTCTTAAAGGCGACATCTGTAGCAGTCGGAATCCAGTATTTCTGCCACAATTCTGAAAGCATGTAATTTCTGCCACTGTGTCCAATCTTTTCATGAACTTCTCTTAATATTAATGTTACAATATGTGAGTCTTTAGGTATAATGACTGGGTGTTTAACGTGCTCTGGCATTGCGGACCTGCTGAGACGTCCTCCGACTCTCAGCAATACATCCTGTAGTACTGGGTCCAGTTTGGACAAGCAGCTGTTTCTTTTTACAGATGCCTTTCGTTTTTGCTGTGTGGAAATTCCCTGTTTGAATTCTGCTGCTGCTTTACCCTTTTGCAACGTGAGAATTTCTTCCTTAAAATTTTATCTTTGAGCAAACTTAATGATTTCGTTTTCTGCTCTTGTTAGGTCTCGAGCTGTTATCGACTTGTGATTTTCTGTCTTTGGGTTATCTACATGTGCTTTGACCCTTTCTGTTTTTTGTTTGAGCATGTCTCCGATGCGATTGATCCAGGCAACGGATCTTTTTAACTTTTTGCCAATCGGAGTGATAATTAATTAGTTTGCTCACTGCGTCTGTGCCTTCTGTAGTGCTCACAATGTTCACTGAAGCTGAGAGCTTAATTTCATCATCATCATTTTATTGATGTGTCCTGAATATTTTCAGGCCAGTTACACTCTGCTTCTTTGAGAAAGGAAGGGCCGTAAATCCAGGTGACGTTTTTCATAAACTTTTCACAGGATACCCCCCTGGACGCAGAATCAGCTGGGTTTTTTGAGGTATTGACGTACCTCCATTGCTTTGTCTTGGTTGACTCTCTTATAGTGGCAATTCTGTTGGCCACAAAGGTCTTAAAACGAAGTGTTTTATTGTCAATGTATCTCAAAACAGTTGTACTGTCAGTCCAATACATCGAGTCTAGTAATTTCAATTCTAGTTGCTCTCTCAACATTTTGTCATTTTTTACAGCGATCACTGCCGCCGACAATTCCATTCGTGGAATTGTGGTTTGTTTCAGGGGTGCTATACGGGAGTTCCCCATCATGAATGCGCAATGTGTGAGTCCATCAGCATTTACTAACCTGAGGTATGAGACAACTCCGTATCCCATTTCACTCGCATTGGAAAAGTGAGGAAGTTGCGCTGTAACTGTGGCTCCAAAGTCGGCTGGTTTCACGCACCTTGCTACGCTGAACTCGGACAGTTGGGGCAGCTCTTGCAGCCAGGTGTTCCATGCTTTAGCAAACTGCTTGGGAATATCGTCATTCCATGCAAGTTTTTCTTTACATAACTGTTGCATTACAGTTTTAGCTGGCAGTATGACAGATGCGAGAAAGCCTAAGGGGTCGTAAATCGAACTGGTGATTGACAGGATTCCTTGTTTTGTCACAGGTCATTCTTTTAAACTAATTTTGAACTTGAACATGTCTGAATTAATGCACCACAGCACCCCCAGAGCTCTCTCAACCGGGAGTGCATCTTTACTCAGGTCTAAGTCTCTCATGTCTTTGATCCTCTCGCTCTCGGGAATGAAAGTCACTATTGCTTGCCCACTTAGTGAGGTTAAACCCTCCGCTTGCACAGAGACTTGTAAGATCGTTGTATAGGGCGACTGCTTGATCATGTCTCGAAACGGATTTCAGGCAGTCGTCTACGTAAAAGTTTTTAAGTACTGTATTGACTGCCACAGCAGGTGCGTTGCTGCGGTTTTCTTCCGCTGTCTTTCTAAGGGCTAAGTTGGCAACGCTTGGAGACGATTTTGCACCGAACAAATGAACTACCATTTTATACTCAACTAAATCTTGGTTCACATCTCCATTCGGCCACCATAGGAAGCGCAGCAGATCTGTGTCCTTTTCGGGGACTCTCACTTGATAGTACATGGCTTCTACTATTGTGTCCTTTTTCTTGGACTTTATTTTAACGGGTACAATGGGGAGGATGCAATTATCTCCAGCCTCAGTGAGCGCATTTGATGCGTGACTCACTGCAGGTGGTGTATTTTTTGTTTCACATTCAGTTTCGTTTCCGTGGGCGCTTGTGGCTAACTGCGCCGTGCCTTGTACTGCTATGTGTAGCATGCGAGGATGTGGCTTTGAGCACAATGAACATGTTATTTTTCTGGCACAGTCTTTCCATAAATGACCCTTTCTTAAACATCCGAAACAGAATCCATTCCCTTTTAAGAATTCTACTTTGTATATGTGTGGCCTATCATTAAATTGGACGCAATCGTCTAAGATATGCTCCCTTTTGCAATGTGCGCACGGTTTAGTGAAGGCATTGACAGGTATTGCACTGGCGTTCCCTTTTATAATCAAGTCTTTGTAATGCTTACCAACCTGTCTGACCTCAGTCGCGAAGCTGACCCTGGGTTTTCCTTGGCCCTTTTGTTTGGGTCCTTGAAGGGATGTGTGACTGGGTTTTCTGTCGCTGGTTGCGGCGTCCAGGTCAGCGAAGGATGGGTTGGAGTACAGTCTAGCTTGTTGATCGATGAGGTCCACCAGCTGGGTGAGCTTGGCTCTTGTTCCGTGGAGCTCGTAGTGCTGGTGTGAGCGAAGCTTCCACCTGTCGAGTTCTTTGCGTTCTAAGTCTGTAGAGTGCGCGCTGCTTAGGTGCGCGTTGCTCGATTTAGTGACTGCGCTCTACTTCACGGGCAGCGCCTCGTTGAGGTTCTTTCTGCTCGTCTCATAGAGCGCTTTTAGGCTCTCCAGCCAAGTGCTGGGAGCGTTCTCCTCGTTGTTCAGCATGGTGAGGTTCAAGGCGCGCTATTCTCTTTTACTTTCCCTTTCAGTGTTCACTTGTTTTCGTTCAAGCAGTGGAAAGCTTTTGACTTTACTGTAGATGCGGTCATGTTATTTCACTAGTTTTGACGCGTAGCTTTGGTTGGATCATTTACTCACAAGAATGGAAGTCCGATGATTTCTTTGTCTTGGTATTTTATTTTCAGCATCAAAGATTCAACAGTCGTCTTGAGTAAATCCACTGTGGTTACAACACCTGTTGCTGTATCTTGTAAATTTCTGACTTTAGCAACAACCTATGTTATATCTATCTCATTGCGTTTAGCTCACGGTCAAAAGCTTGTGTTTCCGTAGCCTTCCGCATCTAAACTGAACTTTCTATCACACGATAGTCATACAAATACATGTAATAGTGGAATGACATCACAGACCAACTCACGATTGTCAAAATGGATGCTTAACTAACACATTCAGAGCTTACAGTATGGCTTATGTAATAAACTTAATGCTTAATGCTTAACTAATGAACAGAATAAGATAGAATAAATGAATTGAAACAAATAAAATAAAATAAACACAACAACAAATTCTGCAGATCCATCTTACATAACGAGTGTGATATGGCTCTTACACCTTGTGATTCAGGGCGGTCTATCTGAACGGAGGATGGGTTTCTGGCTTCTGAAGGGTTACCACCCACTACATCGGTTTTTAGGGTGGTAGTCGGTAGGTCCTGGCTAATGGGTGTCTGTTGCACAGGGCACTGGCTGGTTGGTGGTTTCACAAAACTGAGATTTAGGGGTACAGGTGACTCAGTGGAGGTACAGTAGAGGGACATGGAGAAGGAGGTTGGGGAAATACTGCAGCACAAGCTAGATCGCTGATAGGAGCTGTTTAGAGAGGAAGCTGAAAATTTAGTTGTCACTTATGTGTCCAGTATGTGTTTGTTCATCACAAGTGTTTACCTTGTTTTGTGTCAATGGCTGTAACTTTTGCCATGACATCAGAGAGGAAATTTGCATCTGAGGAAATACTCAAAACTATCACACAAATTATTGTTAACTTGTATTTATTCCAGTTCTTTCATTTATTTATCAGTTTTCATTCTTTCTGCAATTTCCTTGGAAACCTTAAGAGTAAAGATTCTTCCTATGCATGGTCTTTATATATGCGAAGTGAGAGACCATGGGACTATACTCAAGGTGTGTGACTCGTTATGTCTAATAAAAACTAATTAATGCAATAACACTTAACAGATTTCAATTTGTCTGATTTAAGTGGTTGTCTGTTTGTAATTTTTGTGGTTTAGAATGTATGTGATATTTATGGCATAAACAAGTTTTAGTAAACTAAAAACATTGAACATGAATGACCTGCACATTATAAGGAATTAGGCTGTGTTTTTTTGTAGTTTGATTTAGATTGTAGTTATGTAGTATAATTTTGTAGTTAGGCGGCACGGTGGTGTAGTGGTTAGCACTGTCGCCTTGCACCTCCAGGGTCTGGGTTCGATTCCCGGCCAGTCTCGATTCCCGTCTCTGTGTGCATGGAGTTTGCATGTTCTCCCTGTGCTTGGTGGGTTTCCTCCGGGTACTCCGGTTTCCTCCCACAGTCCAAAGACATGCAGATTAGGCACATTGACCAGTGTGTGTGTGCTCTGCGATGGATTGGCACACTGTCCAGGGTGTGCCCTGAGTCTCCTGGGATAGGCTCCAGGTCCCCGCGACCCTAAATACAGGATAAAGCAGTATAGAAGATGAATGAATTTTGTAGTTATGTTGTGTTTTGTGGTATGTATTTTATTTGTTTTTTTATTTAACTCTTACCTTCAGTTAGCTAAGGGCAGGTTAGACAAACCATAGATGCACAAGCACAATGTATTTGTCTTTATTATAATTTATACCAGTGTATAAAAGTGATCTGAATGTTGTATTTTTTAATTGACAATGCACACTAGCACAATGCAGCACATGCAAGCAAAGCAGCAACTACAGATTTCAGCATCAATCAATGTTGACCACATTTAATGTAATGTCTGTGACATTTTAGTTATTCCATAAAAAATATTACTTAAATATGCAGCTGAATACTATAATCTGTATGAAAAAAGTACAATAATAAACTTATGCACAAATCCCGTATAAAGAATTTAAGGGAAAAAATGTACTGCAGTCAAAAGATCGTAAACTATTTACGGAATGGCATGCAAATTGATTTGTTATGCAATTATATGGATTGAAGCACGAAACACTTGTGACCATCGTCATGTTGTGAATGTGGCCAATCATGAGAAGCTGTGACGTCATCACAGCCTGGTGCAGTCACTCCTGCGCTGGCTGAGCATGCCGGCTGTTCTCGAAACGCTCTCGCGTTACTTTGATGCCACACATGAACGTCACGTGGCGTCGGTTCAAGTCGGACAAAATTTCTACTACTTCAGTGTACTTCAAGTCAGCCGCCGATCGGTCTGCGCAGCGCCGCATGAAGTCGAACGCACCTAACATCTGTGTGTTCCAGCCTAAACCGCCCAAACCATGTGATGGGCGTGCGCCTAATTTACCACTTCTCGCTCACTTTCTTTGGCTTCCTACGTAGGCAACACACACTTATGTAGGTGCACGAATGGGACGGGGACGCCAAATCGGGCCGGCTGGCGACACTTAACATTGCGCGATAAGCTAGCTCTTCCTGCTTATTGGGCTCGCACTCTGGATACCCCCGGCGCAAGGCCTCTTAAGTCCATGGCGAACGCGCCCAGTGGCTCAGACGCGCGCCGCTCGCGGACCACCAGCTCCTCGCACGCTGCTTCTTTACGGTCACCGGCGCTGAACTGGAGGTGGAGCGCCTCTCGTAGCTTTGACCAGTCCTTCCGCTCATCGGCTCGGAGGTCTTCCAACACCCAGAGCGCGTCGCCCTCCAGCGAGAGTGCTACTCTGACGGCTGTTTCCGCCGACGACCAGCCTGCGAAGTCGGCGGCTAGCTCCACTTGGGTGAAGTATGCGTAGGGCTCGATGGCGCCATTGTAGGAAGGAAGGCGCAGCTGCTTTGTTCGTGCTGGTTCCGCCCAAAAGATGCTCTTTCTTCCGTCGTAGTCTCTCCGCTACTTGGCGGCCGACCTGGATCCTCAACAATGCACTCCAACTCGTACTTCTCCCTCCCACTTCTGACACCAATGTAGCATTTTTCACCGCCGGAAAGGATGTTGGAGAGACGAGTGAGCTTGCTTGCCGCCCTGCCTACGCCACAATATTTTTGTTCCCCCAGATATGCTGTGATGGCTGTGACCGATGGTTTCACATCAGCTGTGTTCAATGTCATGCACTTGAAAAGGAATACTTCTGCCCAGCCTGCATGTAAAATACTGACTGGAAAAAAAAAATCATGGTTTCTTTTTTTTATTGGTTGGGTTATTTTTTTGACATGCTATGCTCAATTAATTTTATTTATTATAAAGTTGTTATTATTTGGTATTGTTAAAAATAGGTTTTAATATTTAAAGAGCCATTTGTTAGTTAAATTTTAAATAAATATAAAGAGCTGTCTAAATAATTTTTATCCATTTAGAGAGTTGTTTGTTAACTTTTAAGGTGTGTTTTTTTGGTGTGTGTTTACATTGCTGAATTTATTTACAAACAGCTCTTTAAATACCTTTAAACACAGGGCATATACCAGTAAGTGCTGCAGGTTTGGTGTCTGTGACCTTTTCCTAATCAGATTTAGACAGGGGGGGCATTTCGTGGCACAGCTGTTTACCATGAAATGCCCCCCAAGCAACATATAAATTCAGGCACATAAACACAGGACATATACCAGTAAGTGCTGCAGGTTTTTGTTTGTGACGTTTTCCTCATCCGTTAGACAGGGGGGCATTTTGTGGCTGCTCCAGTTACACTCTACTTAGATATTGCACAGAGGGGAGTTAATTTCTGTTCTCTTCATCCTAGCTTAATTTCATCTAAAGAAATAATAGTAAGTTTTGGAAAGTCGGAGTTCATCTTCCCAGCCAGTGTTGATTAGGGGCAGGGGAGCATCAGGCAGGATTGGAGTACTGTAATTTTTATTATCATTTTATTCGTGCTGCATAAGAGAAGAGTATCATTATATATACAGTATCATCATTTCCAAGTGATAGTGTCGATTTTAGAGTGCATTATACGTGCGATGTGAAAAGGACGTAAATACACACGTAGCAATGCAAAGAGGACAGAGCTGCGAAATATATATATATATATATTTTTTTTTTTTTTATTAATCGTCGGTTATTTTAATACACATGCACATACAAATACAGTCTCAGCTATACAGTAAAAAAATTGTGGGAAATATACAAACAAATAAACAAATTAACACAATCAGGCTGGGAACTAAATATGCGCCATAGAATAGAGAGTCAAGAGAAATTATTAATGTAGCACCAAAAAGGTGTCCATATCCGCCAAAAACCATCAGACTTTTGATGTATGTCATAGGTGAGATTCTCGAGAGGAAATAATGTACATGCTTGAGACAACCACATTTTAAGGGATGGTACCTGAGGAGATGACCACAATAGAAGTATGTGTTTTTTTGCCAAATAAACCAAAATTAGAAACAAATGCTTGGTGTGGAAGTCCAGCACATTCTCTACTCCACTATATAATAAATAAAATTCCAAAGAAAAACACTTAAAGAGCCTTTGTAGAAAATGATGTATTTTCTTCCAAAAAGAAATGATTTTGTCGCAATACCAAAAACAGTGAAGGAATTTTCCTTTGCTTTTTTTACAGTTAAAACAAAGATCAGAGGAGTTTCTGTAAATCTTTTTCAGACGTAAAGGTGTGAGATAGACTCTGTTAATGAATTTATAATTGAGTTCATGGATACCCAATGAAGCACATTTAGAGAACAAATTGTTACATATTTCAGACTAATCTGCATCTTCAATTTCGTGACCTAAATCTTTTTTCCACACAATCTTCAACCTCTCGAAAGAAGATGTACATGAGTAAGATAGAACTTTGTATATTTTGTATATTAACCCCTTGGAAAAGCTGCTCGTTATAATTTCCTCTATGGCAGCAAGTTCAAATCTCAATTTACCCTTATCAGACAAGAAATTTTATAAAGTGACGCAGCTAAAGATATTTAAAAAAAACTTGATTGCGGTATGTTATACTGGTTGGAAATTTCTTGGAAAGATTTTAGTGTACTGCCTGTAAAGAGGCACGATAACTTTAGAATCCCCAATTTAGACCAATCTGAAAGGCCAATATTTTGTAACGATACAGGGAAATCAGGATTTAAAAGCAATAGACGAAAACTAAGTAATATTAGCTGGAATTTTAAAATACTTTTTTATATCTCCCCATGTCAAAAGAGTGTTTGAGATGATGAAATTTGTTGAAACGCATTCAAGTTTTTTAGTATTCATAATAAAAGGCAAGAATTTTATTGGGAGAGGGGCACAGGCTGTTGCCTCCATATTAAGCCATTTAGAGTCTGTCCTTTCGTTGTACTGTACCAGCTGACCATATGCTTCACCTGTGCTGACCAAAAGTAAAGGCGTAAATTTGGTAAAGCAACTCCTCCCATTTCCCTTGGTTTAATTAATTTGTTAAGGCAAATTTTGGGCATTTTATGGTTCCATATAAATTTAGAAAAATGCTTATTGATATCTTTAAAAAAAAAGTATTAGGTAAGTAACAAGGAATCAATTGAAATAAATATAAAAATTTAGGAAGAATATTCATTCTAATGACATTAATCCTACCCAAAAAAGAAATAGGAAGTGTCCTCCAAATGTTAAGGATTTATTTAAAGAAAATGATGCCCCTCTTTGTGAAGTTATTAAAAAAGACCTTACGTATTAGTGTAATAAATATGCCAAGATATTTAAAACCAACTGAAGTAATTTTAAAGGGTGAAAGATCAAGTAGATTAGGGATATGAAAAGAGAGTGCCATGGATTTTGACAGATTAATTTTATATCCGGATAAAATACTATAATCTGAAATACATTTTAATATCGCTGGTTCAGAAATATACAGCAGCACATCGTCTGCATATAAAGAAATCCGGTGTTCTTCATCCTCTACAGTTATTCCAAAAAGATGTTGGCATTGCCTTATAGATTCAGCCAGTGGCTCAATTACAAGGGCAAAGAGCAGGGGCGAGAGAGGTCACCCCATTCTTGTACCTCTTTCTATGTCAAAAGGTTTTGAGATCAGGCCATTCGTAGTCACAGTAGCTTGAGGGCTAGCATAAAGCAATTTTATCAGGTCAATGAATTTGGGACCTAGATTAAATCTCTTAAGGGTGGCAAAAAGAAACTTCCATTCGACTCGATCGAAGGCTTTCTCTGCATCAAGGGAAACAATAAGGGATGGCGTTTTACCTGCTTGTATTGAATGTATGACGTTTAAAAGTCGAAGAATGTTGTCTGTGCCAAAACGTGAGTTTATGAATCCTGTCTGGTCTTAATAACCTGTGGTCAGTGGCGGTTCTACACTGAATTGCTCCCTGGGCGAGACTGTCTCCCAGCACCCCACCCCCAAAAAAAAAATAATAACATTTTGTACACACCACAAATTTTATTAAACTACTCATGACTTAAATAAATATACTGTGTACAAACAAATATTATATAAATATAGAATTAATATAGAACAAATCACACTAAAGAAAAATAACTTATTTACTTCACTGCAGAACAGAAACCACAAACTGAAACTAAAATCTGACTTTTCTGGCCTTTCTGGATGCAAAGTCATCAATAATGGCATCATATGAGATATGCTCCTCTATTGCATGATTTATGCTTATATGCTTTATGCTTTTGACAGCAAGGCCAGTGAGCCGTTGCTGTTGAGCATGAGACATGGTTGACCTCAGGTATTTCTTGATTAACCTGATTTTGGAAAAGCTCCTCTCTGCTTGAGCTACAGTCACTGGCAATGTAAGTGCAAGCCTGAGAGCAGTTCAAAAGTTGGTGTAGATCTCAGATAGATCCTTATCGTGCATAAAAGTGATAAGCTCAAAGAGGCTCATGGTTTTTGATGGCAGTCATCGGACACTTTATTAATCTAATATAATCTAATCTAATCTAAGAGAGGAACAATTAGCTCCTTGGTTAATTTACTGCCTCAAATTATATGCTTTGTCACGTAACAGAGTTATAGCAAATGGAAAATGTCTTTTAAACTATTTGCCCCCCTCCTGATTTCTTATTCTTTTGCATGTTTGTCACACAAAATGTTTCTGATCATCAAACACATTTAACTATTAGTCAAAGATAACACAAGTAAACACAAAATGCAGTTTTTAAATGAGGGTTTTTATTATTTAGGGAGAAAAAAAATCCAAACCTACAAGCCCTGTGTGAAAAAGTAATTGCCCCCTGAACCTAATAACTGGTTGGGCCACCCTTAGCAGCAATAACTGCAATCAAGCGTTTGCGATAACTTGCAACGAGTCTTTTACAGCGCTCTGGAGAAATTTTGGCCCACTCATCTTTGCAGAATTGTTGTAATTCAGCTTTATTTGAGGGTTTTCTAGCACGAACCACCTTTTTAAGGTCATGCCACAACATCTCAATAGGATTCAGGTCAGGACTTTGACTAGGCCACTCCAAAGTCTTCATTTTGTTTTTCTTCAGCCATTCAGAGGTGGATTTGCTGGTGTGTTTTGGGTCATTGTCCTGCTGCAGCACCCAAGATCGCTTCAGCTTGAGTTGACGAACAGATGGCCGGACATTCTCCTTCAGGATTTTTTGGTAGACAGTAGAATTCATGGTTCCATCTATCACAGCAAGCCTTCCAGGTCCTGAAGCAGCAAATCAACCCCAGATCATCACACTACCACCACCATATTTTACTGTTGGTATGATGTTCTTTTTCTGAAATGCTGTGTTACTTTTACGCCAGATGTAACGGGACACACACCTTCCAAAAAGTTCAACTTTTGTCTCGTCGGTCCACAAGGTATTTTCCCAAAAGCCTTGGCAATCATTTAGATGTTTTTTAGCAAAATTGAGACGAGCCTTAATGTTCTTTTTGCTTAAAAGTGGTTTGCGCCTTGGAAATCTGCCATGCAGGCCGTTTTTGCCCAGTCTCTTTCTTATGGTGAAGTCGTGAACACTGACCTTAATTGAGGCAAGTGAGGCCTGCAGTTCTTTAGATGTTGTCCTGGGGTCTCTGCGCTCTTGGGGTAATTTTGGTTGGCCGGCCACTCTTGGGAAGGTTCACCACTGTTCCATGTTTTTGCCATTTGTGGATAATGGCTCTCACTGTGGTTCGCTGGAGTCCCAAAGCTTTAAAAATGGCTTTATAACCTTTACCAGACTGATAGATCTCAATTACTTTTGTTCTCATTTATTCCTGAATTTCTTTGGATCTTGGCATGATGTCTAACTTTTGAGGTGCTTTTGGTCTACTTCTCTGTGTCAGGTAGCTCCTATTTAAGTGATTTCTTGATTGAAACAGGTGTGGCAGTAATCAGGCCTGGGGGTGACTACAGAAATTTAACTCAGGTGTGATAAACCACAGTTAAGTTATTTTTTAACAAGGGGGGCAATCACTTTTTCACACAGGGCCATGTAGATTTGGAGTTTTTTTTCTCCCTTAATAACGTAAACCTCCATTTAAAAACTGCATTTTGTGTTCAATTATGTTATCTTTGACTAATAGTTAACGGTATTTGATGAGTAGAAACATTTAAGTGTGATAAACATGCAAAAGAATAAGAAATCAGGAAGGGGGCAAATAGTTTTTCACACCACTGTATATAAAACCAACGAGAAAAATTCTTGTGTTTTAGAACACACAACATAACATATTGAACCCAAACCCCCCCTCCCCCTACCCTCCGGCCTCCTCCCCAAATGACGAGGCACACCCCGGAAAACAAAACTTAGATTACTGTACCCGACCGGCACCGAGCGTAAGATAGCAACAGCCCATACCAAGTAGTAATACAGAGCTATACCCATAGGGGGCGCAAAAGTGCTACCGACCAGTTCCCTTCGCGAAAACCCAATATCCGAGGATTAAACGTTTGACCAGTGATCGATCGACAAAAAAAAAAAAAAAAGGATCCCTTTTCTTTCACAACGGTTATAAGATAAAAATCAAAGAGAAAGAAAGAGACATAAAAAAAAATTTAAATAGTGAAATTATCTATATCCTGGCCACGTATCCATTTTCCAAATAAATTGTCCTTGGATCATTGTTAAAAGTCAAAAAGAACCAACAACTTTCAGTTTGATATCTTTGTACCTATTGTACCCTTCTGGCGTTACTCATCTTCCAATGTTTTCATAATCTCCATGCCTTCGGCTTGAAATTAGAGCGTAAATGGCGTCAAACTAAATTGTTAGCATTTCAAATAGCATGGAAAGAGAGCAACCTGAACTATAGGAAAGCTCTTAGTGTAGCTAGATCAACGTATCTCTCCACTCTTATAGAAGAAAATAAAAATAATCCTAGATTTTTATTTAATACCGTAGCCAAATTAACCAGAAATAAGGCCACTACAGAAATCTCCACAACAACACCATGCAATAGTGAGGACTTCATGAACTTCTTTAATAATAAAATTGTAAATATCAGGCATAAAATTGAGGCTTTGAAACCGAACAATGTAATTGATACAGATGTTAACCTAGCCATGTCAGATCGGAACCTAGAATACTTTACTCCTCTTGAAAAGAATAAACTAATTTCACTCATCTCTTCTGCAAATTCATCAACCTGTATATTAGATCCTATACCGACACATTTTCTTAAACAGATAGTACCAGTAATAACAGAACCGCTGTTGAGAATAATTAATTCCTCACTCAGCATTGGTTATGTTCCAAAATCTTTTAAATTAGCAGTTATCAAACCAATAATTAAGAAACCTGACCTCGACCCCTGTCAGCTGTCCAATTACAGGCCAATATCAAACCTCCCCTTTATCTCTAAGATTCTGGAAAAGATAGTAGCGGAGCAGCTACAGTATGCTCATATCTACATAGAAATGGCATACATGAACTGTATCATTCAGGATTTAGGCCTCATCACAGCACAGAAACAGCACTTGTTAAAGTAGTAAATGACCTCCTATTGGCCTCTGATCAGGGTTGTGTAACTATGCTTGTATTACTCGACCTCAGTGCAGCTTTTGACACCATTGATCATGCTATTCTTCTTCACAGATTAGAAAATGTAGTAGGAATTAAGGGTACAGCCCTCTCCTGGCTCAGATCCTATTTGACCGATCGTTATCAGTATGTAGACTTAAATGGTGATGATTCTGCATGTTCTCTAGTGGAGTTTGGCGTTCCGCAGGGTTCAGTTTTAGGCCCACTGCTTTTTTCCCTTTACATGCTTCCTCTGGGCAACATAATCCGTAAGCATGGTATTAGTTTTCATTGTTATGCTGACGACACACAGTTATATGTCTCAGCAAAACCTGATGAGAAAAACCAGCTTACTAAAGTTGAGCAATGTGTGCATGACATAAGAAATTGGATGCTAATTAACTTCCTTCTGTTTAATCCGGATAAAACAGAAGTTCTAGTAATAGGACCGCATACAGCTAGGAGTAAAATCTTAGATCACACCGTAACTTTAGATGGCCTTTCTGTTCCATCAAGTGCAACAGTAAAAGACCTCGGCGTGATTATAGATTCCAGCCTTTCATTTGAAGCTCATGTAGATAATATCACCAGGATAGCATTCTTTCACCTCAGAAATGTTGCCAAGATAAGAAATATATTGTCGCTAAACGATGCAGAAAAACTAGTTCATGCTTTTATCACATCTAGGTTGGATTATTGTAATGCCTTACTGTCTGGTTGTTCAGTTAGGTGCATAAACAAGCTTCAGCTAGTCCAGAATGCAGCAGCGAGAGTGCTCACTAGAACCAGAAGATATGAGCACATCACCCCTATCATATCTTAACTGCACTGGATCCCTGTGAAATATCGCATTGATTTTAAAATACTACTCTTGACATATAAAGCATTAAATGGTCTCGCGCCGCAGTATCTGAGCGAACTGCTAGTGTCTTACGATCCGCCAGGCCTACTGTACTTCGATCAAAGGATGCAGGCTGCTTGTCAGTACAGCGTATTATGAAAACTACAGCTGGGGGCAGAGCTTTTTCTTACAAAGCCCCAAAATTATGGAATAGACTTCCAAATAGTGTTCGGGACTCTGACACAGTCTCAGTGTTTAAGTCTAGGCTAAAGACCTATTTATTTAGCCAAGCATTTTTATGAATAGATTTGCCTTAGGTAAAGGAGCAGATCTGGGGGACTCATGGACATCGAGAATTATGGTGAACTGGTATGTTTAGATGCTGTCTTCCTCACTCTCATTTGATCACTCAGGTTTGTTGACGGTGAGGTGATTGTTTGCTGTACATCTCAGGGAGCCCTCATGTTTGTGTTTCCTTCTGGCTCTCCCTTTTAGTTATGCTGTCATAGTTAGTCCTGCCGGAGTCCCTGCTTGCACTCTACAGTAAATATACATTCACATTATACATTATGTGACTGTGACCATACCTAACTGCCATCTCTCCTCTTCTTCTCTTTCTCCCCCTCTTTCTCTTTCCTCTCTCCCCCTGCCTCCCCCTTTCACTCTTTCTCTCTCTCTCTGTCGAGCTACACATGTCATCCCTGAGCTGCCAGTGATCGAGACTCCCCCTGCCCTCCAGACCTGTCTGACCCATCCTGGTGCCCCGCTTCTGGTTGGAGGTCTCGTCGCATGGATACCCCGTGTGTGTTTATGGGATGCGTCTGATGTCTGGGGATGATTCTCTCTACTTAGAAGATGGTTCTGGCCTCGACTGGTGTTAGCAGCTGTTTCTCTGAGGACTTGACAATTCGATAGTTCAGGACTGGAACTTTCTGGAAAGTCTATCTGAGTCTCCAATAATTACCTGGACTCCATTTTAACATCAATTAACATAAACTATTATAGCTGAACTGCCTGCCACCTAACACACTGTATAAATGCAGATCATTTCCTGCTATCTGTTTCACCCAGATGAGGATGGGTTCCCTGTTGAGTCTGGTTCCTCTCAAGGTTTCTTCCTATTACCATCTCAGGGAGTTTTTCCTTGCCACTGTCGCCCTCGGCTTGCTCACCAGGGACTATCTGACCATTTTGATTCATACACATTCACATTCCATACAACTTAAATAATTCTTTTGATTGTGTAAAGCTGTTTTGAGACAATGTCAATTGTTAAAAGCGCTATACAAATAAAATTGAATTGAATTGAATTCGGCTGGGGAGGAAAAAAGATGTACCCGAGTTCTGTGAAGGCAATGAAGTTTGGCAGGATAAGCAAAGCCTCTGAACGTGTCATGAGCAGACAGTTTTTTTCTGAGATCGTCGAACTCCCGGCATTTCTTCAGCACCTCGGCGGATACGTCTTGGAAGAAGCGCAGTTGGATCCCTTCATGGCTGATGTACCGTTTTTTCCGCGCTGCTTGCAGTATCAACTCCTTGTCCACAAAGCGTATAAAACGCAGCAAAACACTTCGTGGAGCATGGTTTGCTCCCGGCACCGGGCCGAGCGACCTGTGAGCTCTTTCAATCTCAAAGCGTGTTTCAGGAGTAAGGTCCAGCCATTTCGGCAACATCCTTGTTAGATATTGCGCGATAGGGTCAGATCCTTCCGCTTTCTCAGGGAGGCTGACGATCCTCAGGTTTTTCCGTCTGCCTCGATTCTCCAAGTCGTCTATTTTGGCTCGAAGTAATGATAGTTCTTTGTCCCGAGATGTGATTCTCCTTTCCTGTGTTAGCATGCCGTCTTCGGCGGCGGAAATTCTTGCTTCTGCCTCGGTTAGTCGTGACTCATTCAACGCCACTCTACCGGTTAAATTAGAAAGGGATTCCTGTATTGCGACAACTGATGTGAAAATATTGTCCAAGCGGCTGTCAATTGCACTCAGTCTGCCATCAATGTTGCCCAGGCTGGCTCCCAATGAGCGGATTTCTGTCAGCATGGCGTCCGATTGGTCTGGCAAGGCCTCCTCCGCCTCGGCCTGGTTTTCTTTGCAGCTTTGGGAGGCCGAGAGGATGCGAAGAGCAGAAAGTCTCGTGATTCTTTAATCTCGGACATTGGTGTTTAATGGAAGAGCGATAGACTTCAAATTTGCGTCGAATTAGCTGAAAGATAAATTAGAAAAAAGGGAACCGGTGCGGAGCTAACAAATTATTCGCCATCTTCGGCGAGGTCCCACTAGCGCCCTCGCTGCGAAATATTTAAGCAATATAAATTCAACAAACTGTGATCATAATGGTTGTTGTTGCTGCTGTTAAGGTAATTGGTTCCATCGTGTTACTGAATGCAACTGTGTTCACAGAACCGAGCGCAGGTAAATTAAAACACTCGCTAATGCGTTCGAAAGAAAAGGGGCGGCAGCTTTTCTTTGAAGATAGCGATTGCATAATGGGGGGCAATCCGTGGGGGGGGCATTTTAGGGCATTACACCGGCAAAGCCGCCCAGCCCGTTACACCATGTAACATGTTTCCTTTAAAAAAAATTTTTTCCTATTCATACAGTGAGAAAGCATTTACTTTTTTTGGAAAATTTGTCACACTTAAATGATTGAGATGAATAAAAAACATTATAAAAAGTAATAATACACAAAAATAACGCAAGTAAATAATATGGAGCTAAAATAAGTGGAATGGTGAAGCCAAAGTCATTTCATCAAGGAACAATGGTGACACGATCAGAGTATGACATCCCAGTATACATCACCTCACAGTCACTAATGGGGCAAAAGTATAGGCTAAATGTACAAGCAACTTCTGCGACAGAGAATAGCCAACTTAAAGTTTCGACCCCTTGGTAAGTATAAGGTAACAGTATAGGTTCAGTGCATAAAATACTGAGTGTAAGTCAAGAGACTGCAGTCAGGAACACATGAGATGGGAAATCGCATTGACTGCTGGTCATGTCAGGGAGGGACACTGATTGTATGATAATACCACTCTTTACTTAAATAAAGGACTAATTATCGCTTGGATCTGTTATTTACTGTTTAATTACTATAGTGTACAATATGAGGGAGAAACAGTAAAATTTTTTATGCTACAATTGTTTAAGTGTAGTTCACTAGCCCCTAGTAGCCCCTAACGGTGCGTGAGCAAGCAGTTCGAAAAGATGCGGTCGGCTGGCTTCACGCGGTTCAGAGGAAACACGTGTCTTGGTACACGGCCCTCCTGGCTGAATGGTAGTAGTAGCCTTAATGTGGGAGCCCCCTAGTGGCGGGGAGGAATTGGCCACAAAAATCGGGGAGGGGGGGGGGGCAATCTAAGGAATAAATTTAAATTATTTAACATACTTCTTCATTAAATCAAATAATAATAATAATAATAAGCTAAATGTCCCAAAAAATTCTTACCTTCTATATCCAAAAATCAATAGACCAATAATGTTTCTGTGTCTTCCATGAATATTTTCTCACCCTATTACCCACCATACTTCAGCACGTATTCTGGATATATCTGGTTAGAATTAAATATAACAAAAATACTGGGATATAAAGTATTGTCAACACAGCTGTCATGTATATTTTCAATTTGGTCACCATCAGGTTTGCAGAGATTGGTTTGCCCAGTTGTGTATTTCCCAACAATCACACGAGCAAGGAACATTATTTGTGTCTTATCTGTGTGTCCCTGGCTTCGGAGCTTGCTGTACTTGTCCGCGTAGGCTGCATTTATGGAAAAGTATGTACCTAAAAGAAAATTAATAACTTTTGTAAACAACTGAATGTAGTATAAGGACAAGAAAATATCCAACCCAACTTACCTTTGCCATAGAGGTGAACAGATCTCATTGACTCCGATATTCTGCAGTCAAAATTGTACGAGCAAATACTATGCAAATTGTTCTTGCCTGTGCCATGGAAGAGCATTCGTTCTTCAATGTCTGACTGACCTTTTATCCTCATCAGCTCGGATTTTTTTCTAAAAAGGAGAACATTGACTGAATACACTGGTAAAATATTTCAACATTCTAGATTGCTAAGCTAAGCTGATGATAACATAATGGTCCTATAAACGCTGTTTATTATTAATAGATCATGATTTTTGATCATGTTATTTTGCTCTGCCTTGTGTTAGAAACTAGTTAGTTTTGTAGCCCACAATAGCTGTGAGCAGAGCAACTCAGATGGTTCAGAGGTGTTGGTTAAAAGGACATTATTGTGACGGTTAACCCCTAGAGGGCGCCTAACGCCCGTTTTTGGTTTTTGTTTGTAGTTTGCTTTACGTTGAGTTATGACTTCATTTCCCAGTTTGCACCTCGGTCAGGTGACTGAACCGAGGGAAGGTAATTTGTTTATGTTTTGTATAAATAGCCTGACTGAACAGCAGTCAGGCGTCTAGCATTTGTTGTGATAGGTTAGTTTGTGTTGGAGAGTATATGTTTTGTGTTTGAAGTTAAAATAAAAGACTTTGTTAAACCGTCAGCTCGCCTCCGCGATCATGCCTCGCACACACATCCGACACAGACATAGGGAGAAACATGACAATTATATTAGCAGATGTGTTTTATTGCTGAAAGTGCTTTCGTGATTGGCTTTGAATGTAGGTTTTGGCAGGCAGCCCCCCCCCCCCCTTTTTTTCCTAATACTGTGGACTGTATTGGCCTACTTTCACTCATGCTGATGAATAACAGTTCACTCTACTAACTTGCACACTTTAAGTTTTAGAATTGTTGAATTGAGAGCATGAAATGTGCATGGTGTTTGTGCTCCAGGATCTGAATTAAGAAACACTATTATAAAATAGTAGAACATAATAAAAATAATGAAAGTCTGTTTAGAAACAAGTATGTGAAAATCTAACTGATACTGTACCTACCTACAGTACAACTCCCAGAGGTCAACATTCTGTATTCTGTAGATATCTTTCAGAGGTTCATGCAGAAGACCATTTTCTCGCACATACTTTTCTACTACCTCAAACTCACTTGTTTGCCTGTCCACAGTAAAAGCCTGAAAAAGAGTAGAGATAATGGATTAATGATTTTAAGGAATTAAAAAATATATATTAAAGCAGGCATTATGATCACACAGCATTTAGTACTGCAACTGGAAAATCAGTACTCACCATTGCAAAATTATATAAAATACACTGCCAAGCCAAAAAAAAAATTATTAATTAATTTAAAAAACTCACACTCTAATATTTCATTAGACTTCCTTTTCCTTTGATTATGGCACACATTTGTTGTAGCATCATTACAATAAGCGTATGTGATGTCACAACATTTATTTCTGTCCAATTAATTTTTTTCCAAGATCTTGTATTGATGACAATAGTCGGAGCACTGTGTAATGTCTCATCCAGAACATGCCAAAGATTATCAATGGGGTTAAGGTCTGCACTCTGTGGTCGCCAATCCGTACGTATGTGAAAATGATGTCTTATGCTCCCTGAACCACTCACTCACTCTTTGCCTGTACCACTTTATCCTATATACAGAGTCACATGGGGCATGGAGCCTATCCCAGGAGACTTTGGACACAAGGCAGGTTATACTGTACTCTGGACTGGGTGCCGATCTATTGCAGGGCACACACACATTTAGGGCAATTTTGGGAAGAAACCATCCAAACTCATCAGACCACATTCTCGACCTTTCTACAATGATCCACAATCCTAGCAAATTGAAGCCTTGTTTTTCAATTAGCCTTAGTGACAGCTGATTAGTCCTAGTCCCTTGAGTTCTCTTCACCTTGTGATTGTGTAAATGCTCTTACTTTCATTATTAAACATAGCCATGAGCTCGACTATGATTTGATTTCAGCAAACATTTAAGTAATCTTCCATCACACTACATTTCTTCCTTAAAGATGATGGCTCAAACATTATCCTTTCAGGTTTTAACACTAGAAGCACCGAGCACCGGTCATTTTGACTGCAATGGGGGGAAAAAAAATACTTTACACTCGATCAAAATCCAGGACCCTCCTTTCATGACTTTTCCTAGATCTGTGAGCTTAATCACCCTGCACCAGTATAAAGCTATTTTGCTCTTATTTACGTGAAATTCCTGACAGCTGCGTGGTGGCATGACGTTTCCTGCCTTTTCCAACCTGCGATTCTCACTTCTCTCAGCAGATGGCGCAAGGGATCGTGCATACTATCTATGCGTCATTCAGTGTGTATATGTAACTATCTCAGGTTTCATTCTATATATGCAGTTTATATATCAGGGCTTGGCACATTGGCACCCGCCCACCCGCCAAATGCGGGTAAAATTTGGCTGTGGCGGGTAATAACTTTAGTCTCATATTATTACTAATAATATTACGCGCATAAAACTCCCATTCACACATTCACACACACACTTTTACTTCCTGTTTGGTGTGTGTGTATCATTTCCTTAAAGGGCTATTACTTCTCAACAGGATGAGAATGTTTGCCCCTTTCGCATAGGTTATTTACTGATTATATATAAAAAAAAGTAATCACTATTAAAATCTATTTAGATTTCATGTTGAATGATAGAAAATTAATCAATTGATTGAATTACCTTATACTATAAAGAGTCAACACAACAAGATAGACCAGAGTCCATTGTCCTAACTCAGAATTCTGATATAATAATACAATAATAATACCTGGTAATAGTACACATAATAACACACTAAAATGATAAATGTTCTGAGTTGCTGTATTTTTATATCAGAATGAGTTCAGTTGTACTGAATCTGTTATTTTTCAATTTCATGTGGTAAGAGGCTTGAATTTAAGTCCAATTAACAGAATATACTGTTCATGTTTGCATGTTTTTATATTAGGAGCTATCTTAACAGTACTGAATACTTGACTACTACTATAATGATACAGTGTATGCTGTCTAGGGATGCACCGATACCACTTTTTTGGAAAACGAATACGAGAACTTGCATTTCAATACTCGCCGATACCGATACCGAGTACTTAATAAAAACATGATTTAAATTTACAGAAACAGACACGGAATTGTTTTGCATGTAATATGGCTCATTGCGGCGTGAAACTCTCGTGCTTGATTAAATTACTTGTGTTAAATGCGCTACCTTTTGAGCCTCCTCTGGACAATTTCGCTGAGCACAATTTGCAGTCCGCCTTTGTTTTGTCGTCTTCAGTCACTTTGAAATAGTTCCACATGGCTGACATGTCTCGATTCGCTCTGAGCTGGGGTCGGGGCCTGGGGGCGGGCACTCGGCGCCTGTGATTAACCCCTTACACGCCGCTCGAACATAGACATTTCTCAGACCGTGGTATCGGTCCCCCGGTATCGGGGGACTTTTAACGAGTACGAGTACTTTAGAAAATGTGGTATCGAGCATCCCTAATGCTGTCATTTATAAGTAAATCTAGATATAACAAACATTAACGTATCATGGTGAAGAAAAAACTGTGATTTTCTGGTAACAAAATTGTGGCTAGTAAAAAGGCTGAATGGCTAGTGACTCCAGAAATCCACTAGCCACATTGGCCAGTGAGCAAAAAAGTTAATGTCAAGCCCTGATTATATATACAGATCCTTCTCAAAAAATTTGCATATTGTGATAAAGTTCATTATTTTCTGTAATGTACTGATAAACATTAGACTTTCATATATTTTAGATTCATTACACACAACTGAAGTAGTTCAAGCCTTTTATTGTTTTAATATTGATGATTGTGGCATATAGCTCATGAAAACCCAAAATCCCTATCACAGATCACTACCTCCTGATATATACTCTACCCGTAGAACAGATTAGCTGTATCCCCCCACGTTATCAATCTGTTAGAAATATGAATCCCACTACTAAAGACAGATTCACAAGTAATCTGCCCGATCTGTCCCAATTTCTTATTAGACCCCTAAATGCAGATGATCTAGGTGAAGTGACTACCAGCATGGGCACTTTTTTTACCAGTACATTAGACACTGTTGCTCCCATAAGATTAAAAAATGTCAGAGATAAAACACTTGCACCATGGTACAACAGTCATACTCACGCCCTAAAGAGAGCAACCCGTAACCTCGAGCGAAAAATGGAGAAAAACTAAATTAGAAGTTTTTAGAATTGCGTATAAAGACAGTATGTGCAGCTATAGAAAGGCTCTAAAAACTGCTAGGACCGAGCATCTTAGCCAACTGATAGCAAGAAACCAAAACAATCCCAGGTTCTTAGTTAATACAGTGGCTCGCCTAACAAAACCTAAGATGCCCGCAGAGAGTATCCCATCACAGTTTAGAAGTTAAGACTTTATGGACTTCTTTAATGAAAAAATCAATAATATCAGGAAGAAAATAACGGAGGTTCAACCTCTAACAGTATCTCACGATCCAGTTCAGCCTATAGCTTCACATTTAGATTTTCAGTGCTTTAAAGGTATAGGACAGGAAGAGCTGTATAAATTTATCACCTCGGCTAAATCAACAACGTGCCTGTTAGACCCAATCCCAACCAGATTTTTAAAAGAAGTGATGCTTACGGTTGGAGAGCAACTTCTAAACATTATTAATTCTTCATTATATCTAGGTCACGTCACTAAACCTTTCAAGTTAGCAGTTATTAAGCCGCTTCTTAAAAAATCTAATTTGGACGCGAATGAAATAACAAATTACAGACCGATTTCAAACCTTCCGTTCATATCAAAAATACTAGAAAAAGTAGTATCAGCTCAAATATGCACATTCTTGCAGGAAAACAACATCCTTGAAGAATTTCAGTCAGGTTTCAGGCCCCATCATAGTACAGAAACTGCACTAGTTAAGATTGCAAACGACTTGTTTTTAGCTTCAGACCAAGGCTGAATCTCATTGCTAGTCCTGCTCGATCTTAGTGCTGCATTCGACACTGTAGATCATAATATATAAATAGGTCGCTTACAAAATCACATAGGTATTCAGGGACATGCATTAAAATGGTTTAGATCATACTGTACCTGTCTGATCGATACCATTTTGTAGATCTGAATGGAGAACCGTCTGGTGTAATGCCAGTGAAATATGGGGTCCCACAAGGGTCAGTTTTAGGACCCCTGCTGTTCTCAATATACATGGGTAACATCATTCGAAGACATGGGATTAGTTTTCATTGTTATGCTGATGATACCCACTTATATATCTCAACAAAACCAGACGAAATACCTAAGTTGTCTAGATTAACTGAGTGTGTCCAGGACATAAAAGATTGGATGACCAATAGCTTTCTTTTATTAAATTCAGATAAGACAGAGATATTACTCATCGGCCCAAAAACCAGCACACAACAGCTTTCACAATTCAGCCTGCGTTTAGAAGGATGTACTGTTACTACCAGCTCAGCAGTAAAAGACCTGGGCGTAATATTAGACAGTAACTTCTGAATTTGAAATCACATTTCAAATATCACAAAAACAGCCTTTTTCCATCTTAGAAATATTGCCAAACTTAGGAGCATCTTATCCGTATGTGATGCAGAAAAGCTAGTTCATGCATTCATGACCTCCAGACTGGACTATTGTAATGCATTACTAGGTGGTTGTCCTGCATCCTCAATAAACAAGCTTCAGTTAGTCCAAAATTCAGCCGCCAGGGTTCTCACTAGATCCAGAAAATATGATCATATAACTCCAATATTATCATCCCTGCACTGGCTACCTGTTCAGTTTAGAATAAATTACAAAATAGTATTACTTACATACAGTACAAGGCCTTAAATGGTTTAGCTCCCACATACCTAACCAGTCTTCTGATACGCTACAATCCACCACGCGCCTTAAGATCATAAAACTTCTGGGTAGTTCCCAGAATTTCAAAATCTACAAAAGGGGGTAGGGCATTTTCATATTTAGCTCCAAAGCTTTGGAATAGCCTTCCAGACAGTGTTCGGGGAGCAGACACGGTTTCCCAGTTCAAAAGTAGACTCAAGACGCATCTTTTTAATCTGGCATACACATAACTCATCCCATAACCTCATAATCTGGCATACACATAACTCATCCCATAAACTCATAATCTGGCATACACATAACCTATCCCAGAAACTCATACTCCAGTACACCTATCCCGAATGGCAACTACGCTAATTCTCCCCATCTGTTCTGTATTTTTCTACCCATCCCGAGGCATCGAGAGATTGTGCAAGCTTCAGTAGACAAAGGCCAACCCTGCGAGGTTCCTGAGGAGCTCTAGCCCAGCTCCAGCTGGATGCAGCTTTATGATGGTTGGAGCTACACATGCTGCTCCTGTGCTTCCAGTGATCCAGACCTCATCTGCCCTCTGCGCCTACTGACTCGTCCCTATGCTGAACTGGTCTTCATGTCAATTTTAAATAATTTCTGTCATATTGAACTTTCACCTGCACAACACACAAGATGTTATATCATTTCTATCTGTTATCACCCAAATGAGGATGGGTTCCCTGTTGAGTCTGGTTCCTCTCAAGGTTTCTTCCTAATGCCATCTCAGGGAGTTTTTCCTTGCCACCATCGCCGTCACCCTTGGCTTGCTCATCAGAGACATTTCATTCATCATTCATTAATCTCATTATTATCTAGGCACATTTTTCTCACACATACACACTTCCAATTATTTTCTTTTCTAAATTTTTTTTTTCATTTTTTGTAAATTTTCTTTAATTTTTGTGAAGCTGCTTTGAGACAATGACCATTGTTTTATTGAATTGAATTGAATTTACGCTACGGATATTAAACATGGAATATTTATTGAAACAAATACTAATACCATTATAAAATAATGGTACAGACGACTCACGCATCACTAGTACACACACACCTACTGTATGAGACGCGAGCACATACATACACAAACTCTCCGTGCACACACAACTGCACAGAGTAGCGAACTGTAGTGCTGTAGGGAACTAGTGAACAACGGATCTTCACTTTAGCGGAAAAGGGAATAAAAAATTATCAGTCATTACATATCGCTGGAGCGTGAAAGATTTTTACTTATTTATATATTTATTATAATCATTATCGAGGATGACATCATATAAATAGGAGACAATAATTTACATTTCAACTTAATTTAGAAACCCTTAGTATTATATAGGCTTGTAATCTGTAAAAAAAAATTAAAAATTAAATAAATACATCTCTGTACATCTTGTAAATTAATCGAATAATTTTCGATAAGTTATGAACGATTCAATACGTTATATATTTTATAATGGTATTAGTTTTTGTTTCAATAAATATTCTATATTTAATATCCGTAGCGTAATATTTCCACAGCAGCAGCGACAGGTATCCGAGGTGCTTATGTTACCATAACGGAAAAGTGAAGTTGTTCAGCTATTTAGTGTCACTATGCAGATGTTACACCCCGTGTAGTTAACAAAATCTTTGGTTTAGTTCTCATTGAGTGGCCACACATCACTTCCACATTTCCCCATTCTCGTGTTGCCTAGCAACACCGAACGAAACGAGGCATAATCGTGGTATTTGCTTCGGTTATGACATAGCATCGTTTATTATCTGCTGTGGTAGATCTGATTTATTCAAACCCAATAATAAAGCTTTATATCCTCAGGAGGGGTCATTACATTGTTTTAGCGATAATTTCACGGAAGCGAGTTCAGAACTAAATCGCTGCTCCTGTCCCATCTAAAACACTGTCACACTAAACACATCCGAGAAGTTCAGAAGCTTCAATTAGAATGAACGAACTAATGAATTTTCTCAAAACGATAAAATTAAGTAGAGCTTTCCTTTTTGTTATAGTATGAAGCCCTTAGCTGGACAAAGGAGGAGAAAAAAACGGCAGAAAAAAGTAATGCCAAAAACTTTGGTTTATAATGCAAAACATGACTTTATTTTTCTTCTGCTGTTTTTTTTCTCTTCCTTTGTCCCCTTAGAGACTCTGTAGTAGGTTTTCTCAGTTGAATATGAAAAAAAAATATTGCTGATTAACTCCGGTTTCCTCCCACAGTCCAAAGACATGCAGGTTAGGCTAATTGGCGTTCCTAAAATTGCCCGTAGTGTGTGATTGGGTGTGTGAGTGTGTGTATGTGTGTGTGCCCTGCGATGGATTGGCACCCTGTCCAGGGTGTACCCCGCCTAGTGCCCGAAGTCTCCTGGGATATGCTCCAGGTTCCCCGCGACCATGAACACAGGATTAAGCGGTATAGAAAATGAATGAATGAATATCACTGATTATCAACGCGGGAATGAATGGCGCATTGTCCAAGTGCAAGTTGATCTTGGAGCTAAACTATTTGCTTTGGGTGAAACCGCCATCTAGCGATCATTGTGTGTCAACAAAAGCTTCCCATTCAAAACAATAGGCGGTCAATGACCGGTGAACCGTGTCATAAGTAGGTGACACTGGCGCGGCGCTTCTAGTGTTAATAATGTTAAACGATGTTCGCCCAGAATGGGTTCAGCACGCTGTGCTGCGCATAGCGCCTCGTTAAGGGAAGCTGGTGCTGCTAACCTGATGTGCTCACGGAGCCGCGGTGGTCGGAGGCCTCGGAGAAACGCGCGATGAACTAGCTCTTCTTGTTTATCGGGCTCGAGCTCTGGATAGCCCCGGCACGCGAGGCCTCTTAGGTCCATGGCGAACGCACCGAGAGGCTCAGACGTGCGCCGCTCGCGCACCGCCAGCTCCTCGCATGCCGCCTCTTTACGGTCATCCACGCCAAACCGAAGGTGAAGTGACTCTTGGAGCTTTGCCCAGTCCTTCCGCTCATCGGCTCGGAGGTCTTCCAGTGCCTGGAGCGCGTCGCCCTCCAGCGAGAGTGCTACCCTTATGGCCATTTCCGCCGGAGACCAGCCTGCGAAGTCGATGGCTAGCTCCGCTTGGGCGAAGAACGCGTAGGGTTCGACGGTGCCGTTGTAGGAGGGAAAGCGCAGCTGCAGCGCACATCGCCGGCACGGAACTGTAGCTTGCTCCGGCACTTGCGTAGCGTCAACGTTGGGCTCCGCTCCGAGATCCAGTGCCGGGATCCTTATCTCGCCGCTCTGCTTTTGTCGTGCCGCCTTGCTGGCACTGGTTCCGTCCGGAAGATGCTCCTTCTTCCGGAGTTGTGCTGCAACTCGGCGGCCCTCCTGGATCTTTCGCAGGTCCTCCGCCGTTCGCTCCAACTCGAGACTCTCCATCCCACTTCTGACACCAATGTAGCATTTTTCGACGCTAGCAGGGATCTTGGAGTACGAGTGAGCTTACTTGCTCCCCAATGCAAATGGCTGGAGTATAGTTTATTGAACTCAGCACAAGCACACATACACAGGTCAAGCACACACACATACACAAACCCAACTTGGTCAAAGCCACTAACCTAAACACCCTTCTCTCTCATGGTGGACACATAGAGAACCCCCGCAAGGCATGACGGTCGTCAGCCGCCGCCCCGCCCACACCACAATATATATATATTTAAAAAAATTGCACAACCATGCATACACACATAAGAAAAATAGTATATCATTCCTCCTGAACACTAGAGGCAGAAATTTCCTAAATAAAGGACTGCAAATATTAACAGTGTAATTGTAAATATTTTGGTGTTACGTTATTGAAGATTTGACATAAATCTCTTCATCATAAGCCCATAATTGATCATTAAATCATAACCAAAACTGTGTTTATTGAATATTGGAGTGTATTATTTACACAGGCATATGCACTTGGTGCCATTTATGAGAATATGAAATAGAAAAAAAATTATCTAAATGCAAAAGCCAAACACAGCAAACATAACATAAAATTTCCTGTGTTTATAAATTTTTTTGAGATGGTGTCTTTGTGCTCATGTATGTATTTTGATAAATGGCAATCACCCATAACCATACAAATGACATATTGTAATTTCATGATACCAAAAAGCCAAAAATTAGAGCCAAATTATGGAAAATATGTCATTTCCCAAGGATAAAGCAGTGATTTAATTAAAGCTTCTCTGTATCTGTATGTGCCCTAAAGGGATCCCCAAACTTGGCTAAAATGTCTAGTTTGCTTTTCTATCATAAGCTGTACCTTATAAGGTGCTTTATCATCCATCTTCTCCCAGTGAGCAGGTACAGATGGAGCCTGGTCTGCACATTTGCATCTATGTCATTAGAAAAACGGGAGGAGTTTCACTTTCATTTCATGATAAAGGTAACACACAATATAAACTGGTCAAGCAAGAGTAGTCAAGCTTTAGTTAAAAGAAACTGTAAATGCACATACCTTATCTTATGCTGAGTGAATAAAGACCGTTTTAATTTTTGTGCCTGTCCTGTCCTTAGGTTGGTCTTCTGGAACCCTGATTTTAGTAAATCTAAATGTTATTATTCTTGTATATAAGTCTTGTATTGATTTAGCATAATTACTCTAAGAGTTATAACTTTCATTTATTCTTAAACATATTTATGATCCACAAAAGTAGTTTTAAGTATCAACGAAGAAGTGACATTACCACAAAAATCAATTTTGAAGATCCCTGCTGCTGTGTTGATGTTAATAACTCCATATGGGTCTTTAGCAAAAACCATTTCCAGTTCTGAGCTGCTGATGGGGTTCACAGGATCATCCTTTAAAGGATTTTATTTTTTCATGAAAGCAGCTAGGAAAAAGATTTGGAATAGTAATAAAATGAGACAATACCTCAGTTCTGTGCCAAACGCCACTCACTGCCTGGTAGAACCAGTACCGAGGATAATTAGAAGTGTCCCTAGGGTCATCATCCTGTCCACCACAACCAGCAAACATTATGGTGTTAAATAATTAGAATACCCTATAAACTTTGAGGTAGCACTCTAAACTTTCTGCTAGTTAGTTAAGTTTAACTGGTCCAGGTGACAAGGAACAGACACTCCTTTACTGACATCACTGATGGGAGGGAACATTTATTGCAGCCAACATATGTGTGTTTCCCAGCGTAAACTGCCCAGATGCATCCTTCAAAAACTACAGCTCTGCCATGATCATATGAACACTCCTGTTCCACGTTCCCAACCACCCTTTACATCTCACCGCCTCACTTTCCGCTCTCCACACACCTGTACGCTATCATCAATCATCCTCCTTACCTATTTAAACAGCACTCTGTCACCGTCATGTTGCCAGATTATTGCAACATACGCATGTCATCACGTGCGTAAGCATTTACAGTATGTATGAACTACTCTGTGCACTGAATACAACTAAAACAACTGAAACAACTAAAACTCCGACACAGAGGTACATTATAATGTCTACCGTTCAGCTTGTTCAGTGTGTAGAGTGCAGGATGTTTAGACATTCTTCCTCCGTCATTAGTGATAATTTTATTTGTGATAGGTGTGTGTTAGTGAGCACTCTGACGGAGAAGATATCAGCATTAGAGGAGCGCATCCAGACTTTAGAGAGTGTTAGACAGTGTGAGAGCAGCGTTATTCCTGTAGCGGACAGTCTGGGTGCCACAGGCGGAGATAAACAGCCCCCGACTCCGGCATTAGAGCCCTCACAGCGGGGCGAGTGGGTGACGACTCGGCGGCATACTCGTTCAGCCAAAGCTAACGCTAAGGCTAGCCCACCGGAGCACACCTCCTCTGCGCCTCACGTGTCCAAAAGGTTTGCTCTCCTCAGTGCTGCACCCGCTGAGAAACCTGAAAGAGCTCTGGTTATAGGAGACTCTATACTGAGACACGTGACATTAGCTAGACCTTTAGGGGCGCCAGCGGCAGTGGTTAGGTGTATCCCGGGAGCCAGAGCACCGGACATAGCAGGTAATCTTAGGGCTCTAGGACAGCATAGGTTCTCTAAGATAGTGGTACATGCTGGAGCTAACGATATACGCCTTCGTCAGTCAGAGGTTAGTAAGAGTAACTTTACAGAGGTGTTTAAATTAGCGAAGGCGATGTCCGATGAAGTAGTATGCTCTGGTCCCATCCCAATGAGACGTGGCGACATAGCTTACAGCAGGTTATGGTCGCTGAACCGCTGGATGTCCAGGTGGTGCTCCGAAAATAATGTGGGCTACATAGATAATTGGAAGACCTTTGAGGGGAAAGCTGGCCTGTTAGGGCGGGACGGTGTCCATCCCACTCGGGAAGGTGCTGCTCTCATTTCCTGTAGTATAGCTCATAGTCTCAGTAGAGGTCTAGTTAATCGGTGACAATCCAGAGCCCAGGCCAGGGAGCAGACAGACAGGCTAAACCAACCGTCTGCTAGCTGCATAGAGTCGTCACTCAGGGTTCACCATATTGAGACTGTGTCTGTTCCCCGATCTAAGCAAAAATGTAGAAAGACCCAGAAAGTCTGTTTCAATAATCTAATTAACATAAAGACCACAAACTCAGATCATACTGAATGCGCAGCCGGCACCTCTGATCTGAAGCTAGGATTGTTAAATATTAGATCTCTCACATAAAAAGCAGTTATTGTTAATGAAATTATCACAGATCAGGCGTTTGATATACTCTGTTTAACTGAAACATGGGTTAAACAGGACGAGTATGTAGCTCTAAATGAAGCTAGTCCTCCTGGATACAGCTACATACACCAGCCTCGGTTAACTGGTAGAGGAGGAGGCGTCGCAATTATTCATAATGATAATCTGTCTATCATACAAAAATACGGACACAAATTTAACTCATTTGAAATTCTCTATAGTAACATAAGTGTATTTAAGTATATTAAATCAGCTCAGTCGATTCCACTAACTATAATTTACAGACCTCCAGGGCCGTATTCGGAATTTCTTAGTGAATTTGCAGATTTCATCTCAGACCTGGTCATTTCTGTAGACAAAGTGTTAATTGCTGGAGATTTTAACATTCATTTTGAGAATCCAGAAGACCCTCTGAGAACAGCATTTATATCCATACTGGACTCCGTAGGTGTAAATCAGTGTGTAGTAGGACCCACTCATAAAGCAGGTCACACTTTAGATTTAGTAATATTCTTCGGATTAATTATAAGAAATGTATTCAGAATTCCACTGTCTGAAATTATCTCAGATCACTATCTTGTCTCCATTCAAGTGTGTCACAGTGATAATGTACGCACAGCACCGCGCTACCGTATTAAACGTACATTCACATCAACTACCACACAGAGTTTTATCAGTAATCTCCCAGAGTTACCAACTTCGATTAGGCCACCGTCTGACCCCACAGAACTTGATCAGGCGACTGAATATTTAGAGTCGACACTTCGTTGTACCTTAGATAATGTAGCTCCAGCTAAAAGAAAAATTATTAGAGATAAGAAACTCGCCCCCTGGTATAACGATCACATGCGCACTTTAAAACAGACTGCTCGGAAATTAGAGCGTAAATGGCGTCAATCTAAATTGTTGGTATTTCAAATAGCATGGAAAGAGAGCATCCTGAACTATAGGAAAGCTCTTAGTGTAGCTAGATCAACGTATCTCTCCACTCTTATAGAAGAAAATAAAAATAATCCTAGATTTTTATTTAATACCGTAGCCAAATTAACCAGAAATAAGACCACTACAGAAATCTCCACAACAACATCATGCAATAGTGAGGACTTCATGAACTTTTTTAATAATAAAATTGTAAATATCAGGCATAAAATTGAGGCTTTGAAACCAAACAATGTAATTGATACTGATGTTAACCTAGCCATGTCAGATTCAAACCTAGAATACTTTACTCCTCTTGAAGAGAATGAACTAATTTCACTCATCTCTTCTGCAAATTCATCAACCTGTATATTAGATCCTATACCGACACATTTTCTTAAACAGATAGTACCAGTAATAACAGAACCGATGTTGAGAATAATTAATTCCTCACTCAGCATTGGTTATGTTCCAAAATCTTTTAAAGTAGCAGTTATTAAACCAATAATTAAGAAACCTGACCTCGACCCCTGTCAGCTGTCCAATTACAGGCCAATATCAAACCTCCCCTTTATCTCTAAGATTCTGGAAAAGATAGTAGCGGAGCAGCTATGCTCATATCTACATAGAAATGGCATACATGAACTGTATCAGTCAGGATTTAGGCCTCATCACAGCACAGAAACAGCACTCGTTAAAGTAGTAAATGACCTCCTATTGGCCTCTGATCAGGGTTGTGTAACTATGCTTGTATTACTCGACCTCAGCGCAGCTTTTGACACTATTGATCATGCTATTCTTCTTCACAGATTAGAAAATGTTGTAGGAATTAAGGGTACAGCCCTCTCCTGGCTCAGATCCTATTTGACCGATCATTATCAGTATGTAGACTTAAATGGTGATTATTCTGCATGTTCTATAGTGGAGTTTGGCGTTCCGCAGGGTTCAGTTTTAGGCCCACTGCTTTTTTCCCTTTACATGCTTCCTCTGGGCAACATAATCCGTAAGCATGGTATTAGTTTTCATTGTTATGCTGACGACACACAGCTATACGTCTCAACAAAACCTGATGAGAAAAACCATCTTACTAAAGTTGAGCAATGTGTTCAGGACATAAGAAATTGGATGCTAATTAACTTCCTTCTGCTTAATCCGGATAAGACAGAAGTTCTAGTCATAGGACCGCATACAGCTAGAAGTAAAATCTTAGATCACACCGTAACTTTAGATGGCCTTTCTGTTCCGTCAAGTGCAACAGTAAAAGACCTCGGCGTGATTATAGATTCCAGCCTTTCATTTGAAGCTCATGTAGATAATATCACCAGGATAGCATTCTTTCACCTTAGAAATATCGCCAAAATAAGAAATATATTGTCGCTAAATGATGCAGAAAAACTAGTTCATGCTTTTATCACTTCTAGGTTGGACTATTGTAATGCCTTACTGTCTGGTTGTTCAGTTAGGTGCATAAACAAGCTTCAGCTAGTCCAAAATGCAGCAGCGAGAGTCCTCACTAGAACCAGAAGATATGAGCACATCACCCCTATCCTATCTTCACTGCATTGGCTCCCTGTGAAATTTCGCATTGATTTTAAAATACTACTCTTGACATATAAGGCATTAAATGGTCTCGCACCGCAGTATCTGAGCGAACTGCTAGTGTCTTACGATCCGCCACGCCTACTTCGGTCAAAGGATGCAGGCTGCTTATCAGTACCGCGTATTATGAAAACTACAGCTGGGGGCAGAGCTTTTTCTTACAAAGCCCCAAAATTATGGAATAGTCTTCCAAATAGTGTTCGGGACTCAGACACAGTCTCAGTGTTTAAGTCTAGGCTCAAAACCTATTTATTTAACCAAGCATTTTATAAATAGATTTGCCATAAGGTAAAGGAGCAGATCTGGGGGACTCATGGACGTAGAGTATTATGGTGAACTGGTATGTTTAGATGCTGTCTTCCTCAGTCTCATTTGATCACTCAGGTTTGTTGACGGTGAGGTGATTGTTTGCTTTACATCTCAGGGAGCCCTCATGTTTGTGTTTCCTTCTGGCTCTCCCTTTTAGTTATGCTGTCATAGTTAGTCCTGCCGGAGTCTCTGCTTGCACTCTACAGTAAATATACATTCACATTAGACATTGTGACTGTGACCATACCTAATTGCAATCTCTCCTCCTCTTCTCTTCCTCCCCCTCTTTCTCTTTCCTCTCTCCCCCTGTCTCCCCCTTTCACTCTTTCTCTCTCTCTCTCTGTCGAGCTACACATGTGGTTCCTGAGCTGCCAGTGATCCAGACTCCCTCTGCCCTCCGGACCTGTCTGATCCATCCTGGTGCCCGGTTTCTGGTTGGAGGTCTCATCGCATGGATGCCCCGTGTGTCTCTTTAGGATGCGTCTGGTGTCTGGGGATGATTCTCTATACTTAGAAGATGGTTCTGGCCTCG